>VXBC01007845.1:0-100357 GCA_013399945.1 Ploceus nigricollis | reverse complement strand
TTTTTTTTTTTTTTTAAGAGCAGGGAGCAGTAAGCTCTTCTCTGCTTTCCCAAAGTACTTTCGGCCCCACAGGCAGTGGGTGAATCAGAGCACCGGCCATCACCGCCCTCCGCCCCGAGCTGCCCACGGGTGAAGGGATCGCGCCCTTCCCGTTCCCCGCGGGGCGAGGCGCTCGCCCGGGGCGCACGAAGCCGCCCCCGCCCCGCCAGAGCCCCCCAGGCGCGGGGCCGCTCCCGGTGCCAGCGTGGCACAGCCCCGGCACCCGCCTCACCTGCTCCGCTCCCCGCCGGCAGCAGCCGCCTCTTTTCCTTTCTCCCGCCCGCCCCGCTGACAGCCCGGCTTTGTCCGCCCGCCCCTCTCCGCTCCGCCCCGCGCGGGAGGTGCCACGGGACCCGCTCCGGGCACGGCAGCGGGGCCCCGGGCCAGTGCCCTTCCCTGCCCCGCGACAGCATCCCGACCCGGCGGCTTCCACGCACTGGGGATCGACTGCACCAACCCGCGCCGGGATGCAGTTACTACTATTATTATTACTTTGTTGGTGGTTTTATTTACTTATTCTTTCTAAATTATAATTTTTCTCTTTTCTTTTCTTTTCTTTTCTTTTCTTTTCTTTTCTTTTCTTTTCTTTTCTTTTCTTTTCTTTTCTTTTCTTTTCTTTTCTTTTCTTTTCTTTTCTTTTCTTTTCGTGCAAGGTTAACCTGCGGGGCGCGGCGGTTCCTAGGGGAGCACAGCCCAGCACTGCGCAGCCCCCGCGGCTTCCTCCCAGCCGCCGGTCCTGGGGCGCCCGTCGGACGGGGCTGGGAAGCATCTCCAGCATCTCGCCTCTTGGCCGGCTGAATCCCCACGGCCCGGCTGTGAGGCCGGTCGGACCCGCCGGAGGGGCAGAGCGCAAGAGCCGGCTGTGCAGAAGGAGATGCTGATTTCCATAGGCTCTCCTAAATCGCTCCCTGCGGCAAAACCGTCCCACCTGCTCTCGGAAACGGAGCTAGCCAGGGAAGCTGTCAGGCCTATCTTTAGTTCTTTGCTCCACAGATGGACTGTTAGTCATGCCCTGCCCACATGGAGTCTAGTGGTTTGTGCTGTTAAGTCTCTGTGTCATGTAGCCGTAAATGCTGAGGGGATGTGATCTCTGTGTAGGATGGTTTTTCCTATTTTTGTAAGGGTAGCTATCAACTGAGGCTTGGGGAAAAAGACAAATAGTGCAGAGTCTTGCTGCCCTTGCAATGACACCTGGTATTTCCCCCAGGAGTTATGTTAGGGCACATCATTTACATGAAGACAAAATTTTAAATGGGGGGGAAAGTCCCTCCCAACCCAAGCTGTTCTGTGATTATACATGTCAGAGGAAACTGTGCCATTCCCTTCTGAACAGCTCTGTGTGAAGGAGCATGGCTGGGATGCAGCTTCTTCTCCAATGTTTATGGGACTTCTCCTGCTGCATATTTTAAGGGACCCCCACGTCCCTAGGGATGCATAGACCCCTTACAGAACTGGTACAGCAGCTCTGCTGTCTCAATTAACTGACAGAAAGAGCAGTCTGGAAATGCCATGAGGGATACCCATGGAGCCTCCAACCCTTCCCATTGCTGGAAAAAAGAGACCACCCCTCCTTCTTTAGAAGCAGTTTAGGCCTGAATTTGAGGTGCAGAGACGTTCACCACCGCTGAGTGGGCTTGGACCCTCTGCTCTGAAGGGTGCAGAGTAGGGCTCATGGCAGCTAAATCTTTCACAGCAGAAGAGCAGTTACACAGCCATGCTGCTGATGAGATGATGCTAAAACTATGAAGCTGGGCCTGGAGGCCAAGTACACTCATGAGGTCATAGATGTCCCTTGGGGAGCAGAGGGGAATCCCAAATATAAGTGTTCTCAGGTAATGCAGAGTGGTTAGCCCCTTAAAAATCTAACACTCAAAACCAAAGAAATTTTCTGGTTTTTTTTTTTTTTGTTTCATCTAAAAACACCTGAATTTTGTCCTAATCCTGTTGCTTTGTGTCAGTGACAAAAAACCTATTTCTGTGACTGCAGAACAATTAGAGGATTTTAGTGCATCTGCAGACTGCATTTAACTGAGTTTGAAGATCAAAAGATATGCTATTTTTGTATGGTCTTCTCTGGGACTCCACACAGCAGTGTTTGAGGCCCTGGTGGATGATTTTGCCATCAGCATGAGCCTAAGTATTTCAGGAGTTATAATCTCCATTGTGCAGAAGGGAGACTGCAGAGCTGAGAGAGAGTCAAGCTAAAAATCACCTTGCCTATGAGCACATCCAGTCTAAATGCCCACGAGGAGATCTGCTGACTCAGGGGACCTGTGGTCTGGAGATGTAGCTGCAGGCCAGTGCTGACTGGTCCCTCTCTCCTGCTTGGGGCTCCCAGCATCAGAGGTGAGAGGTGTGTTTGGTCTCAGCTATGGCCAGGTGCTTCCACGTCCATCATCACCTGATGGTGTGGGCAGTGTGGCTCACCCTGAACCCTGCACACCTGTGATTTCCTAAGTATAAACAGCCTGGTTTGATGGATATAATCTCTCACAGCCTTCAGGTATTGAATGCCCAGAAACAAGAACTTTTAAAAATAGAGAGGCTCATTATAAGGTCCATGTAAGGTCTGTGGATTTATCAGTCCCAGAACATGGAGGCTGTTGTCTGTGAGATATCCTGACGTGTTTCCTTCCCTCAGACACTTCCCATGTTTCTGTTTTATACCAATGCCAGCATGAGCACGAGAACCATTGCTGCAAAAACAGTCACTTGCTGTTGTAGTCCCTCTGCAGTCAATTTTGTTTCCCTTGGCAGAGGGATGTTAGGATCATGCACATCCCCTAGCATCACAGGCATCCTGGACAGGCTAACAATATGTTTGTGGCCAGTTTGGTTTTGTGCCATGTTCCACCAATGATGCTGGAAGTAGCAGCTGGGCCCTGGGCTGGGCTGACAAACTGTCTTTACCTACCAAAACAGTTTTTAAAATGAACATTTGTCTCATCTCTCAAACTGGATGTTTGTTGGCTATCTCTTAACAAAACCTGCTTTGCAGCAAGTGAAAAAACAGAAGGTGATTCGAAGTTGACAAAGGAAAGGTCAAAGCAATACACTTGGGTCCTTGAAGCTTTCCTTCAAACACAGCAAGAGAAGCACCTACAGATACAACTGTGACCTGGTCAGAGCCTCAGGGAAGTGCATCCATCTTCAGCTGCACTCTGCTTCCAGGAAGAAACGATGACTTTCAGTTTTTTAAGAGCTCTTTGCGCATGATCTCCAGTTGCTGATTGAAGAGTTGCAGTTAGGTTACAGGACATAATCTCAGTAGAATTTATTACCAAAGGCTTTTTCCTGGATTCCTTTAACCCTGCAACCTCCTTGATGTCAACCCAGTGCAGGGTCATGGCTGAGGAGGGAATATGGCCCTTTCAATTTCATTCTTCATAGCTGTAATTAATTCTCTGCATCATCTTCATCAGTGAGTGCAGTTAAAGGAGGAATAAAAGGGACATCAGTCTGTCTAATGCAGAACTGATTTAGATGCTCTTCTGCCAGCATTTGGATCTGACCTGTTACAGAAACCCACAGTACAAGCCAAGTGTGTGGTTGAATCTTCTAGCAAGGACATACAATTTTCTGGTTTTGTAAATACTATAAAATAAATAAATAAATTCTATCTGAATATAAAACTTAGCATTGTCACTTGCAGGTGCTTCCCTGTTTCTTCATTTACTATTTCCTTATTCCTGGATAGTGACTTTTTTTTATTTACAGTATCCCAAAATATGTCAGATATTTCCCATTTAAAAAAAAAAAAAAAAAAAAGGATAGGTTTGAAATTAACATAACCTATACATAGCAGCAGCCTTTGTTTACAGAATATATAGAAAACAAATTTGTTTCTGGATAAGTAATAGCACTTCCTAAAAGTCACAATTAGCTTACATTTTGTTTTGTAGAACCTGTTGAAGGAATTGGGTTTTTTCCCTCATGCAAAATTTCCACTCTACCTGAATAAAACCTTTTCAGACTTTTTTCCCCCTCCCTCTTCTCCCCTGACCAACTGTCCTCCCAAACCACATTTCCCACAAAATGTAGCATTTGGACAAACCTTACCGTTTGGTATCCAGAAGCATCTGAGGAAATCCTCAGAAACCATAATCTCTTACTTTTGCTCATTTCCTTACTCTCTTCATTTGGATGTTTATTTGCTTTTGGCCTTCTAACCCAGGTACCCACAGTACGGCAGTAAGCAGCCCACAGGTGGTCACTCTGCCCAGCACCCATGAAGGTTGATCTGAAACCGAGGAATGAGATAAATTGACAATGTCCCCTGGAGTGCACCATCACACTGCAAGCATGCAGCCCTGCACACACACCTGTGTGGAACATTGAAGGCCATGGGGTCTCAGTTGTACACAGTGCCTCTGCTCCCTCTTTTCCAGCAGCCACAGTGAGCAGAGCAGAGCATAGGGAAGGAAGGGGAAGGAATGAGGCTTGTGTTGTGCTGACAAGGTAATCTGATAGATACGTTTCATGGTATTTTTACAGAAGGTCTTTTCTCTGCCAAAGCCTTCAAAAAACAATCTCCAAATGCATTAGTGGGCTATTAAATAGTTTGGTTGGATACACACAGCCTATTTTACATGTTGTGTGTGGAACAGGAGCGATATATCGGCTGTCACTCTTAAAATTTTATAGAAATTGTTGGGGGTTAAGTCTGAAAAGTCTCATTCAGGGTCATCACCTTCTGTGTTCTGTTCTCAAAGGCAGGCTCAAATAGAGCAATTCCCAGCTCATACAGGATATGATCATTTGCTTCTGTTGCCATCCAAATCCATTATTTCCAGTAGGGCCAAAGCAGGACTTTTTGGCATGTACCTGTCCTCAATCATCTTGCTTGCGTCAGGGAAGGGCAGCATCAAGTAGTAATTGTCTCAGCCCAGTCCCAGAATTAAAAATGAGGTTCTTAGCTATATCTACATATTTGCCCACTCTACCAGCTTCCCTGGAGAGCAATCTCTCTTCTCTAACCTCTCTATGGCCCTGATATCCCCTCTCACCAGAATGAATGAATGAGTTTTAAGAGTGCATTTAATTTAAGGGGTTAGGACCCCTTTATGAGGTCAGACCCAAGTGCAGCCTTTTAAAATGGTTTTCTCCAGGGAGGAGTGTTTTCAAACTCTGAAATAGTCAGATAGTGGTGATAAATGTATTCATTTAAAGGAAATTGGCAACATTTGAAAAAAAGAAAATAGATGTTACACTCAAATCCTTTACAAGCACTTATTTTTTCTGATTAGGATGCCTTTTTGAATGTATGCCAAACCCCTAATTTCCAAAGGAGTACACAAATCCTTCTTAGCCAGTCTCTTCTGATTCACCTTCGACTTTAATGTTTCAGTATTTGAGACTGTCTTTCATTAGATGGAAGAAGTTTTCTATCAGTGAGAGCCTGGCTAATCAAGTTGCTGAAGTAGTGAAGTTAAATCTCTCTGGGTCTGTGAAGTGCGAAAGATTTTTGCAAGGCTAGGAACTGCTTCCCTGATGCCAGGGGGATTTCTGGATTGGATTGTCATTACATGAGTTAGGAAAGAAGAAATCCTCACAAGATTAATACTTGTCATCAACAGCAGAGAAAAATTAGCCATCAGTTGTAGTGGACCGGCAGAGGTTGTTGTTCAGAAGGTGGTTGTAGTGTAAAAAGGAGTCCCACTGTGCACGGGGACAGTCCCCAGCTGCTGGGACCTACCAGATGATAATCAGGGGGAAATATGTTGAGAATGTGAGAAGCAGTGAGGCTGAAGATCTTCTTTCCTTGGAAACTTCACCTACCCAGAGATGGGATCATAGTGGTATCTGTGGGACAGAAGCAGATGGATGAGCAGACACTGTCTGTGGCACTCAGCAGAGGAGGCAGATAGTTCCTAACCAAGTGTGAAGATGGTCCCTGTACCCCTACAGCACCGTGGGAAGTACTGCTCCTGAATAGCCTCAGGGAAAGCAGCAAAAGTCTGACAAATCATTCTATGACTCTCTGATTCTGTGGAAACGGTTGCTAATGGCAATGTGCCATTATGCAAGGTCTCCTCACCCTCTACAGGTGACCCCCAAACTGTGCAGAATTCAGGAAATCTTCTGTTTTTAAGGGCCAGAATTACCGTGATTACAACTGGAAGAAATTCTGCTCCCTGAGGAAATAATTAGGCAGCTGAGTTGCAACTCAGTGTTGAACCACACTTTCCCTTTACAGTGGTTTTCTTTTGGAACTTGGAGGGTAATTCCTCTTTGAAAACATTGTGCACATCTCACTGTAACAGATGCTGGAGGGAGCCATGTTGTTCTTTCTGTGACTGTCAGGAGCAGAAGCAATGATATGAGGGGTAAAATGAGGAACTGTCTCATCTGATAAAACCCACTTTTTTTTCTTCCCGTAAAGCTGAGGTCACATTGGGTAATCACAGCAGCAAGATGCACTGCCATAACCAGATGCAAGACTATGCACTTCCTTAGTGGCATAGGTTAAAACGATTTAGTTAATGGCATCTGACACTGAGTTTTTCCTAAATAAGGAAGCATGAGTAATCAGATATCTCCTGTTTTAGTATTACCATAGAAACAAGCCATGCAAGAAGTAAATGAACTGTGTGTACAGAGCTGGATCAGGTCTTATTGAATCTGTAGGAATAAAACTAGCAATGGTGGAAGAGTTCCGGGGGCTGAGTATCCCAGTCAGCAGAGCATTGAAAGCCCCTAACATTGTTCACGCTGCCACCATGTGTTTCTTTGTTCTCGATGAAATTAATTCTGTGCACTCTCCGTGTGCGCACATTTGGCTGTCTCATAGTAGTGACTAAGAGTAAGGGAACAAAAACGAACACATGTTTTCCCTGTCAGGCTGTAGATTTTCTAGGAGTGGTTCACAAATTATTTTGCTGTATAGAATATGAGATTTTGTTAAATATTACTTTCGAGAAGGTATATCCAAAGTAGTAATGTTAATATATTACAGTGGTGAATAGGGAAACTAATGACAAGTGACTAAACCTTTTCCCACGGGACTGAACAATTTGCATAAGCAATGCCTACCTCCACAAGTCATTTTCTCTCCCTCAGAGACAGTAAAATTTAAAGTTAAATGTCATATGAGAGAAACATTCCTAAAAAGAAATAAGGGAGAAATATCAGTCTCATGAGCAAATACCATCATTGTTGAACTTTAAAAGCTCCCTGGTTGTCACTTACATAAAAATATAAATATTTGTGTCATCCTAATAGCACAAGAAAGAAGTGAACTAGAGGTCTGACTGCTGATCAGAGTTACAGCTTCAGAGTTTCATTGAAAATCCAGGTATGCTGTTTCTGTAGAATGGAAACTTGTGTATAACTGCTGACAACACACATATCAGTGTAGCTAAAGGGATTTTGGTGATGTCAGTGACCATACTTAAACAGGCAATAGAGATCTCTGAAGAAAGATGGATTAGTACGAGATGGTGAAAGCAGCTCAGTTTATATGGGATTTAATGGAGTTCTTTTGAAATGCTGTCATAAATGCAGAAAAGCACAAGTCTGGAGAGTTACAAAGGGCAGACTCCTGCAGTTCTGGACTTGCAGTGCCCTGCTGATGCTAAAAGAGCAGCTTCTCCTCTCAGTCATGATAAGAAAATACATCCTGTATCCTTGCCCTACACCATTGCCTCCTTTCTCTCCTGCACCACATGCATGTCTCTGTCAGTAAGTGCTGTGGGTAGCACAGCACTCCAGCAACAACATATTTAAATTGTCAGGGACTGTATTTTGCAATGAGCTGAATATTTTGTCAGCTCTTTAGCCAAAGGTGTTATCCTTGGCATGGCTTTTGCTCTGCTTACAGGAGCAGACAGTGGCTTTGCAGAGGGAAGTGCCAGTGAACCTAAGGTCCACAAGTGTGCTAGGGAGGGGATATTGTGGACAAGATCTGGGCTGGTGCTGTGGATTGAAGGCTTTAGCACCTGGAGTTTGTTAAATACATTTATATTTGTAAACACATGGTATCATCTGGTTTACTTTTTTACAAAATGAATCCATTTTGTGGTTTCTGTACCTGCTGCACAGTGGGGAAAACAGCCCTGTGAGGAAAGCCAGGTGAGTCCCTTTAAAAAACACTCCTGATGTGAAGAAAAATCTTCATGTCAACACATCTTTTACTGACTGGGCTTGGAGTTTCCAATTTCCATCAACAGCAAAAGGTGATCAGAGCTTTTCAAGTGAGCCAAGGAGTGCACCATGTTCCACATCTGCAGAGTTTCAACAAGATCTCAGTTCCCAGAACTTAATTCCCAAAGACTTGCTTAAGCTTACTTCACAAATAATTAGTTGTCCAAAGTCCTAGAATCAAAAGAGACACCTAAATAACTCCAGAAATTTGTTAGCATTTGGCATGAATAATATATTGGCCTTTATTCTCAAACAGCCTCCAATTTTTCATGATGATGATGATGATGATAATAAGGAAAGTCAGATCAGTCTTGTCACTTAAAACCATCATTCTTTTTTATGATTTAAATCTTTTTAATGATTTATTTGAAGATAGAGAAATATAACTCTGCATGGTATTATTTGTTAAGCTTGAAATTTGAAAGCAAGCATCATTTTAATAGACACAGAATATACATTGTAGACTCAAACAAGGTGGGAATAAATAAATAAATAAATAAATAAATAAAAGACCATAGCAAACATTTCTAAATTATTGGGATGTGTTGATTTTGATTTATAATAAAGGACATTTTCTGTATTGAAGAGGATAGTTGTCTGGGAGCAAAGCCAGGAGTAGCAGCGGTGGGAGGAAGAGAGAAACGAACTGCAAGGATATTTTTGTTACAAATTGTCCAAAAAGTAGCTGCTTATAATGGTTTAGTAAACAAATAGTACTCACAATTCACTGCACTACAGATGCCCTGATACTAATGAGATTCCATGGAAAGATACACAATACCAGTAGTTATTGCTCTTCACTACTCCTTGTGCTTTGAGGGAAGTAAATACGAAAAAGAATTGCAACTAAACCCCTCGCAAGTTCTCTTCCCTATCCAATGTTACTGTATTTTAAAAATTAGCTGTCCACAAAAGTGAGTTTCTCTCAGCTTCGCCAGTCGCAGAGTGACTTTGGAAAGGAGATAAGCTTTGCCATGGCCTGGGCTGCCGCGGTGGGGCTGGAGCAGGCTATCTGTCCCTTGCACACACGCAGTCGTGCTCCCGCTGCCCTGCAGCACTCCCAGTGTCTCAAAGAGACAACAGCCCGAGGGAGGAGTGGGATCAGGTCCGTGTCCGTCACTGCTGCTCCGTGCACCTCGGGATAAGGAGGTGTCGCTGGCGCAGCAGCAACAAAACTGAGATCAAAAGTGGGCTGGCCTTCCATCGTGGGGCGGGGTCCCAGCTCAGGTGGCCCCATGTCCCAAGGGCTGTCACTTGTCACAAGCCTTGCCAGCGCCCTGGCTTGCTGCCCCTGTGACCGAACAGGGACAAAGGGGCAATCTGAGCTTGCATCACATCACACTCGGCAATGCTGAGCTCTGGGTCCCCCTCTTCTCCACCCATCCCACAAAAACTGAGGAGAACTGAAAACCAGCTGCAGGGAAGTCGGCAGCTGAGCTGACATGAGGTGCTGAGGAACAAGAAGGAAACACTGTGTGCAATTTGAGGGCTTTGCAGCTTGCTCTCCATGGGGAGCACCTGCGGCACAGTAACCTGAGGAATGATTGCTGCTCCTAGATACATGAAACACAACTCACGGAGCGTCTGTCCTCAGTGATGAGTTACAAAGAAGCTCTGGATAACATTTGAGGGCATTGCACCTCTGGACACCCAATCAAGTATTTCTGCATGACTTTCTTCAGTGCAGCGTCAATGCTCTCCTCTCTGTGGTGCCTGACTTTGCCGCTCCCTGTACAGAACAAACACTTCTGTGCAGTGATGGATCTCTAGGCTGACTAAAATCAGTTTAAAACACAATCAGTTCTACCAAAACACCCAAAGACCTTTTCAGTAATTGGAGCTATTCCATTGTAAATTTCATTTTGGCATGGAAGAACTTCAGCTGTACAGATATGCTGAAGAGTTGTTCAAATCAAAACAAAACAAAAATCTGTATTTTTCCTAGTTCTGACATTTGAATTGAAATAATCTACACCAAGGTAGAACCAGAAATAATTCAAGCAGAAACTTGGAAATGTTACCAGTAGAAACTTGAAAATGTTTGAGGAGTTGAAAGCAAAAATTTTCCTGAAACCCTAGCTGGGCCACACCATGGCCTAAACTGACATGTCAGACTGGGGTGTATAATATTTCCATAATTTCCATAAGACTTGAATTTTCTGAAACAAGTGTAATGCCTAGTCTAGGAGAAAGTGTCCCTGCCTATGGCAGGTGTGTTTGGAACTAGATGGTCTTTAAGGTCCCTTCCAGCCCAAAGCGTTCTTTGATTTTATTGTGCATTGTTCACAACATTCTTATGCTACTTATCATTATGCCATAACATATAAAAATTCATAGTGCATCTGGATCTAGTTTCTCTCTCCCACTCTCTGTTATAAATATATAATGACAGAAGAAAAGCTACACAAAGAAGAAACCAGTCAGACCAAAAATGTGGCACCACTTCTGTTAAAGGAGTGACAAATGGACTCTCTACAGCCAGGAGAAAGGGCAAGTGAGGGAATATGATAAAGACTTCTATTAAGTCCTGAGAAGACCTGAAAAAATAATTTGGGAATAATTGTTTGGTTTTTTCCCCAGAATAAAGGAATTTGGGGTAAACCACACAGATTTAGGTGGCAGACTGGGAACAGATGCAAGAACAAATGTGTTCTTTGCACAACAGGTATCTAGGCTGTGGATCTCAATGCCACGGGATGTTATGGAACTAAAAGGCCTAAAAGGGTTAAAAGTGATTGAATACATTAATGAAAGAAAAATCCACGGGGGCAGTGGAACACCAAGATGCCATCTCTGCAGCTGCAGTCAAAAAAGCCTGGTAACTATATTAAGAGAATGTTTCTATATTACTGCCTATTTTTATGTTCTACCCAAAGTAGGTAATATTTGTTGCTGTCAGAGACAGGATCCTGAACTAGCTCGACCTTGAATCTGATCCAGTGTATCTGTTCTTGTGATCTTACATTAATTTTTAGCAAGAGAAAAAAGGTGAGGTATTTTGGTAGTCAGGACTTTTAAACTTTGAATCCTCTATGTTCAGTTCCCAGATCTGAGTAAGAACTTAAATCTTATGGATATCAAATCAATACAATGATTTTTCAGAGACTTGGGATTCATTAATAACAGGGCTATAATGCTTAGTAAATCAGAACTTCTGTATGCCAAAGGAGTCCAAAATTGAGCATCAGAAATAAACATATTCACAGCTGTTTTCTGATAATTTTGAAGTACACAATGGATTGCTTTATTGTTTTGGTGCAATTTCTGATTTTCAGATAAGTCTCTGGTAACATTATAAAAAAGAAGTCCTTTCTCCACACATATTTTCCTTCAAAAATAACAAGAATCAACTGAAGATTCTCGACAGTTTGTTACGAATTGTTCAGGACCTACCTCTGCTAAGTGTGACATTTCTGGTTTTATATTATCAAGTTAACTTCAAAGGACTTTGATTTAAAAAATTCTCATTAAAAGATTAGGAATGTGGTTTGTTCTACTGCAGTTTTGAATCCAGGGGAGAATTACTTGGATCACAATGTTGTTAATTTGAGCTACAATATGGTAGTGTATATAGTTTTATTTCCCCCCTCCTCTTTCATTTGAAGCTCTGATTAATAAGTCATATTCACAGGGGTCAGAAAAGGAAGAGAGATTTAAAAAAAACATTATTTCTTAATATTACTGCATTGTATAGGATCCAGACTTAAGCATCTCTTTGATTATCTCCCCTGGCCAGGATGAGATCTGGTCTACAGTTCATGGCTCGCTCCTCATAACCAGTGAGGCAGAAGTGCAATGCATGAAAATTGATCAATAGAACACACTCGATTAGCAAAATATGAGCAAAGAAATTACTTCTGAATAAAGTGAAAGTAAAGAATATGTACCAGCCAGCACAAACAGACAGAGACATGGACAGACACACAAACTGACATAATTTTTAGCTCCAGAAAATCAAGTGGCATAAGCACTCGATCCATTTAAAAAGTGAAGAGTACATTGCTTCATCTACCTCAAAAGCTCACTACAGAGATTTGACTACAGAAACAGAAAAATAAAATTTCCTGCTTTATGATAGTGTTCTTTCACTAATTACCAGAAGATGACATTTTGGAAAAATGAAGAGTAGCGTCACTGCTGAAGAAGACCTCGTAGCAAAATGTGTCTTCAGTTTTTTCTTCCATGTTTTTTACTTGTAACATATGGCTACTAGAACGCTAGAATTCTGTGAGAATTAATTTAATACAGGGAGTGCTTTGGTTTTCTTGGGTCTGTAACGGCATAAAAACATGTTGGGGAAGTAAATGCGTTCCTTCTTATCTGAAACGTGGATCTCTTACGTGGTCACTTGTATGCTCTCAGCAAAGTAATAACAAATGATTTCTCCATCTGTGCAGGCTCACTGGTCTAATAGGGAAGAAAAATAACTTCTGTTGTTTAGATGAGCAATGAGGGAACGGATCAAACCACAGTAAGCGAACATCCAGACTAAAGCCATACAGCATTCAAGAGCATGCCTAGGCTGAAATGTGTTCATATAAAACATTTATGGACTACTTTAAGAAGGGAAATCATAAAGAATTGAGCCTAGTGGTTGAGAAATCATGCAGAGAAAAGGGGTCAAATGTTTACCATAAATTTTTCATTGCAAGTAGCACAAGGCATTCCTATGCAGTATTTTATAAGGAAAATATTTGTTCCCTTTGAGACTGCTAAGCCTTCTCCAGGGATTTTCATTTTCCATGCTATGCCCTATTTCAGGACCTACATATGCTTGCAGATTTTTTGCTGTGATTTGGTATCTATGACTATTTCCCTGGCAGACTTCTAATTGAAAGCAGCGTGACGAGCCGTAGGAAGCCGTGTCCCCACAGGCCCACTCCTGCTGCTGCTGCAGAAAGGCAGCCTTGCCTGCACAGCCTATTTCTGTGCTGTCCCTGAGCCACACCGTGCCCTGTCAGAAGCCCTAAATCAGAAGCAGCCAGCAGTGTCCCTGCCACTGGCTCGGCAGCACAGTCACACTCCTTTACTGCTGTGGCTGCTTCTCCGTGGCACTGCCTGTGCCCATGGCTCCACCAGCCTTGGCACTGGAGCTGCTGAGCCTAAGTGGCACTGGCCAGAGGGCACATGGAAATGGGGAAAGCAAAGCGATTCCACCTCCACCCCTTCTTGCGACTTGCAGGAATTCATTTGCTCATTTTGGTTTTTTTGTACCAAAAATGAGAAGATTTCTTGTTTCCTGATCCCAAAAGTGATGCCAAAAGAGCAGAAAAACAGCACACTGCAAAACCTGTGAACAGATACTGCAGGATGGGAAGCCTCCAGGCAATGAGTAGGCGGGTACAGCTCCTGAAGGAAGCTGCTCCCTCTTTGTGTCAGGGTGAATTTGGTCTGAAGATCTCACCCTTGGGCTGATCCTTCCCTTTGCTTTTGTGTTCCTGTACAACAAAAATCATCTAGAAACCAAAGGACTAAAAGGTAGCCTTATTTTCTTTATTTTTGAGTTGTGTTTTTCCCCCTCCCTCCAAGGAACAGGAGAGCCTGTCAACAAGACACAGCAGTGTGGCGTGTCCGCAGCTGTGCCTACGGCACTGGGACGGTCCCAAGGGTTACCTCGCAGCCACTCTGCAGATACAAGACCAGACACCCCGTGATTTACGTGTTTGGGCAGCGGATGTCAGTTCCTCTTGGTATACAATTTGGTGGGAGAGAGTAAAGAGCTAAAAATACTGCAGTGGAAGAAATCCACTGAAAAACAGACATAAAATAGTACACATTTTAAGTCTCAGGATGCTGCAGAAGCACCCAAAGGAATGTTTTTTAAACCAAATCATTTTAAACCACAGCAATTTGTGCTAATGCGGCACCTGACTGTACACAGCTAATGAAATCTGTTTGACACTTCTGCCAGCTCCCTGCCTTTGAGGTGACAGATGCTTGTTGTTTTCTGTTCCACATGCCCATAGGTCTTGAGCTAACATTTCTGAAAGCCAGGGGCAGATTCTCCCCTGCATTCAGTCAACCAGGTCCAGAGAGACCCTGGGGCTGATGTCACCTCATGGCATCTGGCCTTTGCAAACATGTGGATATCTGTCAGGACATAACTGCTTTTTGCTGAAACAGCAGTGGCTGAAAGCATGCCAGTGTATTAATACACTGTATTATTTACAGACTTGCATGCTGGGCCAAGGTAAATGCTCAGCAACTGAGTCACCTCGCTCTGAACTTTTCTCTGTTGCTTTGAAATTTCATTTCATGTTCTCACGGTATCTACCACTACTGCTGCATTTATTCAGTTTGCTGTGTGCTTCAGATTAACCTACAGTTCTGAGTTTTCACAGTCAACACAGCCTCAATGCTGAATGGGAGATCCCATGCCCAGCATTACTCATTCTTAGAAGAATGACTAGAGGCCACAAGGAGCCATGCCAGGCCTATTTCTGATTTGCTTTTATTCTGAGTACTTCCACTGACCCTCTTACACTTGCAGAGCTATTGTTGTCTGGGAATTTTGCATGAACTATAAATAAAAGCAGCAGAACCTTCCCTCGTTTCTGAAGGAAAGATGCTCTAGGTTATATCTTAGCATGTGACTGTATTTAGAGTACTGTGAACTTCTCTTCTTTGCCGCCAATGGGATGTGGAGGGCAGCTGGACACAGTTTGGTCTTCTCATCATAATCTCCCAAATTCACATTTAAATTGTGAAATAAAAACTCTGACTTAACCTCAAATTTCATTCAGTCTTAGTTCAACCTGTGTACCTTGCATGCATGTGGGGATCTTTTATATTACCCACCATTTTTGATCAGAGAATCTTCTTTAAATATCCCTTCTAGATATGTGTAGCTGTATTTATGTTGCAGAATGCAGAATCACGTCTAAAAGCGTGCAAACAGAGGTCACAGTAATGACGTGCAAAAATCATGTAGGCTTGGAGTTTGTTTTTAAAACCTAGTTTAAGCATTATGGCATAAAGTGTAGTTGCTAAAAGGACAAGGAACAAGATTAAAAGAGGGAAGAAGCAAAAGAAAGACATCAGAGGCCCTTTAGATACTACATTGTATTAATTATACTTGAATTAGGTTGTAAAAAGAGAACATGAAGCAAAATGCCATGGGCAGCTGATGCAATGGAGATTTGGTGACATACCCAGAGCCACCCAGGAAACCTGGAGCAAACAGGAATAACCCTTGCCTGTCCAAATGGTTTTATCTTTTGCTTGATACATCTTCTCAGTCCTCTGGGGATGTGTCTGTGGGTCAGTATTGCCAGGACTGTAGAGTCCATTAATATGGCTGAGAGTCGGAAAACTGTTGAAAAATGTATGTATCTTAAAGGATCTTGGATAAGTTAGTAGTGGAAGGGAGAGTAAGCAAAGACGATGAGCTATGCCAGTATTTGTGATAACTCTTGGAGCCTTGATGTGCTTGCAGATATTTGACAAGGCAGAGGTAAATACCTACGGAGTCCTTGTGTCCTGGGCCATCCCTCCTGACCAGTTAGGTCCCTGGGTACCCAGTGACCAGCAGCAGAACCAGCAGTGCTTCTTGGGGCAAGCTGGAAAAAGGCTCATCTTATGGAATTCACTAGCAAAACTCATTCAGCAGTGCTAAGATTTTCCCCAGGATGTTTTCTCCATGTTTTTCCTGAATGCTTTGCTTTCTCAGGTACACCTTTCTTCTGCCTTTCTTCTGGTACACAATTGGGGTTGAAAAATAAAGTTTTGGCTTCAAAGACTTTCCTCTCCTTGCTTATTTCCATCCCCTGTGTCTGTCTGTCAACAAGTAAAAGGAGTTCTCCTTTGTACCACGTGACCCAGATAGATTTCTCCTCACTGTTTGTATTCTAATGCAGCCCTTGGGAAAAAAAAAAAAAGCATTCCAAAAGCAGCCCACTTTTTTTTTTATTTTTACTTGATTTTAAAATACAGAAAAAGAAAATAACGTTAACAAGGTATTTCAGAACAAGATATACATTTGTCTGACAGCTTCATGTACCAAAAATTCCATCCTTTTTAAGAAAAACTTTACACCTCCTACGAGCTCAGAATATTGCCAAACCTAGACTCACAGAGTGAAGCCATCCTCCTCTCACATCCCTGTCCCCAAACAACTTTCTGCTGATTGTCATATGCACCCATGTATGTAGAGCACACCATGCAACAGCAAATACCAAAGATTAGCTCAGATGTAACAAAATTCCTGAAGATTAATCTATACCTGCCTATATCTATAATACATATCTATATATCTATTCATTTAAAGACAGTCTAGCCTCCCCAGGGGCAGCCTCTGGCATGAGAAGTGCTTTTAGTAGGTAACTAAATTTGTAATGATAACAACAAGAAGAACAAAAAAACACTGGGAAGAGGGAATCCACTTCTTAGTTTATGAATTGTTAGTGTTTCTTGCATTGCTTGAGTGTAAAGCTGTCAGCACTCAGGGAACATGGCGTCAAAAATAAAAGGAAGAAGAAACTTCCCAGTCTTGCCAAACCCGCTTCTCACAAAAGGCAGGATAGGGAGGCCAGAAGGAGCTCTCTAAAAAAATTCCCATTATTCCTGGACTTTATTCTCACAGATCTGCTTATTTTTTCATCAGGAATAGATGTAGAAAGTTAATGCCTGCCCAGCAGTAAGCCTGCCCTCCTCCTTTTTGAAGCTCCATTTACACACAGCTCAGACTAATGTTGGGGGTTTTCTTTGCTAATTTTCCTCCCTAGGGTGTAACGATTTCTCAGAGCTAATACATCCTGACAGATGCAGTCATACCAGTGCTTGCACTCTGCCTCTTTGTTGGCCACTGGGGCTGCGGTTTGGAAAGCTGATCTCTTAATCATTTTATCTGATGGATGTCGCCTACCATAAATTGACAGTTGTTTGAGGTACTGATATCGACCTCTTCTGCTCTCTCTGATGCAGAAGACAGACTTTGTGTGGGGCTCAATCAGCCAGAGACCACGGTGTTTGTGTCAGAGCAGCTGCACGACAATTTTCTTCTAGATGTGGAACTGAATTACTGAATTTGAATTTTGTGGGTGTGCTGGGAATTGGCGAACACCAAAGTTCTGCAGTATTATTGCATGTCCCACCTGCTGTAGGATTTCGTACTTGGTGAACCACAGATTATAAGTAAGTATTTACCATTTAATATGCCCAGTAGACATGGAGCTATGATAGATCAGAACAGCTACCAAGCAGTTAAAATGCAAACATTTTCCCAGAATCCAAGTGTTCCCTTTAAGTAAAATTATTCATTATAGTCGAAAACTATGTTAGCCTTTACATTTATGAACTAATGTTTTTAAAAACAGGTGCAAGTCATCAGCTATAAAAAGAATCTGTGGGCTCCTGCCCTATTCCATACAATGTTTAGTTTGCAAGTTGACTGTTCAAAGCCAAGTACATTTGCTAAACAAAAGACAGAAAGCAGAAGAAGGGGCATGACCGGAATGTAAAGGCACAATCAGAAACCAGCAGATATTGTAACTCTGGCATTATCCTCCATGAACTGTACCTTGCTGCTTTCAGGACCCCACTGCTGCTACTTAAAAAAGATCCACTGAGAAGGAGGATCTAAAAAGACCTGTGGATATGGCAGTAGTTTTATGATGTATTAGCCTGAATGGTTCCATGATGTGGAATTTTATCTGGCATCAATGGACTTTTATACAAAAGTTAGAGCATTATTTAGAGTAGATAGGAAAGGGTGAGAGTTTAGATCTCATTCCAAGGTTAATGATGTAGCAGGATCTTACAGCCTAACCTGGACTGTTTGCTGCACTGTACATTCCCTTTTTAGAGGTGTGAAAAGAGTAGAAACAGCATCTGAGAAGAGGAACCAGAAATACCTCATTTATATTACTGAAGCAGATTAGTACCAGGAGGTATTTTTCCCTTCCAAAAAGGCCTCAAGAGACTGATCTAATTAATTACTTTTGTTTGTACAAAACTGACCTTTCTGCTTCCAAGTCACTCCAGCAGAGAGATGACTGAGTGCAAAGGGTGAAATAAATAGAGCTGCATCAAGAGAACAAAGCTGGAGAACACAGAGCAAGAGATTGGGGTTGAGGGCATCTCTTATGACTTGTAATCATGGGGTGCAGGTGGTAACCAGGCTCCCTCATGAGACCTCAGGGGAATGAAGCCTTAAAATAGTTGTAACAGCAGCTGATGCAGCAGCAACATGGAGTACGGTGCTCTCGCACGATAAAAATCACTCTTCAACGCATACAAGTGGCTAAACCATTCCTGCTGTAATTCTGCAAGAAACACAGAAATTGCTGCTTTGAATAGCTAAAATTGTAGGCTGGCTGAGAAAATAACTGACCCTTAAAATAGTCAAAATCAAACGGCTGCCTTTTGCTTCAACAACTTCACCTGTTGCTCTTTACTTTGGGGAAACAGGATCTACAAACGATTAGTAGGTGCAGTGCAACCACACCACCCAAGCTAAAAATACACTGGGAATCTGTCTCAAGAGGCCATAGAGAGGACAGAGACACCAGGGTTTGGGGCCATTTGGCTACATTCAGTTTGATGAAAGGCCTGAAGGATTTTCTGGTGGCCTTATTCACTGAGCGCTCCAAGTCTGAGGGGGAAAGGGAGAGATCTCACAATAGGTTTGGTGCATGCCTGGTATAGGTACCCTAAGGCAGAGGCATTGGACCCCATGGATGAATGAAAAATCTCATAATCTGTGTGATAAAGTGTAAGGATGGATTTAATTTAGCTTTGTATTATGAAAGATTATCATGGCAACGCCAGGGAAGGGCGATGTGAAGTGGGACACAAATCTGGTTTCATGCTATGGTGGTAACACTTATCAATTTTGGTATCTCTGAATACCCCATGCATTTGCATCTATTACTAGAAAATTTTAATCTTTTCCACAGCTGGTCCAAAGTATGATCTAAGTACTGCTGAAATAATGTTTTCTGTGGTAGAGATGTCACCATCTTCGTCTCATTCTTTGGCTAAGCCCCAGAGAGCACAGTATGATTGTGGTTCCTAGAACTCTTAATCAACTAATGAATGAGAAACTTCCTTAACAATGCTTTCTCATCCCCTCAATCAGGTTTGTTATTAATAAGCCTTTTTATTGTCTTCTGGAGGTATGGGGGTCACAGTCCTTAATTCAGTGTGTTTTACAGCAATTTCTTCTAACAAGCATCATGCAAAGGCATTGCACGGGGCAAAGGGTGAGGAATATCTGTGGTAAAGGATTAAGTGAAAAGTGCAGTGGGATTGTGCTGTTGAGGGTTTAGCTTTTGGGGTTATTCTGGTTTCTGAGTGTACAGGCAGAGCCAGGAAGGAAGTAGATAATTCAGGCATGTTCCTAGCAGAGAAGAGCACAGATACTGCTGACTGAACCAGTTTCTAGAACCTGTGAATTTGGATTCAAGGGAGATGTATTTGGGTTTCTTTATGAGCTAAGCAAGGAGAAATGTGACCAGGGCAGAAATATAAAAGCAATTTGTGCTGAGTAAGTAAGAGGATGGCATAGCTGGCCAGGGAGCTGATCTCTGTGATCTTGGGCTGAGCTTTGCAAACTGTGACAGCAGCACATTACCTCCTCTGCAGAAGAGCTGTGGCAGAGGTGAAACCATTCACTTATGCATAATTTACAGTTCTAGTGACTTACTCACCAATTGGTACGTTATTCCAAAACAGTGGATAAAGTAACTCTGAAAGCCTTGGTGAATGCACAAACAAAATAAACAGGTTTAGCGAGTGTCCTGCAGCAGCTTCACCAGGGCTAGAACAGCTATTAACAGATGGGAATAAAGCTGTCAGTGCTTTACCTCACGCCTATCAACAGCCCCCAGCACTGCCCAGACTCCCAAAATCGTCCTCTCCAGCAGAAATGTATTCACAGAACAACTGTAAGGCATTTGCTTGACTTAGACAGTCCCACAGGAACTGGAAAACCTTCACAACAACATTGCTCTGGGTTGTGGTGCACAGCACATGTACAGCTCCCACACGCTGCCTTCCAAGCACTTGAAAGCCAGAGGAGGGATGGGTGGAAGTGCAGAGAGAGGAGACACCTGCTCTGCCTCCCCAGAGGAGCTCTTCAGGGGAGCAGGCAGAGTTAGAATTAATGTATTCTAATTCTGCTAGAATTAACGTATTCTGATTTTTGTATTTTGCAATTTGTGTTTTGACTTAATTTCTGTCCTGTGGGAATTATAAATAGAAACCAACAGAAAAGAACATATTTGACAGCAACATGATTTTGTTAATTAGAGTTTTCTCTTTAAAACTAAAATAAATCTGAAATGCAGAAGGCACATGAGTGTTCCTCAGACGTCTCCCCAGACATGTGTGCACATGCACCCTGCCCAAATCCAGCATCTGTGAAGTTCTGGACTGATTGCATGCATTCAAATGCAGTTTATTAAAATATTTAGTATATGGAGTAATTGTAAAGCTCTCAGTTTTGAATGAGTTAATGCTACCTCCTTCACTGTATGTGAGTGAGTGTGTGTGTGTTGCCAGTTTCTCTCCAAAAAGGAAATTTTCTTTTACAACTGGTTTTCATCTGAATAAATTTCAAATCCATAAAATAAAATATAATAGCAACAACATTAATATTATTATTAATAAAAAGAATAGGAATAACAACAGCAGCAATAGTAATAGTAATAGTAGTAATAATAATAATAATAATAATAATAATAATAATAATAATAATAATAATCCAGAGATAATAACAACAATAACCACCCTCCATTATTTTTTCATACTAAAATGTGTGTGCAAAATTGAACAAACAGAGTTAGTATGGGTGTCATTCAAATAGATGTTAATGGTGACCATTCATAGCGAAGGTTTTAAAGAGGTGCTGTGGATCTTTGTAGTCATTCCTTCTGGTGCATTTTAAAAGCTTAACTTACTTGAAAAAGCAAAAACTGTCTCTCCCAATTTTTCTCTTGTGACCCCAGAACAGTGGTGAAGCTGGACCTGTCCTCCTCTGCTTTTGCAGGTGCTGATTAGCTGGGAACCTTGGCTGACACAGGTAATAACAGGTAGCCCACAGGTTTGTGAGCTACAAACATACCCAAAGGCACTATAAAATGTTAATTTATCACTGCATTAACGCAGGCATTTGAGAAAAAAACCAAATGAACAGAACTTGGACAAGTTTACAGTCTCTGCCCCAGCAATTTACATGCTGCCTGGAAGCTCCTCTCCTACTTCATTGTTTAGTCTTGAGGCTTCTCTGAAGCTGTAATTTCTCCAAATTTCCAGACACCTGAATTTTAGAGGTTAGACAAGAGGTAAATATCTCATGCAGTAAACAAAGACATTCGAGGAAGAAAATATTCAAAGCCATGGAAGTAAAGGCCTTTGCTGAACCACAGTAAGAGCAAAAGGGATTTGGGAAAAGCAATTCCTCTTCTCTCTTTTGGAGGTCACAGTCTGTGACTTGTGAGTCTCACTGAACTTCAATCTTAAGTTAAACTGTGTGTTGGAGAAGGCAGTGGTCTCTGCTACGGGGAGGAAAGCTGTGACTCAGGACCAGGTTTCCTAGAGCCAGGGTGGTGAGCATCCTCCTGGAGAGTCCATGGTGGTGCTCTCCAGGCAGATATTTATCCCCAAGCCAAAGGCAGCACATGGAGACCAGCACATCAGGCCTCCTGGTTGCTGGAAAGACCAGGGTTACTGTCCCTGGGGCATGAGGAGGTGGCTCTGACCTAATTATGTCCCACCTGTGAGACAAGCTGGGAAAAAATGCCAGCCATGTGGATTGACCAGGGCCTGGAGGAGGACATCATGGAGCAGGGATAGGCCTTGGAAAAGAATAAAAAACTTCTTAGGTTAAGAGAGGAGAGGAAATGCAGCAGTGGCTGCAAAAATTATGCTTTTTGGTCATAAAATGAAAATATAAGCCAACAGTGGGATTTTAGGTATGACTTTATGCTAATGGTGTTAAATATCCCTAATGTCCTAATTAACTGTTTGCCCATAAAAAACTCAGGGAAGGGTTCAGAATAATTCCAGAGTGATTTTATTCTTTCCTGGTCTCATTCCCCACTGCCCATTAATTCCCCTGTTTCTACTGAAGAAGTGGAGGGACGCAGAACAAATCACGGGACCAAGATTTCTCACCAAGCTGTACAGTAGCTGGAGCTGCAGTGTGGAAGGAAAGGCTGGCTGAAAATCATGCTGCATGCCAGTGGCTTGGCTCACATTGCACCAGGATTATTGTCTCTACACGCAGTGAAAAGGGCTGTTGAAAATTTGAAGCGTGGTGTCATGCCAAAAATCTGTGCTTGTTTTTTTTTTTTGTTTGTTGTGAAAAATGTGGCACAACTCTTTCATTCCTACAACCATTTTCTATGGGAAAGTCCTTATCTGCAAAAAATAAACCCCAGACTTTTTACTTCACTGCATTTTAAAAAAAATTCTTCTAGGTTTACAACTTTGCTTCTTCATTTCTGTTTTTCTACAAGAAAATCCAAGATACAGCTGTTAGTGGAAATGCAATGGACTTTTTTTAGAAGACAGGAGTGCTGATAATTACTGCAAAAAAAATACATACACGTTCATGTCTTCCTGCATTCTCTATAATTTTTTGAATGGGTTTTGCATTTACTCTCTCTGATTTTCATGTCTACAGGTTTGTAGCTTGTAAGAATCGACTACTCCTTTTCCTGTTTCATATCTGTTGGATGCTACTTCCTGGATTCTTTAGAAATGTAAGGAAAAGACAAAAAATTCTCCATATTCTAGAACCCAACAGACCAGCACATTGGCCTTGATTCCACGCTTCCAAAAATAAGTTTTGTGTTTTACGTGACTGGGTAATGGATTAGACCAATATTCTTCTACAAGGACTGGGCTCGTATTAATTTATTTTTCCAAGTCTCGCTAGGCCACATGTAAACAAGTGTAAATAATGTCAGTAGAGTGTAAAGAGTGTTACTTGCAACTAAGATAGAAACCTTAACCCCTATTGATAGATAAAACATGTAAAGAAGATTTTCTCTTCCTATAGGTCTTTGCTCTGGTTTCCAAGACTCTCATCTTTCTGTAGTTGGAGTACATATTGGTTCTTGTAACCATGGAAGACAGACATACAAATGAAGTCTCAATCATGCAGAGATTATTTTTTCCAGGATTATGTTGTATCACCCCTGTGTAGCAGCAGATCTTCATGGATTGTAGGTTTATGTCAGGCAGAAAATACAGGAAGAAAAGCACTGGATGGAGCAAAGTACGGACTGGGACCAGCCTGGGTGTGTACATTTAATTTTCAGTATGAGTTAATTTATGGACACTTCCAGCTTTCTGCTGAAAACAAGTGCTTCCTGAACAACAATTTTTCAACTTTGCAAGGAAAAGAAATCACACTTACCATAGAGGCTTGATTTTTAAGAATATTTAAGACCACTTTTAGGACTGCAATATATGAGTGAGACTTCAGTTTCAAAAGCCCATCTACCATACAAAAAATACTTCATATTCCTGCAATTTATTTATGCTAATGTATCCAGAAACTGAATGTGGTTATAATAAGGTGGAATCCCTTTAAAAAATAAAAGGAATCTGTTCTATGGCATCATTCTTGCTAATGATTTCCAAATTAGATTTGCATAACAATCTTTCTTTTCAGACTGCTGGTCCAACAAATCATGCTGTGACGCTTCTGGTTAAGCTTTGTTCTGTCAGTATTCTGTAACAGTAATTTAGTTGTCAGTTTTGGGGCTGTGGGAGCATAATTAGGTTTAGCCAGCTAAAGACACGTCCACATGTGTCTGTGGGAAATTAGATGAGGGGAACTGCTGGGATGGGCTGAACTTGCCACAAGTCAGCCCAGAAATTCTGGAGCAAGCTTGAATAGCTCATACAGTATATTGAAAATAGGTTTTCTTGCAGTTACATCTGTGGTAATGCTAAATGGTGATAAAATGCATTAATGGGCCATGAAGAATAAACCTTTTCATTTCTACTGTGCCCTTTGAGGAGAGTCCTGTCTGGATCAGGGGAGCTGCACTAGTGCTGCTTCAATCAGACAAGGCTTGATGGGTGAGAACACCTTGCTGACACTCCAAAGAGCCACTGTCTATTGGCATCTTAGAGGTAAATTGGCACAAAACCAAGGCCAGAAGGTTTGGTAGTCAATGTGCAGTAAAATCAGAACCCTCACACCAGTGGGATCTCACAAAAGCAGAACTGGTGCCTGAGTTCTGAGGCAAGAAGAGGCAGCTCTTGGGATATGGATGAGTAGCATGTCTGGCAGGGAATGGCCAGCAGTGCTGGCATGAGGATACAGGCAGTGCAGCTCTCACCTTTCCCTGCTGGGGGCTGTTCATCCTCTTGTACAGTGAAAAGAAGAGCAGCCTGATCCATGCAAACTGCATAACCTCTCACAACATCTGACTCACCCTTAGCAAGCGGGAATGTCGTTCTTTTCTCCACATAACAGGAGCAATCTCCTTGGGGTGTGTGTGCATGTGTGTGTCCATGCCAGGGATTGCACAGGGCTGGGCACACAGAGCTGCCTGGGGGGAGCAAGGGAAACACTTCCACAGGGTATCTCTGTTTCTAGGTCATCATCAGACCATGAATGTCTAAATGAGCACAACAAAATAAATACAGCAAACCAAATTTGAATCCTCTTCTCTTCTGCATCCTTAAAAGAGCTTGTTTATCTCCCTAGCTCAAAATTCCTAGAAACAAGTCCCTGAATGTTAGATGTAGCTACCTAGGCAACAGGGCATGATGCAGATACTCAACACAACTCAAGCCTTGCCTTTCCCAGTCTTTTTAATGTGTTGGCCAAGTTCTATATTCAGAGGTGAGACAATAAATATTATAGATACTAGTACAGACAATCTATAGCAAGGGAAAGGGGAAGGATCTGACACAAGGGTTCTTGCTTTCTGAATTAGCATGTAGCTTGGTGGGAAACCTCACCCCAGAATTAGGCCGGCCCACACTTTCTGGCCAAGGCCACCAGTTTTTCTGTCTCATCTGTTAGGTGGCTAAAGACATGAACATTATTTCCATTCTGGAAAAGGTTTCAGCTGCCAGGGAAAATACTCCACGGTTATTCATCACATTTTAGTAAAGGGCTGACCAGATGCAGTCCTGCTACCAGCTCAAAAGAGCTATTAGGGCAAATTTCTGCCTGCTGTACCTCAGCTGTACCTAATGGCCCAGCCATGGCAGGACCCAGCCTGCTGTGTCCTTGTGGCAGGAAAACCACCTGCCACTCGGCAGTGTTGGCTGAGCAGATGAGATGTTTCACTTCCAGCAGTGCAAAATGTAAGGGGAATAATGAATTGCTTCCCAAGGAAAGCAGTAGTTGGCCACAGAACAGCTACTCAACCAGTGATCTGGTTTTCATTTGGTTTTAGTCCTCCATGTTTGCTCCCGTTGGGTTAAGTGAGGCATCCCCAGCTAAACATAAAACAGTTTAATTTTTCTGCTTCCAGGCACCATCAGCCTCGGCAATCCCAACTTGCAGTCAAACCCGGTTAATTTTTCTGTTGATTATCACTTTGCCAGACAAACAATCAATACTAGAGCTGTGCAGACTTTGTATAACCTCTATAAACCCAGTTTTTAATTGGTGAACAGGTCTGTGTAGATTTCTCATGACTGCGACCTTACAAAAGTGTTCTGCATTCCTCCTTCTTGCACTTATACATGAACTCAATTAATTAATTTGTGGGAGCTTAGATCCAAAAGTAGCAGAAAAAGTGTTTCTGGTGAAGTGTCCTCGACTAAGTGTGTGACTCAGAGCAAGTGATGAGAGGATTCCCTGGAAACAGCACTCCCTCAAGTACTAATTACCATCTGCACTAACTTCAGTATCAGCCTTTCAGCTGAGACAAACAGGATTTGAACCCCCCCATCTGCTGGGGGGCTGGGGGCTGTGAGGGTCTCTGGGCAAATGAGCTGAGAGCCAAGGTGCAGTTATTATAGGTAGCAAATGGAAAACACTCCAGACAGCACGCAGTGCCATGTGAAACGACAAAATGCAACTTTTCTACTTTGTGGAGAGGACAATAGGGTCGTTTGTCAGAGCTGAGGTCTCTTGGGGGGGATTTCTAAGTTTAATTGCACCTACATAATGAATATGATGATGAAAGGGCTTCTTACAGAGCATGCAAGCTCTTGTTCTTTCACATGAAGGCAGATGTTAAAGAAGTGCAGAGACCTGTTAAGCACCTGATTCCTACTCAGAGCAGCAGTGTAGGAGCAAAATGGGGGATTTAAGGCTACTGCCAGAAGCCTGAACAAACAATAAAGCAAAATAAGCAAAAAAGCTAAAAAAAGGAGTGTAATTGGACTAGGCACCACTGAGGGGTGCAGGAGGGGAGGTTACTCTGTGGATCACAGGAGTACAAACACATTAAGTTGTTTGGTGAAACCAGGCAAGGATTTTGGGTGTCCAAAAGGAACTTTTTGACCTGAACAAGAGATCCCATCCAGGAAAAAGCTTGGTCTGGGCCCCATAGCAGCTCCCATGGGAAGTGGGACAGGAAGGCAGCAGTGAGAAACTTCTTTCCCAGATGAGCAACAGCCCCTGCTCCATGAGGAAGTGCTGAATAGCACCACCAAAGACATAAGGAGAAGCACTGGTGCAGGTGAGGAGCAGCCTGTCCTGAAATTGCACTGAGGTACATGAGGTGGAGGGAGGAGGAGCAGGGATGGATGTTCTGAACCCCACCCTGGGGTTAGGGGAGTCTTGCAAGGGATCTGAGGGCTGAAAGACCTAAAGCTGAGAAATGCAGGTGTGCATCCCCATACTGGAAACCAGTTTGACTTTTTTTTTTTTTTTTTTTTTTTTACAGGTTTTAAATATCTTTNCAGGAATGTACCAAAAGGGACCAAAACTGAACTAAGCAGTAACAAGAAAATCAGTCAAAACACGAGCTTGGAAGGTGCCTCTTCTCTGAATGAGCTTGCTGGCTGCAGGAAATGTTGGGGTCTAGCAGCAATGCTGGGCTGCAGCAAGCAGGGGAGAAGTGTTAACTGGGCAGCCTTTAGGGCTGACAATTAGCATAACAAGCAGCAGGCCTGACACATCTGCCATCTGGCCACTGCTGAGTGTTGTGTAAAAAATGCAAGCCATGAGGTAATTCACTTGCTCGTAGTAAATTATCTTGCATTAAATAGCAAACTACATTCTGCAGCACCACATACCAATGACAAAATGCACCATGGCCTCCTTCACTGCCTACGAAGACACACAAAAGCAACTACTCTTTCACATCACCTATCTCTTTGGTCTCTATCTCCAAGCTGCATTAACCAACTTATGTTATGCATTAACCATCTTTGTATGGTGTGGTTGCACAATTCCCCTCCTCCCCTGTGCACATCCCTCAGCCTTGTCCTGGGAGGTTGCTAGTCCAAAGCAGCTGTTTTAGAAAGCTCCAGAGTTTTGGGCCCTCAGAAAAACTTCAGTTTGGGACCTGTTTCCTGGGGAATGGGAGGCTTGGGAGAAGTGTAGTCTAATTCTGCTGCTCCGCCTTTTGCAGCCAAAGGCTTGAAGGTGCAGTGCTGGCAGCTTGGGATAGCTGTCCTAATCCACAGGCAACTCAACTGGTGGCAGTAACTTAGGAGAAAGCAAATGGGAATCATTAATCTGTGGATTATCTGGGGTATCAGACAGGATGATCTTCAGGCATATGAAATTCTTCAATACATTTGAACAATAGAGATTGCTCTTCCTACCCAACATATTTTTTCTGATAAACTCAGCTTCATATTCCTGCAACAGTCTCTTAAAAGTTTCACCCAGACCTAAGGGCTGCTTGCAGTGGAATATAAAACTGCTGAGCAATAGGCCTAAGCAAATTTTGGAAGAGCAGCCATGGAATTGTGTGCTACTGAATGAAACTCTCAGGTGCTTTCAGAAAATTCCAGATGTTTTTAGACCCCTAGTTCANATTTTATTTCCTTTTGCAAATGAAACTAATTTATTTCCTCCTGTATGAGTCTATTTTCCTTTCATAAAGCAGTTAGAGTAACCAAGAGGCAAAGAGAAAAACAGCCCTTGCCTATAAATTAGTTTTCACTGGCTCCTTTGTTCCCCAGGGGCCATAGACTTGATTGTGGGTTAGGAAGCAACATAGCAATTTGGGATTATGCATGGATAAAACAGAGTTATCCTCATGAGCTTATATGTCATCATACATTACAGTCTTGTGGATATGAATTTGGACTGGGATTGTGGAGGTGAAGTTCAGCAGATCTGGCAAACAATTTACAGTGTAAGATGGTCATCTTTATTGAAGAATGTCAACATGTAGACAGGAGAATTAAGGCAAATAAACCCTGGTGATTTATAGGTTACCACAGCAGTCAGCGCTGAAGGAGGCAGCAGACTGGGCTTTATCTGCTTCCCAACACACTGGGGTATCTGCTACGTAGACAGAGAGTATTTTTGGTTTGCTGATACTGCTTTCCGTCTAACAGACCTCTCCCTGGTGTAACTCATTGGGCAGCTAACAATTCTGACCGCACAGCTGGGGATATTTTGGATGTCAGTGGCACAGTCTGGGACAGCAGCTGCAGTGCATCTGCTGGGAAGGGCTGCCACCACACCCAGCTGCACCACTGGGCACTCCAGATGTTGCCATGTCCTGGTGAGGTAGCCCCAAGCACTGCATCAGAACACAAACCTGCTGCTTGAAGCGTGAGCTCTTGCTTTGCAACTGCATGCTCTTTCAGGTTAGCAACCTAAAAGCAATTACCAACAACTACAAGGAAAGACTTAATCTTAGAAGTGTAATTGGAAAAACAGACTTTGTGCTCATCTGCAACAGAAGAACGTGTGACTGTGTATGGTAAAGCCATTCAAACGTGCCTGTTCCAACATTTTCTTCCTTCTAAGGCCAGAGAAACACAGTGGTTGAGAAAAAAATTACACTACTGCAGATAGTTTAGGTTCCTCAGAACCATGTACCACTTTCTAAGTTTGTACCAGGCACCTTGTCAGGCCCTGATGTCTTCTGCTTATGGTCATTTTCATTGCTGTTAAGTGGATTCAGGGGCAGGTGTTTTACAGATGGAGAACTTCATTTTCAGGTTGTGAAACTGCCTAAGATATGGAGAATTAAGAAAGGAAGACAGAAGAAACTGCTTGAGCCACTGAAAGCAGGTGCTGCTTGATACCAAGTTCAAAGCACTGTGGAAGACGGTGGAGGGAGTTCTCCTATGAAGTGGTGGAAGAGACAAAGACTACTTGCTGCACCACAGGGACACACTTTCCTTCCCTTCCCTACTGAAAAAAAAAAGCTGTTTGGGCTCCATGGAACACGACATCCAAAACCAAAATAAGCCACAAATATGATGCTCCATAAATTCCTTTTAAAAATCTTTTTAATGAAGAAATAATTCCATTCCAAAATATAGACACACAATTAAATAGTTTAATCACTTCAAAATATAACATGTCCCCAGTAGGTTCCAACACACACACACAAAACAATACTTAACAGCAATACAAAAACCCCATACAATAGCAGTTCTGTTACAATACCAATGAATATCGTGACATTTTTAGTGTCTCTGTATCTGTCTCAAGTGGTGTCAAGTACAGTGTTTTAAAAATGCGTTGCAGTTAGCCTCAAGATGTAACTCTTTGTACTTTTTGTTTGTTTTTGGTTCAAAGGTAAAAATGCCCTTTATTCTTCAGGACACTGTGGAGTGTTTGTTGTTCACAGCTCCGCCTGCTGAATTGAACCAATGCGATTACAGCAACCCGAGGCTGCAATATTTACAAGGTCTATCTACAGTAATTGCCAAGAACCAATAAGAATGGGAGAAGGTGACGACTGAAAGTAAAGGTGGACACACTTATGATAAATTATGATGCAACAATTTGGCTCATGCATATAAGAAAATACATATTATATCACAACAAAGGCCACACACCTTTTTATGCAGTTTAGTTAACATTACTACTTACAGACAACCCATTCTCCACCTTCGCTTTGGACATTCAAGGACCCTATACATCTTCACATCCCTGTCTCCTGATTCCAAACCACTGGTTCTCCTCCAGTGACAGTAAAACCACCCGGAGTTTTGACGGTTGTGGTGGGCCATTGGTAATTAAGAAAAGGGCCGTACCAGGGACCTCTTCTGGAACTGTGTTTGTTTTAATGACCGCAAACCACAACCAAAATAATATTAAACAAACAGACAAAGACCAGCTGGGTGAAAATGCAGCCAGCTTAACAGTTGGAAAAATGCTTAAAATAGACATTTGCAGAGCTAAGTAAGAGGTGCTTCATCTCAGAGCTCCAGGGCATAAGGGACCCAGAACTCCTAAGGGATCATCTTGATGACATCAGCCTAAAAGAAAGATGCTCTATTAGTCAACTTCAGTTCTTACTCCTAGTTTGGAAGCTCTTACAATGGATTTAGTCTAGTGCATCTATTTTAAGCATGGTGATAATGAGCACGCAGACATTAAGGAGATGAGAGGGATCTATTACTTTGGGTACAATTAAACATGACAAGGGTTAAATTAATCAGCCATTGCACATAGCTGTGTTCTAGCTTGTTTTCTCCCTGTTCAGGAAATGCTTGCCTGGAATCCTGAGCTGACAGCAATGTCTACAGGTTCACTGGAGTAGCTTAAAACATGGAGTGCTAGGCACTAGTGGAGGCTAACTCATTCCTGAGAGGAGGTTGGAGGAGGGGACAGTGGAGGATATGGTGCCTGCCCTGCCAGGATGGCACATACCCAGGAGCAAAGACCAGTGATTGCAAAAATGAAAAGCTTACATGAAGATATCTGGATCCCTTAGTATGCATTTGGATGTCTGAGAGCAAGCCCAGGTACACAAAGATATACAGACAAGAGATCTGCATACACAGTAAAATGATATGAAACATGGCAGCAGCTCTTTCATACAGATACTCATTCCCTAACACATAGTGCCCAGGGAAACAGCCACGAGCCTGGAGAATGCATGCAAACAAGTGGACTTACTGGGTCGAGCTACATAGCAATCTCATGTAAACACAGCAGCACACATCCACGTCACCATGAAAGCAAGGACAGACAAGCCACGTTAACCTGCTTTAGATGGGTATCTCATCACTTGCTGTAGGCAAACTGTGCTGGTGTGAAATATCTGTATGAAATACCACTGTTTTCAGGGCTGTTAGACAGTGTCACTTCAGGTCAGCCAGGTACTGGACGCCCAATATTGTATTAGGGCAGTAAAATTGCCTTGGCACAGAGGCGTACCCGAGCTAACACTGCACAGCTCAGGAGGGCCAGGCAGCCAGCATGGAACACCTCCTGGTGTCCCTGCCCGGCTGCTGCTCCAGCTGTCCCTGGCCTGGCTCTGGTACCTCTGCATGGCAGTGCCATGTGCCACAGCGGTGTCACCTTTGTTTTGGAGCAGGGTGCTCTGGGGAGCACGTTGATGCTAGTTTGTGTCAATGCCCGCTCAGGAGTGTCTGTAGGTTTGTAGTCAGCGCAGAGCGAACACTTTTTAGCCAGCAGCCTCACTGCCTAAACCCTGCCTAATGGCCACATCAGTCCCCTTTCTCCTGAAATGCCTTGATACTGGAAAAATACTAAACTGGACGAAACTCCAATTCTGTAACTGTATGCCTGTCCTTTCGCAAGAATCCACTGCTCTTCTTGTGCTTTTCGCTGATCGCTATTTCTCCATCCAGCTCTGAAAGAGTCTCACCACACATTTCCAAGAGGGCATGCAGAACATCTGGTGGCTGGCTAAGGCAGTACACATTCGGAAATCAAAAGAAAACAGTCGCAAGCGCACTTTAAGCCTGTACATTTAAAGCTGAAGGCCTCGAAAAGAACATAATGGAAGGGGGCAGGGAGGAAGAGGAGGGGCAGAGAGATGGAAAGAGCTGGTTTGTTGAACACATGCTTACTAAAGCTAAAACATCAATGAAACAATACCATGGAGGATTATACGTAACATCAGTCAGTTCAGGGATCTTATGGCACCTGTGGTTTATAAACAGCTTTAGCAACGAGTATTTCAAAACATAGTTCACAGTTTTAAGAAGATCTGTGCTGATTTAAAAACTAGATTCTATATCATTTGAATGTCACCTTTTGTATATGATATCTATTTGGAAAAAAAATATTTACACTAACTTCTATGGCTGATTTGTTAGATTATTTTGAAAGAAACATTCCTAAGTTACACATTAGCCCTAAATTAGAGAAGTTTATTATTATTATTAATTATATTATTATTATTTTAGTACATTTTGTATAAGCCTTAATTTAAAGACTTGCAAACAAATTGCAAATATAATCTGGTACTTTGTTTTTTGGGCTACTAGATATATACACTCAGGAGTATCATAGTTCAGTGTTAAATGCATAATTGTCGCTTTTTATTTCTCCCGTGGGAAAAAAAAATGTACAGTGTATAGTAAACCAATCTACTAAAATCTCAAAGTATTCAGAAATCAAATTTCTAACTATAAACAGTATTGTCATTGTAAACTGAACAGGTTCAATATCATGTGCAAAGGGTTTACGTGAGTTATTAACAGCGCCGCCATGTGTGACGGCAGCACGCGCGTCAGTCTGTTTGCTTCGCCAGTAATGAGCCATGTTACAGAAGATGTAGCTAATATAAGTTAGCTTTAAACAAAAGTCTTGTTGTCAAAAAACACACATCTACAAACTACAACTCTTAGAACAAAAGTACTGTGCTACAGTCCTCAGAACTTAGTCATGTGATTTTTTTGTCAAGAGACGCTGCACCTCTTGGTTCCATTCTTCTGTGAAGTTTGCAGCTGAGTTTTCTTCATCGTCTGTCCGAAAGCAGCTCTCCTCATCATCAGTTCTTACGTAGCTTTCATTGTCTGTCTGACTGCAGCTTCCCTGTTGAGAAACGTTTATGGAAGGTTTTTAAAGAGTTTATGGAAGGTTTTTTTTTAAAGAGTGCTGGTTTAACATGCTGCACCCACGCAGGCAGAGCAAGCCTCCGACTGCTGTTTCATTGAGAGAAAAAGGGAGCTAGCCAATTCCTGTAGTTATCCCTCAAGGAGTTAAAAAAGGACAAAAGCCATTCTACCTAGGTGAGCCATAGGTATTTGGGCTGTAAATAGAAACTTACAGGCCATGTGGGAAGTTGGAAACTTCCCTTGTCATGGGCAAGAAGACTGTTGCCTGCTCGGCAGTGGGACCTTGGGGTAACTCAGTCTGCATTGAACAGATTTGCAACATTTCCATTTTCCCTTCCACTTTCCCCTTCCAGCTTGCTCTATAAATATAGTATTAAAAGTGAAACCATGGTTTTCACCATCCACCTTGTGCAGTGTTCAGCCACTTGATTTACAGCCACTCACCATCATGAGCCTCCCCTCACATGTTTGTGTCTTGTATGTTTTTCTAAGAAAACCTTAGTTTTCTTAGCAACCTGCAGTTACTTGAAAGGATGATTCTGGGTGCTAAAGCTCATGAACAGCCTAGTCCACTGGTGCACCAGTTTCTGCCGGTGCTCCTCTGTATGCTGAAGCATCAGTGAGTATGTTAAATTCCTACAGAAGAGGCATCTAATTTTTACCTGGTAATGGAAAATGCTTGATAGGTTACTGCTGCTCCTTCTCAGAACTATGTGAGGATCTACAGTCAGGAAATATTGCAAACTTCTGCTTCTGGCACATTTCTTGTAAAGGCACTGTTTACACATTTGACCCTTCCTAAGTTAAGGAACTCATCCCTTTTTCTTTTGAGCTACCTCAGAGAGAAAACCAATCTGCATTGCATGAGATACGGTAATCACAGCATAATATACCACTCCCTACACATGAATTCTTTTCTACTCATTTCAGGCATAAAGCTGGCCTAAAAGATGGCAGATAAAATGCAAATTACTCCAGCAGAAATAGTTAAATTAAATCTGATGAATGAAGAAAAGTCAGGCAGTTTAGTTTGCTGCTTCTCCTTCCTGAGGCCATTTGATTGTATTAATTACTCAAGCACAAACACTTCCACCCCACTCCTTAATACTTAAGCATGCCAAATGGTATGATGATCTTAATTTAGTGTCCCTTTGTGTCAGATGGTTACAAAAGACAAGCATTAACATTTTGTTGATAAATGTAAACGAAACCTGCACTGCAAGTCTAATGAGAGTTTCATAAAAATTTTCTGAGGTACATCTTAAATTATATGTTTTAAAAATCAGACATGCACCTGTACTTCTTAGGTCTAAAAACTAATTTGGTAATCTTAGCAAAGGAACGCTTTGCTCTTCGCAATTCAGACAAAAAAATGCAAATCAAAGGCATGGAAGAGGTCAGCTCTCAGCTGCCTGAGACTGACTTTTACTGAATCAGCTTCAGGGTTATGTAAATAATAGAATTCTTTAAGCTGGAAAAGATCATTCAGTCCAGCCATTAACCCAGCACTGCCAAGCCTCACCACTAACCATGTCCCCAAGTGCCATATCCACATGCCTTTCAAATATCTCCAGGGATGGTGACTCAACCACTTCCTTGGGCGGCCTGTTCCAATGCTTGGCAACCCTTTTGGTGACAAAATGTTTCCTAATATACAAAAATGTAGGAACATCTCATATTTCGTGATTGTACCATTACAAACCACAAGAGTAAAACAAGAGTGGCTTGTGAAACGTGGGATACATTAAGACACATTGACAGTAATGTTAAGTATTTGGGTTTGCTTCGTGTTTTCTGGATAAATTACTTCTCTTTGGTGGACTGTGGGAAGGGTTATTCTAAACTCTCCCCAGGCTTCTCTCTGTTCCACAGCCAGCACTGGGATAGAGATATTTTCCTGCAAGAGATAATGAGTACTAATGAACCTTAGAGCTTTAATTTCACTGCAATGTTTTGGAAGTGCTAAAATTAATTCCAAGTTAAGACTCTTATGATTTTGCATTATATAAAACTGTTTCTAGACCTCTGGTGTTACTTAATCCACAGGTTCTTTTCTGTTATTTGTCATTCAGTGATTTTTTCAAAAAACATCTCTACCACTTGTGTAATTTTAGAATTGAATTCACAAATTTAAGCTCCTTCTTCCCTGATAACTTGGTCACAGTTTTTTACGTGTTTTTTACACCTACATGCTAAGAAGAGGAGGACTAGGGAGAAAAATAAACCAAAAAGAAAACCAAAATATAGCTGAGTGTTTTCTGCTGAAAATGTAGCAGACATTTTTGAAAATTACTGTGCTGTTATCCTCCCATTATTTTCAAATGGAATGGTCCAGATAATGCTAGCTTTTATGTATTTGCTCAAGAAAAAACCAAAAAAGACTGGACTAGACTGACCACACTCTCCCTTGGCCCATGGGTTTTATCACCTGACATCTGATGTATTCCTAATCTCTGCTGGGAAACATGAAAACAGAGGTTCAAAAAAAATGACAAGAGATGAGAAAAATATGAAAGTGTTAGTCAACACGAATTCTGCCCTGGAAACACAGTCAAGTTAAAGATACGGATTTTTAAAGAAAACATTCATATCAAAAATTTGAGAGGATTCGGGGTTTTTGTGTTTCGAAAAAAATCCACCTGTTTCAGTACAAACCATTCAGTCACTTTTGCAATGGAAAATGTCTCCCACAGACACCCAAAGCCTCAGATCCCACAACAGTTTATGTTATAAGGTTTTGAGAGAGTGAGAGTGTTTGGACTGGGACTGGAACTTTAACTGAAATTATTATGTTTTTGTCAAGACAGGGAAAATCCCAGTTAAAATGTGAGACCAAAACCTGCAATAAATCCTCCTCTCTGTACTCCCCCTCAATGGATGCCTTAGTCTGATTTCTATTAGCTTTTCACACCTTCCTTCGTGTTATAATAATGCATATAAATGAATTAGGCATGACCACTTCAAATGTGTGCCAGCACAGCTTTAGAAAAATCTAGGAAATTGTAGGTCTCATGAGGACACGTCCACTGTATGAGTCAACAGCAGCTAATTGAAAATGACAACTTCTCAACCAGTTTCTGAAATGCAAGATTTCTGCTCCCATTGGCCACCCTTGGCAAAAAACCAAATGCTATCAAGGGGATAAAGGTAAAATAACATCAGAGTTTCACTTAATGTCAAGATCTGCCTAGTACCTGGTGAAAACAAGCTTGAATTCACTCTGTTTTTTTACTAAAAAGAAAACAAGTATATTTAACTTAAAAGGTAATTTGAAAACATAATTAAATTACATTTTATATATTACTGGAATAATTTCTTCTCTTGGGAATTTGTTATACTAGATGCTATTTAAAATAAATTCTGGAAAATTGTACATAGCACTTTTAAAGATGCAAATGCAAACAGATTGCAAAAATCATCAATCAAATAACATCAACTTCAGATGAATGAGGAAATGAACAAAACTCTGTGGCTGGCAATCAGCAGCAGTATCAGTCACAAGGAGCTACAATAAACTGATCTAATTTCCCCCATCTTTTGCTTTTGTTTCCTTCTTTTTTAATAGGCACAAATGTAATACTGGTGTGACAAAGAAAGTCTGCTGGCTTTCTACGGCCATCTAGGGCTGTATCAGCTGCATTTGTATCATTATTGATTGAATAGGGGCTTAGAAATAAAACTCTTTATGCAGCTCCTAAGCTTCAAGCAAGAACCCAATGAAAACTGCAAAAGCACTTTAGATACCATGACTGATATAAACTATTTTGAAGCTATTTTTCCAGTGCTGTGAAATGTAAGTACCAAATAAAACACACAAGGTATGACAGACTTCCATATTCCCAACAGAGTGAATCTTGAGAAGATTCACTTACCATGTGAAGATGTATTTATCATAATGTACCATAATACATTTTGTTCTTGTGGATATAGATGAAGTGCCAAGTCCACCAGTTTTGGATGCAAATTTCTGTAGGGCTGGGCTTTTATAGCTCCTGGGAATGTTACACTCTTTGGTACTGGCCAGAGGGCTCCCCTGGGAGCTAAAAAGAATTTCACTACGAAAATCTTTCTTTTTGACAAGGTTTCAAAGATCATCCAGGAGACGAGATAGTATCTTGGTCTCAGATATCTGCTAATTTGAGACAGGATATGTATTTTCAAGAAAGCCAGGCTTTCAGAGCAGTATGTTTCCCCATATCACTACGTTAGCACTGCTTCCCTATAAAAATGAAACCTTATATAGAATTGCCTGAGTTTTGTAATTCTAATCAAAAAGTTTTTTTTTTAACTTATTATTGAAAATTGTAATTATATTCAGTTGTATACAAGATTTCCACTATATACATAGATATACACACACATTGTTGTTGAAATATCTACTTTCCTTTTCACGTGACCTGATCTAAACCTGACAACTGCACCAAAACAGAGTAAGGAAACTTATTTTTCCAGCTGTAAATGTTTAGGGAACTCTACACGGCTCATGTTTTTAACAAGACTACTGAGAAAATGAATGTAACCTGAGGAGCAATGTTAGGAGAATTTTTATGAGCAGTTATTCGGTGTTTATTGAAGTTTATTTGCTTTTCACATCCAGTTATTCTGCTTCAGCTGCAAGAGACACTGAGACAGATGCCTTGGAAATACCTTTTAGCAGCTGCTTTCACAAGGTACACATTTTAACAGTTGAATTTTACTGTCATCAGAAGACACAAACCCCTTGAATCTGGGTCAGGTTTTACCATCAAAACTGCCATATAAATGAGGAGGTCTAGCACGAAACATGACACACAAAATCTAACAATACGAGTTCCTGTTAGAGCTGGCACAGGCTAGTTCACTGGTTTTGCTCATCTGAACATGACCCTGCTCCCAAGCTCCAGTGTCCATCTGATTGTTGACCTCTGCTTGCTTTTAGCTCTGGCTTTGAGGAAGACATTCAGTCTGCAGACCAGAATCAGATCCCTATTCTAATTTTTCCTCCCTTTCCATCCCCATTGGCCCATGGTTCAGTGTTTCAGCAGGATGGACAGCACTATCTCACTGCCATCTTCACAGCAGGGCACTGCACTCTCCTGGAAAGCCAGAAATGCAGAGTTCACGGCTTCAGATGAGGCAAGAAGAAATGTGTGGTCTCCCATTTCCTGGGCAAATGTTCAGAGTTACAGGCTACTTCATAAAAATAGATGTTGTCTGTCTTCCTGAGGAAAAACACAATTGCTGAACTTGGCAGTAACCTCAGTGCTGCAACTGTGAGGTTGGCATGTGTAAGGAACAGGATCTGAATATGGTGATGCCTTTTCGGGGCTACCTAAAAACAGAGGTCAGACAAAATTAAGGGAATAAAAAGCTGTTGTATTTACTGAAGGGCCTTCAGGTACACTTCAGGCAGATGAAATGGGGGCTACACCCAAAAGATGGACGACGGGTCATGAGTTTTCACACTTTGCTAAATTTGGTCCATTTGCATATTGGGGGTTAATCTTCCAATTACAGCTTCAGGTAATGAAGTCATTTACCCTAAGTTTGCTCAGCCCCAACTCACTTTTGTTTACGTCTCTTGGGGCCTGAGAAAGTAAGGTGTCTTTGATTCCCAGGCCTAGAGAGGAATTGTTTTGTCTGACCAAAATGGGAAGACAGTAGCTAGCACTCTGTATTGAGTTTAGAGTTGCACACTAAAGAACTGCAGGATTACAAATATATGAAAAATATAAAAGCTAAAATCCTAAGGCATCAATGGGACAGCAGGGAATTTATAGATCTTGCCATATTTCTGAACTGCCATTTTCTATCCAGTAGCTGAGTGCCTTCCACTTTTTGGGGCTTTTTAAACTTCCACGACACATCTGAGGATACCTCTGTGGTTAAGCAGTGGCGGATTGCTTTCTTTAATGTTTGCGTAAATCTTGTTTCACACACTAGAGTAGATGTTCTGATCTCGTCAGAAATTATTTATTTCAGTTATCCTAGGAAGACTAAAGCATTGAATGGAAAGAAACTCAGGTCTCTTGAAATGTAATCTGATTCCTTATCTTCTGGACGAGGCTTCTCTGTACTGGTTAATATATTTGCACCATCCCCAGGGATGAAAAGCCCACGTTCTCACTCTGATGGTCAAAAAGGAAAAACATAAAAATGGTGATGGCTTAACAGGAATCCTTGGGACTACAGATCCATAAATTAGAATTGATTCAGAGAGATTCCAAGGCATCCCAACACAGGTTAAAAGGTGAAAGAAACAGCATTGTCACATACATTCAGGTGCCACAAGATGCACTGCAACTGAAATGTATATTATGAGGATTAATTCCAAACTTTCTTCTAAATTATAATAATACTTACTTGAGAGGAGAGAGAAGAATATTGCACTCAACTTTGCAAACTGACCTGTAGATAACAAAGGACAGAAAACAGGAAGATGACAAATTAAGCCCGTGAGCAGCCAGGCAGTGTATTATTCTGAAAAAAGCCATGCACAAGCCTAGAAATAAATAGAGCAATTAGGGACCCAGAAAATAAACCAGTGAAAACTGTCTTACACAACATATCAGCAAAAGACTGTACCAAGAACAAAAGTGGAAACAGATGTGGGAGGATACACGCTGTTAGCATTTACACTTGTGCATTAAATGTGTTTGGGTTTTTTTCTGATACAGATACTTGTTATTTACAACATGCTAAAAAAAAAAAAGAGAGAGAAAGAAGCCTCCTCTAAGGTTTCATGTCCCTAATTTCCCTAAGTATCTTGGTTTTTTATACTAATTTAAGAGTTCAGCACAAAAATCTTTCTTGGACACAAGGTGACACAAAATAACAAGAGTGGGTTTGGGCCAACCATCTTCCATGCTACACTACATCTACATGTTTTTCTAAATGTGCTGATTTTACACGAAGTGAGACATTTAATAACATAAAAATGGTTACCAGATTGTTACTGAGGTGACCATTCTGCACCCTTAGTAGGAGTTCCTCCTTGGAGATTTTTTCAGCTGACAATTGCATTACGATAGCTACAGCTTCTGGCTTTCTTTGGCAATTCAGATGAATGCAGTGTATATGTGAGTACAAACAGTAAAACAGTTTGTAATAAATTCCAATGGTTTGATGCAAATGAGAATAGTTGACCTGGCCTCTGTTCAACAGGATACCCTAAACAGAAATTTTCCAATTTTCCTTTGTTTCTCCAACAAGTAAGCTGTGCCTTTTTTAGAATACTCAGTGATATTAACAGAAGAAGGGATAGAAGAACGAAATGCCACAAATATACAGCAAATTGCAGAGAATAACCAATGCCAAAGCACATGTCTTGGGGTCAATATATGACACTCTCCAACCAGCTCCTAATCATATTAGTAGTCCCTATTAACTTAATACCTTTTCTTGCTTCCTTTAAACCCATTCCTTAATTTAAATGGCATCACCCATACTGGGAAGGACTTCTCATGCATTGCCATTACATGCTTTGGGGCTGTGGTATCAACTAAAAATAGATTCTACTTACAAGTCACTACTGTCAAATCACTGCCTGATAGGAGCTGACAATCTCACAGACAGTAAAGTACATCATGAAACTTCTTCTGAAAAAATGCTGTTAAGCAGAACTTGTCTAGAATGAGGACTTTCTGTTCCCTCAGTGAATATATTTTTGACAAAAAAAAGCTTTTCCTTTTTTTGGCCAGGGGAAGGTGTGTGTGTGTGTTGCGTTTTTTTTTCTGTTTTTGTCCCCTGGTGGAAACAAATAATGTAAAACAATGGGGAATAAACTTCACTCGTGTGTAGTCTTGGCTCACCTAAATTCAGAAGTTTTATTCTGATGTTAATAGGGAGAAGATTTCCTTCCTTTCTCCCAGGAATGTTGGTGGAAAACAGCAGAAAAACTATTTTGACTGAAGAAGAGTAATATCCAGTGCCATCAAGTGACATGCATAACTTCTCCTGCCCTTATTTGCAGTGCACATACATACTGAATGTTACACATGTACAAAATCCCGTTGTAACTTGTGAAACTCAAGGTAACACTGTTGCCATATTTTGCACTTCCATACTATAACCAAAATACAGTCAAAGTGGTCTGTTGCTCTTTCTGAAGAACATGGAATTTTACCAGCAAGAAGAACATTTATTATTTGATGCCTGACAGCTGTGACTATTTAGGCACTCCTTCTCTAAACTGATAACTATGTTTCAATACATCAGCAGTAGCTGTTCATCCTGTTCAGAAGTTTAAAGGCTGTGATTTTTGACAATTCCTATCTTGGATAAAAAGTTCTGACAATTCCCCCTATGTCACCTGCTGTTGCCTTAGTAAATGATCTGTAACAATCCTGCTCCTTTTGTCACGTCCTTAAAGACCTCTGCAATGAAATGACTTTTGGCAACCTACCATAGGCATGTAGCAGGTCTACATCAACAACAACAAAAAGATGTTCACATCAACCTCAAAGTTACCTCAAATTTTGACAAGACTCAATGAACTTTTACAAGACTAACATATCCTAGCAGCTTTACAGAAAAGAAGACCAAAAGAGCAGCCAATCTTCATTACAATACAAGCCTGTCAGACACAGATTGTCTCCAAAGACCAGCACTGAACAGTACAGGAAAATTACCAGAAAAGAAGACTAGATTTTATTAGCTCCTAGAAATCAGCAATATAAAGAATTGCTGCCCATAAAGTGATTTTGAACCTCATTTGCAGACATCTGGTCTCTCAGAACATGTATAATTTGGTTTTTGTACCCTATTTAATATTTTCTTTAGGGGTGAGGTCCAAATTTGAGCCTATCACCATGTGGAAACAAAGTTATTTTTGTTTCAGCTCTGCTCTCAAATAACTGAACTAGGTTTTCCCTCCTATTGACACTACTTCTAACTTTATAAGAAGTAATGTATTTTAAATTCAGATATTCCAAGTCAGAATAACTGAAAACATGGAAATAATCTGCAACACCAGGTAGAAGTGGAGACCATGATGCAAATATGGGCATCCACAGAATTCTAGCTCCCCCTGGCATATTTGCTTTGCTCAGACTCTTAAACAAATACCCTTTGAGAGCTTCCTCAGGGAGGTGTTTAATAACAAATCCCCAGGCTTCTCTGCACCAGATGCTTGTTGAATACTTGGTTCTCTGGGATACAATTCATTCCAGACCCTGAACTGTACCTTTAGATTCTGACCATGACAGTAACACAGAGACTGCACCTGAGCTTCAGTTCACACTGGAGAAATCCTTATGAATGTTTCTTGCTATTGGAGAAAAAAAAGATGTGAAAATAGCAGGACATCTTGACACCACCAACCAGCACCTATGGTAGTGGGGAATGAGCTCTAAGTGACTTGGTAGGCATGGGCAGAGAACAGGCTCAGAGGCAGTTCTGTCCCACCTGCTTCCCTGGTACCCGTATGGACCACTGCTGCGTGCCTCAGGCAGTGTGGTCTTCTTGGATACACACAAAAGCTGGATGCATGTGTGTCTGTGTAAGGGTGGCAGCAGTTTTTGGAATGTGGCTGCTCTGGTAACCCAGAAGAAATCACACCCCAGGGCTGGTTAGAGGGCACTGGGCACCTGAGGGCCATCGTCCTTTCTCACTTATGGAGAAACATGGGTAGTTGGTGTCCTTCTCCCACCTGGTACGCCTCATCCTGCAGCTTCTGCTTCAGGTACTCCTCCATTTTCAGTTCATTCTCCAGCTGGCGCACAGAGTCATTCTCGTAATTTTCATCATCTGCTCTGACATAAGGGTCTCCATCTTCTGTAACCCTAAAGATAATTATTAATAAATAGCCTCCTGAGATGAATGACATTCAGAGCTAATAAAACTTCCCTTTATTGTAATCTGTGAGGACTGTGGGATACTTTTAGTCTAGCCACATGCTTCACCGGTTACTGCTTTCCTGGCAGTGGAGAACACTTCTGTTATTTCCCTCTCTCATGAAGTACACGAAAGGGCATATTCTGCTTAAGGCACTCCCCTAAGGAAATTAGTAACAAAAATTCTCAATAACTTCATACAAAGAGGCTGAACTAAAAATAACTAGAAAGATGCCTATTGTCTCTAAAAGGAAAGATCAGGTTGTAAAAATCAATCTGTTTTTCCATCAATTGAGTAGGTCAATGAAAAGCATTCTGTCTTTTCCATTTATACATTTCTCCTCTTCCAGTGAACCCCAACAGGTCCCTCAGTCTGGATAAACAGGGACACAGATTGTCTCCAAAGGGAATAGGACTGCAGGGCATGTTTGGGAAAACAGCTGTCCCACAGCCTCCATGCTGCCTGAGTGTTCCAGGCTGGATGTGAGACAGCTTACTCCTGAGGGAGTCCTAAGTTCCAGGCTTTATTGTCTACAGAGCCCACTACTATGTAACTGTGAAGCACTTGGATTTATGCTTTTCTTTTTAATCCAAATAATTGAGAGGGAGAGGAAATACTGTGTACTGCACAGTGTTTTCAGAGGAAGAAGAATGAGATCAGGAAGGGGTGTCAGGCAGGTACCCACATGTCACTGCGGATGGAGCCGGTGGCAGCAGCACTGTGGATGTACCCTGGCTTCCGGGCGTGGATCTGTGCCAGGAAAGCCTTCTCAGACGTCGGGGATGGAACCAGATCATCAAAATGAGTCCGTCCAAACTCTGAATCCACATTGCTCTCTGTCTCGCTGCCCACTTCTGTGAAGCAAAAAGTCCTGTTTAACTTTCACAAAAGTATATGTGCCTATTTCTTTAAGCATTTCTTTGCCTTTCCAACCGAGAACGCCACCTCCTCATGGTGATTAAAAGCATATAATTCTACTTATATTGGCAAAGCTTATAGTCTTCTTCTTGGACCAAATACTGAAAATTTTGCTTATCTCAGTTATTAGGTAGGATATTTTAATGGTAATACTACAGACTGCATTTTACAATAGGTCCTGTATGATCTATGCTAAATCTAATTTCTTAAGAGTGAAATCCCATTCCATGTGGAATCACAGACAAATTTTTCACTGTATCCAGCTGCACCTCTACACCCACAGCTTTAAGAACTGCTAAGTTCCAGAAGCTGTTACTTAGGGATTTTTTTAACAAAAACATAAAAATCTTTGAAGATATGTATCTTCCTACCCCTCACTTTTTTCCTACAAACGTGAAATGTCACTGTGGCGACTATTCCCCCTCGTAAGCCTCACTCACCAGAATTTAGTTCTTTTACCAAAGAAGACATGGTGTTGGTGATTGAATCTGCTGCCACCAGCAAATCATTTCTTAAGTTCCGTCTTGCACCTGAAGCAAGAGATGGACAAAGCACAGCGTTACTATTATTCACATGACATATGTTTTACTGTTGAAAGCAATTTTGACCCTGCTGAAAGCTGTCACTGTGATAATTCAGGGTATCAAAGTCCTTGCGAGGGACACGTGCAGAAGAGTTCTCTGCAGAATGGCCTCATTTACTTATGCTGTATGCAAAAGCAGAAGCCTATCCTCATGCTTCATTTAATCACAATGCCAGATATGTGGAGATTATTCATTGCCATCAAGCTTGCATTTGTGTGGTGACACCAGCAGACCAGGCCTGGAAGATTAAATCCAGCGTGAACTCATTTACAGTGCCTGTGGGGGAGGAGGGAAGAAATGAAGTGTTTTCTCTAAGTTCCCACAGCTCAGTTTAATGACACCATTATTGCCAGATATTTGCCAGATAATTATGGCAAATGTTGAAGAAACACACTTGACCTCATCCCTCTTCAAGACTATACGGATTTCTCTTCTCTGCTCCCTCTCAGACTCTCCTGTAGCTCAAGGACTTTCTTGTATACTCTGTAATTTATTGTCTCTCACTCTCCCCCCCCACAGCTCCCCTTGTTTTTTTTAAATAAAGGAAGCACTACTGCCTCCCTGAACAGCCCCAGGCTGCTTTTAAACTCTTTCTAATAATGCATCTAGAAGTGTTTCCCTGCTGAACCTGGCAATACTCCCTTAACCATCAATCATGAGAGATTCTTGTGAGCTGCATGGAATACTCCTTCCTTAGGAGGGGTCTGTGGGTAACGTGTGTGCTTAACTCCCTCAAATCCCAAGCACAGATACTATTGTTGAATAGCTGAATAATCAATATATTCCAAAGAATGGCTAATATTCCAAATGCAACAGGAATAGGCTACTGTAGATTTTTTAAAACTCGCTGAATGCAAACCAATACATTTTAAAAAGTTCCTCAAATTCTAAAGAGGTTTTTTTAAATGTATCCATTAGCAAATAGTTACTGGAATGTAAATTACAGTAGTTAAACTCTCTCTTACACACACACAGAGACAACCACTCCCTCTCTAAAGTCTTCCCAAATTTGTGTCTCTGAACTATTGCAAATGCTGGGAAAGAGAAACGGAAACAAGGAAGAGAAAACATCCTTTAACCATGGCTCGTCTGCATTATGTGTATATAGGCACATCTCTGTTGGTGCAGCAGAGAATGGAGCCATAAAATCTCAGCCCAACCCCCTCACAAAGTCGTATGTCAAGATGTGACAGAATGCTGGCTTCAAGTTCTTTGGGTTTGACCTTGCCATCTAGAGCTTACAGTAAATAATGACAGAAACCTAGGTATTTATCAAATGCAGCAGTTTTAAAATGCAATCACATAACTTCTTATATTGCTTTTGATCTTGAACAGAACACATTTTTACTCTTAAAATGCATTTGCTTGAGGCAGACTTAGCATTGTTTAAGGATATTTTATTGATAAATATATTATTTATCTTACTCTTAACTCTAGAAGAAGCTGTCCCATAACAGCATAGGAGCTAGGGCCCCATATTTTTGCCTGCCTTGATTTTTCCCATAGCAGAAAAAAGGGAAAACATATTGCCTGTTTTTCTTTTGCCACAGAAAATGAGATTAGCAGCAACCCGTTATGTTGGGACCAGGAATTATGCTTATGTTCAATACTTGAATTGACCAGTGCTTTAGGAGAAAGTTCTTGATTGCATTACAGACTCAACCTTGTCCAAAAATACACACAAAGACACAATTCACAGGAAAATCAAGGGGAAGGGTGCATGAGAGGGCTGAACTGGGTTCCTGGGAAGAAGCATGCTTCCACTGTAGCAGAAGAACTTCTGAGCTTACATTTAAACTTATGTTTAATTTGTGCTGGGGAAAGAGGGAAAAAACTTATTCAGATCATAGAACTGCAATTGTGCAAATATTTTAGAGAGAGCAGATTAAAAAAATAAAGACTGTTTATTTAGATAACAGAGACTACTCGCTTTCTGTGTTATTCAACATAATAATTTAATTTGTGGCCTCAGAAATTCAAAACACTTTAAAATTTATTCTTACTTGAAAAAAGAGTGGGAAGGTGACGACAGTTTCCTGGAAATGCAAGGAAAGGGTTCACCTAGACTTTCAGACTTGATTCCTGTCTAGTCTAACTGGACCCTTCTCAGGCCCAAAGCAAAAAGACAAGGGACAACAGTCACAAGTTGCATCAAGGGATGCTCCAATCACATAGAAGGGCAAGGAATTTACACAATAAGGATGGTGAAACACTGCAACAGAGAAAATGAGTGACAGAAGCCATCCAGAACTCATCTGGTAAAGGTCCTGAATGGTTTGATCTCACTTTGAAGCTCTCTTTCTTGGGGCAGAAGGACACAGTGACTTATAAAAGCCCTTTTCACCTGAACTAATTCTATGATTGTATCATTTACTTCTAGCAAAGTCTTTATTTAAAACTCACTGACAATGCCTGCTGAGGTCAATAGCAATTTTTCTGGTTAACAGAGCAGTGATAACTGCTCTCACCCTCTTGCATCAAAATTCCTTCTTACCCCAAGCTCCATTAAGTGGCATCATTGTCCAGTTTCTGCTTACCTGCTTTCTTTGACAGCTTGCTTTGATGGCTGACAAAGTTGATTTTCAATGGCAAAACGCAGCTGTCACAGATATGTTTTGTTTTGTTTTGTTTCATTTCGTGCAACTCAGGAGCTCAAGTACATTTACCCAGTAACAACAAGAAATAATGATACTTCAGTCTCCGGGTGCCTCAGACAAGCTGTTAATGGGACTTACTTTGTGCAAAGGCTTCCTGCACATCTCCTCCCACCCCGGTCAGAGAGTCTTGAGGTGCGTGGGTCGGGGTGGAGCAGGCAGAGGCTGACCTGATGGGCATGGGAATCGGCCGGCTGATGGTGTGGCTGGGCGAGGAACGTGGGGAGCCTGCCCCCTGCGTCTGCAAAACAATCAAGGGGTTAAACAGGGGCTTTGCAAGAGCCTGCCTGCTGTCCTGGTCACCCATCCCTCAGCTTAAAGGCATCGTGCTGTTTGTAGATCAGTTGGGTAATGTTAATTTTGCTAGAAGAAATAAACCAAAGTCAGTTGTTAGTTGACAGCAAAGCTTCTGTGTAGAGAAACAGTAAGTAGGAAAATATGAGTCAAGATCTGACTTCCTTCAAGCATGGGAAAATGTCAGGCAGCTAAATTAAAAAAAAATCCAAGTTAATAAAGACCACACTACAGACCTCTCTGCCCTCTCCCCTCTCACTCCCCAGTTCACATGCATGCCTGCTAAACTGTAACCCATTCTGGCTGTGAGAAGGGGAAAGCTGCTGGCACCAGCCTGGCTTTCAGCCTGAGCAAGGGACTGGAGCAGCCCCTTTCAGCAGAGCCCTGCCACAACAGCTGATCACAGCCCTGCCCTCCACCTCCCTGCAGGACAAGTTCATGGTACATGCAACCTCTCAGACACATAAAGTCTGACACTTGCAATAAATAATACACATTTCTGCTTTTTATTTGGAGCTAGAGAACTATTTAAGCCACTATTAAATTATCTGCTCCACATACTCAGACACTCCCAAAACACTGTGGGGATAGGGCAATATAAATTCCTGCTCTGGGTTCAGCTGCTGGAAGTGAAAATGTTTTAACACCAGTCATATAAATGTCATGCTGTTAGCACCTCACAGCTAGGATCACTTAGCTGAAATTCAAGCAGACTTTACAAAAATGCAATTTTTACTAATGCAGCTAGGTGAATGACACCAAGAGACACAGTGCTCCTCTCACCCTCTGTTTCAAAGTCCTAGCAATGTGTATCCATGTAAGAGGAAACTAATGCTGGAGCCCACCAAACTGCACATGGCTTTTGAAACCCAGTGTTTAGCAGATGCTAAGCATGGAGGTAGCTTGAGTGCTTTTAAAGCGGAGCTGCAACACAAGCTCCTGGTTGTTTTCAGTCAAAAGTGACTGGAGAGGTGGTGTTTCCCTTATCTTGGCTTTATTTTAAAAATACAGGAGGATTTCTTTATTCTTCCCATGGCATTTATTTTGACTCTGGTATTGGTAGCCACTGCAAACTGTCTGATTATGTTTGGCAAATATGTCCTAAGAAAGACAAGCGCAGGCCATTGCAGGTTGAGTGCAGCATTGTCCTTGAGACTTTTATAAATTCCTGACCTTGACCATAAATAATGTGTCAGAATACTAAGCTATTTGTTCTTTTATCCTATCACCCTTTTCTAAGAGACATTATCACCTGAAAGTCATCAAGGGTAAATTAGTTTTATGAGAAATAAGCACATTACTGATGGAAGAATGGAGGATTTAATAGTTATAATTTCTTTAATTATTGGTTTTGGAACATTTACATGATGGATGTAAAAGGCAAATTGAATATATAAAGGCCAGATGCTCTCCTGTTTCTAGAATCATCTATACTAGCTCCAGAAAAAATGGAGATATTTAGTCCTCCAGAGGAAGGGCCCAGAGTGACTTAGAGACACTCCAAGGTCCTTGTTAGTCATAACCCCTGCACATCAGGCAGGGCACCCAGGATCCACAGCTTTCTTCTTTCATGCCCCAACAAAGCACATTTCATCCTCACTGAAACACATTTGCAAAAGAATTTTTGGTTCTCAGCTCTCTGAAAGACAAGTGCCCTTTTTGCCTTGCCTTTTTCCTTAGCTCCCCTTTGCCTTTGATCTCTGTTCTGGGAACATCAACAACAGTTGGAACTTTCAGAGAAAGATGAGGAAAAAAATGGACAAAATTTGCTTCCTGCCATCAAGTCATATTCAGGAATGAACTTCAGAATAGGCATTTTATTTACTAAAAATAACAGATGCCCGCCAGTACTTCTGGGCTGTTGTTTTCCCTTAAGAGATGTGGAAACTGCTGCACACCCAGTGCTTACCCTCTGTCTGCTCTGCAGCTACGACTGAGATCTTGTGTTTATGATAAACACAAAATGTTTGGGAAGCACAGGAAGATGAAGCATTCAGAGTTCCTTGTCCAGGAAAAAAACTCCTCATTTTTTATACTATTTGGGCAGTATGAGATGGAACTGGTGAATAGCAAGTTAAAATAGGAGGATATTAGGGAATGCCTGATTTCAGAGAGGTGAAAACTCAATATATTTTACTCATTTAGATACACCTCAGCCCAGGTTTGTGGGAATGAAGTGGTATTAGGACTGGATTCCTGTTTAGAGGTTATCAGCAGAATTGTGGTTTTCAAAGGCTGGACCTAATGGTCTGAAATCTGCTATGACAGCCAATCTTAACTTTTTGGTAAGGACAGCAAAGAAGACAAGCACTGAATTGCTCCCAGACCTTGACAGCTCTACCAGCTAAGGACTAAAGCATGCTGAAAAGGGAGCTACCACAGCCACCGTGGATATTTTGATGGCTTCAGCTTTTTGTGCTGTACTTGGTTGCAGCTATCAGTGTTGTCATGCCTGCCAGGAAAATTTTCAGGTATTTTATTTAACTCACCATCCCTAGTCAAACTGTTACAGCTCTTAAGTTAACTCCTGCTAGACAGGAAAATTTCCTCACTATAAATGTCATGCATGCCTGGCATAAAATGCTTGAAATGAAAACTGGCTTTACAGGAGTTTTAGCCCATTGCTCCCTCTGCTGGGACTGAACTGGGATGACATATGGGGAAATCACACAGCCTCATCAAACGACAGGGATGTGAAGAACTCATTATCCTTTCTCAAGGAAGGGCAATGGAGAAATAGATAATTCATATGCTTTAGATGAATTGCCAGGCTGCTCATTCCAATTGAATTCCTCCAGAAATTAATTTAATCCTGTTTCTCTCAACAGATCATGAAATGGCATAGCATAATGGGGATCATTAAATGGAAATGGTGAGAGTAATTCTTTAGCATCATCACCTGGTATTCAGTGAGGCTATTACTCTTGGAAAAAAAAGGTCATAAAAATACCGCATAGCAGCCTGAAAATGTGCTTTCACTTACACTGTCCAGTGAACATTTCATACGATAAGGTAACTCCTGTCACACTGGAAGCTTCTCTTTTGCAAACAGTTCTTCAGAGTCAAAAAAGACAGCCCTTACACGGAGGTGGTATTTGGGCAGATTTATTTTTTTGAGTGCAACTCTACAAAAATTAGCCAAATGTTGGTTTTACAAAGGTGGGCATTACCTACAAACTCTGCATGCTGTATCATAAACAGAACACATCAGACTTGTGACTGCACTTCTGCTGATGAAAGCAGGAGGAAGTGCATTTTGTTAAAATGAAACACTTTTATTGAACTCATAAATCAGACTGCTATCTGAAAAGTGCCTTTTTTAAAAGCCTAATATATTTCCAAGATCCATTACAATGCTGAAAAGCTCAGAAGCAATTAAATCTTCTAAAATTTACTATTATTAATGTAAATATGTCTTCTTTTTGATCTAGGTTGCAGAAAACATTTATTTCCCTGAAGACTCATGGGACTGTTAGCATCAATGCCAACTGTTAAAGATGTGCGCACTATGCCCTGACTTTCTGGATAAAATGCGCTTTCAAACTCATTGCCCTTGTCTGATTTAAGCTCAGTTGTGTTTTTCTTGAAAGTACAAAGTTTCTTATTACATTTTCAAAATATTATCTATTGAATTCATATTCTTGATTGGTTTCACTGCAGTTGAGGTGTGGTTTTTATACGTTACATGTTTTAATTTAGACGAGTGAGGAAAAGATTCCTTGTAGCCATGACTCACTTTCTAGAGCACTGTTTCATTGTGAAAATTGCTCCAAGACACTAATGTGGGAAAGAACTGCAAAATATTAATTAATAAAAGAACATACACACACTTCTCAAGCAAAGGAAGTAACACAAATCACAGGAACACAATCACATTTAGGAGTTAGTGGGGCATCCAAAGAAAAGGAAGGTAACTTGCTACCTGTTTCAATTCTTCTTCCTAAGAAAAAGAGGATCAGCACATGAGATGAGCAAGGATGTAAGCAAAGAACAAAAAACAAAGCCAAATTTGGAGCACAGGGTTAAGGGTGCAATCAAGATAGTTGAAGATATGAGACCAGGTTAAGGTCCCACCTCTGCACACTTTGAAACACCAGAACAGTGCAAAGTGTGCAGAAAACTGCTGTCATTTCCTCCTCCAAATTTTCTTTGTCCAGGTAGTGACCAACAGCAGGCAGCCTTCAGCTGATTGTGGCACTGCAGCATTTCATGGGTAGAACAAAAAGTATCCTGCCTAGTTCCAGCTCCCAAAAATCTGCTGGCTCTTCAGTGGGCTCTGCTGCTGAGGTGCCACCAATATGTGCATTGCGGCTGCAAAGCCTGTGTCTGAGGAGGGGCAAGTGACAAAAGGTGACAAACTGATCCTTTGATGCAAATAGATCTAAATAGATGCATGTTGCATCTAAATGGAGGCATGTTGCTAAATGGATTTCAGTGAAATTCCTTCTGCTCTTATCTGAGCCATATTTGACCCAAGTTGCACTGAATTTCCATGAACTTATTTGAGCTGCCACAGGAAACAACTAAAGAGACTCCTGTGCTACTCAGGGTGCTTTCTTCCAATGTGAATTTGTGGCATCATCTGTCCTGAAGCACATCAGGTAAAATAAGGCTGCAAATAAAAACACATCTTCCATCTCTCCCTAGTCTGTCTTTAAAAATGCACATGTTTTTTGATATCTTGGTTCTTAACTGAGCTCCTCTGTTGAGACATGTTTCATCTGTTTAACAAGGGCCTGCTTCTGTATCCGGGAAAATGAAACAAGTGCTGTAGGGAAAGCATCTCTGAGCGGAGAGAGGTAAATGTGGTTGTCAAATGAATCATCTGACAGAAGCAGCAACTGAATAAATCCAAGAAACTTTAACTTAAGAGCAAAGTTAAAGTTGAAGGCCTAGTGATTCTATACTGTCAGCTGCAGTGAATAATAGTGTACAGTGCTGAGGTTTTTTCCTTACAGCTAATAGTTAACTTGTTTCATGTGTCAGTTTCTTTCTTTTTCTTACTCCTCCTAGCAGCAGGTGACAATGATGATGCAGTGCTGCTACAGGAATGACATCATCTGAGATTAATCTGAAATCCCTGAATTAAAAGACCAAGGCAAAACATAAAAAGGGAGGGAAACACAGCCAAATTTTGTGGGTAGAAACAGTCAGGTTCTGCAGAATTCTGTGGTTACATATCCTCCCTCTCCTCTCTCACTTCACTCTGTGTTTTCCTTGGTAGTACCAGGTGGAGCTCCTTACCTTCAGCAGTTTCATGAGGCCTTCTAACTGAACCATCAGCTCCCTTCGGCTTTCCTGGAGAGCAGACATCCTCTGTTCCAGCTCATCCTTCCGCTGTCTGAGAAACAAGGAGACCTGATCAGAGCTTACCCCTCACAGCAGCAGCATCATTTTAACTTTTAACTGCATCATTTTGCCAGCCCTACTATGGGGACACATGCCTACAGACCACAGGAAAGCAAACACATTGTATGAATTCAGCACAGGGTTTAGAAATGTGGCTGTGTGAAGGCTAGGGAGCTCCCTCTTACTGGGAATCCTCTTAGGACTGAATAGTGATTAGGGAAAAGACAGACACTGACACAGACCCTTCTTCAAAGAACAAATGAGGTTCAAGCAAGCTTGTGTTATATTCCCTTGTGCAAATGCTTGGCAATTTTAGCTTTGGAACTCTCTAGTCAATAACCTCACTAGCTGTCAGGAGAAATTAAAGCCATGCCCTGAAGGACAGGAAATTACAGCAGGGGCACTGAACACAGTGAGATATGAGAGAAGCTAAGAGAGTTCAGAAATTCAGACAAATACCCACAGTGATCTGCTTTTGTTTCTGTTTTTTTTTCCTGAAAGCAAGAGGAAGACTATCACATAGTACAGATATAACTGCTTGAAATTAGCTCTTTGCACTCGGAGTCCACTCGTGCTGGTTGCATGACAGTGTGAATACTGAGCCACTCCAAGTGTGACAGTCTCTCTGTGCCCCCATAAATCTGAACAGCTTTGATTCTGCACAGCCCCACTGCACAGGATGGGGGAACAGCACTTGCACATGTTAAACCACTAAATTGCGGGAGATCTCCACCTACAAACAAAATAAAATTGTTGCATCCTGGAAGTTATGATATAATTAACATTATTACTGAAAAATATACATATATTTTATACTCTACTGCATTGCAAGTAACATGCAAACAGTATGTTGTTAGCCTTGTACTTCCTACAAAATATGACCATTTAATCCCAAATGGAAAAGCACTGGAACCAACAAGACTTAAGTAGATTTCCTGTATTTAGGGCAATATGAAACCCTGATTTTGAGCCTTCACTGTAAACGGGCAACTACAGATATAGTCAACATTGATTTCTACAGGACTGCTCATGTGTGCTATCCCTCACCTATATAATAGGATCATATAGTTACACTGCCAGGTTGCATTTACCCCTCTGAAGGATTGATCTATTTCCTGCTACAAAATGCCTGTGTTGGCTTTTCTTTTCTGGACAGGTAATGGCTGGAAATGCCATGAACTGTATAAAGGCAGCAGAGTTTATTATTTAATAAAAATAAGGTCCGTGTAATTCAAAGTGGCAGGTCCTAGTACAGAGCTCTGCTGGGTTTTAGATTCATTCTACAGGGAGAGAGGAGCTAAGTAGACTGTACAGACTACTCCTCTGAGGTTTTTCTGCTGTACTCCAGAGCAAATTCTTGGAAGTAAGGGGTTTTCCAACCTGTCTCCAAGACAGTACTGATAATGTGAAGGCATGCTGTGTTCAGGACCTTGTTTCAGTGAGTGCCACACTACAGCAGCTTGTGAAAGATGCTGGGACAGGTACCCACAACATGATTTACAGATTCCAGCATTTCTTAATACTATGTGAACTAAATTGCTCTACAGCCCTAAGTGTTTCAAGCCTGAAAAATCAGCAGGGTAACAGACATAAATCAGGGCTGCTATCCTGAGTCCTGCTGTTTTACACGTAAGAACAGCCTTGTGCCATCTCAAGTGTCTAGGAATTTGAGGTGGTGTCAAAATTCCCCAGTAAATCCAAAGTCAAGACTTTTGCCTTTCAAATGGTGAACATTTCAGAAGGAATGCAAAGCAGTTCAGACCCAGAGATTAAAAGTTATTTTCTAATTCTCACACTGCATATTAAATCAGAGTGAGGAGTAAGTGAGGAATTCAGTATCACTGCCCTAAGGACATCACATATCAAGAAATTAAAATAAGGGTATTATGCTTTAATATGTGTAGCAGAATTGAAAAGAGGGAAGAGTTAAGTAGTCAGCCTGCCAACACTGCACAAACATTCCTTTTTTTTTTAAGTATAATGAATTTTATTGGTCAACTACATAGAAAGCTGATTTCCTAAACCTGATTAAAATGGACTTTCAGTTTGATGGACAAGAACTACATTATTGGTATACATGTTTTCATGACAGTCACTGTTATATGCCTCACACAATGTCACTTGCCTGTAGATCTCTAGAAGTAATTACACATTAAAATCACACATAGAAATGAAGAAGCAAATTTGTATTTCGATTGGAAAGCCAAAGTAATGATTTGTGAATCAGAAAAAATATTTTTGTGTGGAAAACTCCGTAATAAAACTATCAAGTATTTGTAAAGAAAAAAATTAGCACAGTTTCTTATAGTAATTTCCTTTGGATATACATCAGACCACTAAAATATTAGTGATGTGAGGAGCAGCTAAGTGGCAAGAAATGTTCCTTAGTCAAGGGGCAGAGCAATCTAGCATTGTTTCACTGGAAAGAAAGTGCTTATACTCTCTTCTCTATTCATATAGAGCATTTTGAATAGTTCTTATTGGATTCTCTGTCTGGCTCTCACAATGTGAACTTCAGGACCTCCAGGGAGCCTATGGATCTGGGCCAATGACAACTGTACTTCTTCAATGAGATATACATGGCAATTAGTAAATCCATGTAGAGTATTGTAACTAACATGCAGTCACATCCATATTAATGTTTTTAGCTTGGTGGGATAACTGGAGGAAGGATCCTCTAAATCTTCAGCAGCTGCAGATGACATTACTCTTCACCCCCCCACATGACAAGGAGGATCATTCTGCAGCCTGGTTTTGCACCACAAAGAGAACTGACCCCTCCTTAGAGTTCAACACATGGGGGAAATATCCAAAAATTAACATCTAATTCTGGCTGTATTTTCATGTAGCTCTGTATTTTCTTTAGCATAAACTAGAAATCTTTCTAAACGCATTTGTTCTGAACATTTTTTTTCTATATAATTAATGGCATTTGGACCAGGCTGTGGGGACCTGTTCCAAATGACCTAAGGGCCTAACTCTGCAAATACTAATGCATATGCTTAATTTAATGTAGAGGAGTAATATGTGAGATTTCTCATGCACGCAGTTTAAAGCCTAAGCTTAATTACTTCTAGGACAATGGGCTGCACCAAAAACAGATAAAAAATACACAGTGGCTGACTTACTTTAGAAAGCCTCCAAAATCATAAGCCAGGCTTATCTTTTATTACTTCTCTTACTGAGGATGACTGGTTGGCCCCTGTCAAGGCCAGAGGTTTTACTGCTGTGAACTTACCTCAGGAGCCGGAGCTCTGCAAGGAGAGTGGGATTTTGTTGGGCCTTCTCTGGTGTGGGCTGAGATGCTTGCTCATGTTCAAGTCGCAGCCTCTGGATCTCCTGTAGGATTTCTCTTGGGGAGGAGAACAAGCAGAAGACCATAAGTCAGTAATTTTCCACAAAACCAGCTCCATGGACATTGCAAGAGGTGAAAAAGTATGACTGTATTTAGCTTTTAATCAATGAAGATGTACATAAAATGACTTATTTGCAGCCAACCAAAGAAGCCCTCAGCAATGGGAGAGGGCTCTGGATATTTTCTGAATAAACTCTTAGGATTTTGCCATAAAGGGAAATCATTCTTCAACACCCCCCCCAAAAACAGAGGTAGACATAAAATAGCTCTATGCTTGACTGAACTGCTGCCTTTTAATTCTTCACCATGAACATTTCCAGCACCTCATGAACTTTAAAAAAATTGAAGTAACCTTTCTGGACATTGCAGAGTATCAGAGAAAATATTTAGCCCTTAAAAATACTTTTAATGGAAGCAGAGATGTGAGAGCAGTTGACAATTCACAGAAAAGCACTTTAACAAGACTTGTTACAACTGGCTTGTGAGCCCTAGAGTGCTGTCAAAAGGCTAATACAAAGCTTCACAGCAGAAGGTTGAAACCTTTGTGAATTTTGTCTCTTCTTCACAATGTGCTGGAAGCAGACGGTCAGGAGGCAGCCTCGAACTATGAAAGGCAAATCAAGACTGGAGCTGGTGGTGCTCATTACACGGTGACAGAAGGCAGTGAAGAGTTTGGAATAGGAAACCATCTGGTCTGGGCTAGCCTCTGTTTTATGGTCCGGCACTAAAAGCAGAGCTCTGCTGCCACACATTTCATGGCATCAGGCAGTCTGGTACCCAGGGCCAGGTTCTCTGCTGTTAACAAACAGGCATCACTCCTTTCTTGGGCCGGCTGGCCTATTTCTCCTGGACACTCTCTCTCAGTCTCAGTCACATCTGCACCTCCTGTCTCATTTGATCAGCAGCCTAACTTGCTGCTAATCTTCCTGCAAACCTCTCCCAGGCAGACTGTGTTCTGAAGAGCTTTAATCATCTTTTTCCTGAATAAAAGCAGGGGAGCATAACATTACAAGCGTGACTGATCCTTTTATCATTTCATGTTATAGTGCTACTGAGAATCCAACTGAAAGTTAATCCGGTTTTGAAACAGGACAGACTTTTTTTTTGAACTCTTAACAAACAGCAGCTGCAAACAGTAAAGTATCCATGATTATATCATGTCATTGGACATTACACTTCTAAAAACATGGGGTGGCTATGGATTTCAGAGCCTTTATCCTATTGTATGGACCTTTTTGTGCTCTGTTTTTTTTTGTAGGGGGAAATGTACGTGCCTGTATAAGCACATTGTACAGGTACAGGTGGTAAAAAATGCTAAGAAACAAACATATATGTAACATATGGGACTGAACAAAACCAGGTACTTAGTGGATCCTTACCGGTTTTTATTTTCGAGCTCTGCAATCAGCTGCCTTTGTTGCTTGTTTGCATCAATGGTGAAGGAGATATCTGATGCCCCTCTCTGCTGACTCGGCTGCTGCTGTAAAACAGAGAAGGCCGCATTGAAAGAGGAATAGCCAGCATGCACCATGAGTTCAACATAGATCTGTTCTGTGAAATCTCTTTACAAAAAGTGCAGTACCAAGCTTGCCTACACTAAAAAAAGAACATTCATGTTGTGCTCATACCAGTATGGAACCATTGCTAGAAAAAGCAGAGTAAGTGCTAAAGTAAATAAGACTCAGTGTTTACCATCCTGTCATTCACTGCTTTTTCATGCAGCTTCCTCTGAACCAATCATAAAAGGCAATGACACTGCTGCAGGCAGTTGCTGTAATGTGGCTCTTGATATTGATGCTACAGACAAGAGGAGTATACTGAAGCAAAAACCAGTATCTGCCTCCAGAAAGAAGGGGATGTGTTTCCAGTGCAGCGATGCTTCGCTCTCTTGAAAGCACAGTTTTACTTTCTGTTTGAAAGCAGTGCTCAGTTTTCAGTCCGGCTGCGTGGCCCATTTGGCCAAGTTTTTCTATATGCTCTTATGATACTTCAGGAAACCTCCTTCCCCAGTCCTTCAGGTACAGCAAAATCTTTTTTTCCACCAGTAAAATGATAGGAGAATTTGTCTCTCACCAAACTAGGCAGTGCTCACTACAGCTTCATTGGACTTATGCCATTTTTGCATGTTCATCAGCAATAACCAACCATTGTTTTCCTTGTTCACACTCCTGTATTTCAGTATTGTAAGAATGACAACACAGAGCAGGACATTTAGAAGTTTCACAACTATGAAAGATACCCATTTATTTCTAACTCCAACCTGAAAGAATAAAGTATTTAAAAATACTCTGCTGAGTTACTGCTGTGATATGAGGGTTCCTCACCACAAAAAGCCCTGTGAAGTGTAACTCTGGAGTGCTATTTTATGTGATCCCAGGCACCTCCTCTGCCAGGAGGTGGACCCTCAAAAAGGATGAAAATACATTTCAATAGCCTAACAAAAGTTAGGACTGTCTGTGGAAAAGGTGAGTATGTATTCCCTGTAACCACATACTATTTTTTCTGCTATGGATACATTTCCCCACTAACACAGCAACCACAGGGAAGCAGAACAGTGCATAAAGAACTGATACATGCTGGTGGATATCATCACTCATACAGGAGGAAGCATGATCTTTATCCTGAATGCCCACTGTTATTAATATATTTAGTTCCTTAAAATCCAGAATGACTATCAGCAAAGCTTTAACCATTTCCACTGCCCCTACTGGGTGTCAGTCTTTTGCTTGGAAAGATTTCTCTATACAGAAACCTTCTCTTTTTCTCCTGTCTCTTTTGTTCAAAGAGTAAAGAGGGATGGCAATGAGAAATTCAGTATTTTCCTTCAAGTCAGCTCTGTTTACACTGTTTTCCCCTACATCAAGGACACACGTTATATGGAACTGATGTTGACTGATTTTTAACCAGAGACATTATTACTGGGAAATCATGTTCCCATAAAGAATTACTGTCTTTCAGAAATAAGACCGTCATCTACAGGTTGCCATAAATTTGAAACACCGTCACATGTCTGGAAAGAACTGATTTGGGCCGGACTGGCAGAACAGGAGCACCCCTCTCTTCCCAGGCAGCTGCACGTAGTGTGAAATCTTTGTGACAGCATCTGCGCGGGGCAGCAGACCCATCTTCATGTGGTCTGAATGTGACTCAGTGCCTTTTCATGATGTGTGGTGTCCAATTTCACCCTTTCAATTGACCCCACAGTGTGAAAATCTCAGTGTGAAAATGTTTCTGGGCTCTCCAGATCTGCTGCTTTTCACTTAACCGTCATTCATAGACCCTTGTTCTATCAAATGGTCTGAGATCGAAAAAAAGTAGCTAGGCGGACCTTTTATGTACCATTTAAGATTTTATATACTTTGATTAGGTTCCTGCCTCATTCTCTCTTGTTCCTGAATGCAGTTAGTAAGGTTTTAGCCTGTCATCACCTTCTATCCTTGGACACAGAGAGCAGAATAATCATTGCTCTGAAATGAAAATGGGAGCCAGGGCTAATGCAGGGGGTCATTACAGTCATCCTGCTGAAGAAGATTCTTTAATATCCTTAGTACTTAAGGCCCTAGTGGCTGTGATATTCGAGCTAGAGAGTAAAATGGATTCACCACCACATTTTTCCAATGCAGTAAATCATTAACCTTTAACCAAAGCTAGTCCAGACAATATTTTATATCTTTCCTGAGTTCAAGATGTCAGACTCCCTTTGATGCAATTATTTAAATACCACTGCATTAGTATACAGATTATATGCATTAGTATGTGGATTCTTTGGATTCAATGGACTGCATAAAAGTGTTATTATTAAAGCATAACAGCCTCTGATGAAAAGAATAGGGAAAAATAATCCATTAATCATTAGACTGTCAGATGTAATTTTCCTGATCTTGCCAAGCCCCTGGAACACGACAGAAGGCAAGTACCTTCCTTTAATTAAAACACTTACTGATGAAGAAGTTTCTGCTGCCAGCCTTGCTGCGTACCTGGCGATCAGCTTGTGTTCTTCATCCAGCCGACTTGCACTGTCAAGGACGCTGCTCAGGGGGAGGGGGAAACGGGAAGACAGGTTTATACACGGCAAAAATGCCTCAGCCAGCCACCACCTCACACCCCCACACATCAGAACTAAGGAGCAAACTGTCACCAAATTAGGAACAGCTGACGTTACTGAGCGAAGGGGAGAGAATTTCCCTAGAAAGATCAGCTCTAAGGGCCTGGGCAGCACCTTCTTTTAGGGAGAAAACAGCAGCGGTCTGCAGCCCACAGTAAAGGGTGTACAGGATGCAACTTGCAGATTACTCTGCCCAAAAAGAGTCGAGAGGTGGTTAGGACCATCAGTCAGCATTTATTTTGCAACTCAGCTTTGTCATATCACCTGGAAGGCTACTTTTTGGCCAGTGGATTAGCAGGAGCCTCAGTGTTTGCTGAGAAAAACTTGAGAAGCTTTGTCATATTTGCACCAGAAAACAGTGTTTAGGACAGTTTTGCAGGGCACTTACCAAGGTCTCATGGATCAGTGTTTTAAACCACTGACCTAGGAATTTATAAACAGGATTTCTCTTTTATTCTTGGTTTCTTGCTATTTGGGAGCAAGACTTCACAGTGTCATGTGATTGTGATCAGCAAGTGTAAAAACTAAACAGCAAATATGTTGAATTCCTTTAAAATATTGCACCTTATTATTTTTTCTCCCCCAAGAATATAAAATGCAACTATTTCTCTCAGGTTAATGCTTTTCTAACTGTCCTTATTTTAAAAGGAAGCTATTATTTAGTCAGATGAGCAGGAAAAAGGTAATATAGTGAGAACCTTCACTTTTTCTAAACATTAAGAAGTTTGCAGACAAACATCAAAACTAACAAAACCAGAAATCTGAAAAGGACTTAGGTGACCCTGGATAATCCTGGGCTTTAGAATCCTATACTGCATTACTTTCAGTATACATAAGAGAGAAAAAGTGAAGTCCCTAAGAAGAGGTGAGAGGAATGTGGAGTTGCCAGTGGAATACAAGACTGCCTGTGGACTTTCTCAGACAGAGGCAAGTCTGGCCTCTTTTCTTATCCTTTGGCTAGTGTATAATCGTTTTTGGCTGAAGGGAAACAGGAACAAATCTCCCTGCCCACGGGCTCTTCTGGGCATGTAACTGGTTGCTGGCAAATCAGCTTCAAATGAGTCTGGGCACGGGATTTTATTCTCATTTTTTCCCCGGAAATTGTACCTTGAACTTGAAAAGCCTTCCAGAGGAAAATCACACTTGTGCCAAAAGCTCTGCTTTTGAAGAACTGATATATTTAAAAGGAATATTTCTCTAAAACTTCTCAGTGAGTTCATATCCCCGTGTCCTTCAGGGAACTACAGTACACATGTGTTGTTTGGCCTGATTAAATCCACTGGGATTTAAAAGTCATGTTTGAAAGATGAGCAGTGGTTCATATTCACTGATCATGAAACTAAAGCTGGGTGTCATGTGGATTTGCTACAACTTAGCGATGCAAGAGAAATGAGACAGACATCATCTTTTTCTCATTCTGATAATAACCTGTGAGACCACAAACATGAAGTTTAGAAAAACAGTAAAGCTCTGAAAAGTGAGACACAGAGAGGTTCGGTGTAAATAAAACTTTTGCTGCAGACTGCATGTAAGACCTCTGGTGGTAGATGAACACTGACTTTCTGGTTTTGGTTATGTTTATTTTGCTACATATACAGCTTAATTTTATGCTTACAAAGATTCTGGTGGGGTAACTGATATACCTTCGGGAAAGACGAAAGCTAAAGGCATTTTTCTAAATTTTATACAGTTCTGCTTCTTACATACTCATGCTTACTGTACTAATATGTAATCCAGAGAAAGAAAGGGGTGAGCAACTCTTGCAGACACATAAAATTATGTAAACTGGGTAATAAGGGTTACTTTTATGACAGTTTAATTAATTTTTAATTTTACTATAATGACCAAAACACTGCATCCTAACAGATGGTTGTGAAAACAGCAAGCATTCAGCATCAATTCTCCTTTTTATGGCAATGTGCAGCCATATCCATCTTGGAAAAATGGATTATGGTTCCACTTGCTGGCATAATACAATCTGTAGCAGAGTTCTGTGATGTGAGCTAACACCTAAGCCAACTGCTTTTCTGAATGAACCAAGTCACTGCAGCTTTTTGAGTCTTACTTGTATTTAATGTCTTTGATAGATATTTATGTGTGGGTGGATGTCATAAAGTAGATGTAGCAATATGTCAAATTTAGTCTATGAGTGCTGCAAATCACTAACCCCAAAGCCTTGAAAATTAAATTTCAATGTCTGAGATAAAGGGACTCCTGGAATATACCTATTCTATGTGACCATTAAGCACAGAAGTTTGCACAGCAGCATTAGCCTCGACTGCCAAGAATTTTATGTCTCAGAGTTCTCAGATTTACCATAATTCAGCTCTGTTTTACTTCACCAACTTCACAGAAAACCAGAAATACACTGATACAGTATTCGTACACAAATTCGTACAGTAATTGTACACAAAAGGTTTAAAATATTATGAATGTGTGTGCAGAATTTGGGACTCCAGGGGAATTATTCAGGCATTCTTTTGAGAGAAACTGGACATTTTGCATACAAATATCCTACTGCTGTTCCTTCTTTTCTAAAAATCACTTATTCTCCATTAGTTACCATTTCTTTAAAGGTCTTATAATTATTAGCAATAATTGGTCTGGCCCCTATCACCATTCAGATGTAGAGTGAATATCCAATATTAGCACCTGCACAATAGGACTTCTGTGGTCTAAGGCAGCTCCATTAAAAAAAAGGGATCTCAAAACTGCAGGCAAAGGATGAAAAACATGATAACCTATGAGCAAAGGAGTGAATCCCGAGGATCTTTGCTATTTCTCAGGCTTCAGATGCATCAGACTAGCCTGTTCTGCAGTAGGCACCTGGCAATAGCTGATGTGGATGTTCCCTGCTGGTTTTACAACTATGTCACCAGTGGTTAGAAAAGTCTCTTGTGAAATTTTTGCAAGAGAAGTATCAGTGTGGTCTTCATGACATGCTCTTATTCTATAAACACATCCTTAATAAATAATTTGTTATAGGAAATACAGACAAATTAAAGGGTCAGTTTCTAAGCCTTAGGTCTGCAAAAAAAAAAAAGGCATAACAGCAACACACCGAATGTATTCTGAGGACTGTTTAACTGCCACACTTTCAAAACTAGCTTGGCTTTATGACACTTTAAACCAAGACAAATCATCTGAGTCCCGTACTACTGTTAATTTGCCATTTACTTTAGAATCACCAAGATTTTACCACCAAAATATTGTAACACTCAGCTATGTAGGAATAATCACAAAAATTAACTTCGTTCAAGAGAGCTAAATGTCTACACATTTCTTCTGTAGCAACTGGTCTCTGAACGTTTTTCCTCTTTCAAAGGAACATTAAACCAGCCTTCCCACCTAGAGTTGTGCACACCCCCTTAATAAACATTTTTAAATATGCCCTAGAATAGCACAGCACTTTTATACAGAAATAGGATTCACATAGTACTATGCAGTACAACATAAACCCCTCAGAAAACAGCTCTCTATGAAACCAAAATAACCTCTTACTTTTAATTTATCTTATTTTTTTCTGTACCTGAAAAGAAGAAGACTGAAATATATGGAATTAATATTCAAAGCTAGGCAAAGTCTCTATCTTACAAAAATGGAAACTATTTGCAGTTAAAAGTTCTTTTTAAGAATCAGACACCAAAGATAAACTAAAGTAAGTATCAAATATTGTTTCTAAATATTAAAAATGACTCTGCAATTAAACTAGTCAAAACATCTGGCTAAGGGCTATTTTTCCTACCCATATAGTTATTATAAATAATGAATTAATTCTTCCTCTTGTTTATTAATTTGCTCTGGAGTACTGGCTTCTAAAAAACCTTCAAGTAGCTTATTAGCCTGTGGTAGAAGGAAAGGAAAACTTGTACTTTTACTTGCAGTATCAAATAACTGGAGATGAAAAACAAAGATAAGCAGTGAAAATTAATTAAATGAATTAAAAATACCCCACAAAGCCACAAATATAAATACTAGCTGCACTTAAAACAAAACCAAAGTTATACTGTGTTATATTAGACTGATGACTAGCTATAAATTAGCCTCAGTATCTAAAAAACCCCGAATCTTGTTTTGTTTTGAAATGTTACTATACAGCTCTTCAGATAATTTTATGTATTATGCTCATGAAGTATCTCTGCAGGTTTTTCTTGTGGACAAAGGTCCAGCTGCAATCATTCCTCTTTTCAGCTTTGGCTGCCAGAAGCATTTGAATTATCTGATGTCTGGGTAGGTACAGGTAATATTTTGCAGGCAGATTGAACAGCAGAGCTGGCCAGCTGCAGCCTCCCCTAAATCAGAAGCTACCTCATTCTGCATGCTTCACTCAGGTTACCAAACCTCCTAAAGATGCAGGGTGAAATAACTTGAACTCAGCACCATCCTGACACAAGTGTGTGGGTTTTGAGCAAACTGCATCCAGCCACTTCAGGGTATGGGCAGGAGGAGGTCAGCTTTGCCTGAAGATGCCACCCCAGACTTTGAGATGCAGCAGCTGAGCTTCCTGCAGAGGTCTTGCCTACTCCTCTGGAAACTGGCTTCACACAGGAGCTCTAGGATGGCAAGATTTTGTTCTTGTTTTTACCAAAATGTAACCATTCTATTTCTCTACTAGCAGTCTCAGTCCAACAAAGCAGAAAATGGCAATGCAGTATGGTCTGACGCTTGACTAAGACTACTGTCCCTCTAGGTTATGTTTCTCTCAAAATCTAATTATACAAATAACTGAGACTGTTTCTCATTGAGGATGCTGTGACTGCAGTGATTTAATGTCAGTAATCAGATGTTATGTACTACGTTTTGCATCAGTTGTTTAAACAATTAAGGTTGTTGTCAGTCACTCCCCCACTCATTTCTCAAAACCAAATAAATGTTGAATATCCTGGCATATAATTTGTATATGCATATTTGGAAACAAAGGTGCTATGACTTGGTGAGGTTGGCTCAAAGCCTTGAGGGAACAGGTTGGAATATAAAGAATAAAATTTGGAGGATGAAAACAGTACAGATGAGGCGAGGCACCCACAAAGAGGTCTCAGGAGGAACTGGTAACCCTCACTGAAGCTAAATGAATCCTAGACACGGCATCCAAAATGCTATGCCTGGCAAACCAGCCTAGCACCACCATGTCCATTCTTCATGAACAATCATATCAAGTAAGTTGCTCATGGTAGCCAGGGCCACATTTCCTTCTCCCTGCCACACCAGACTGAGTGGCAGCATACTTCTATCCTCAGTCATGCGTGGGCAATGACTGGACACTCATATGCCCCCAAGAGCCAGCTTTCACAACCACATGTCAGTATTCCTCAATAAGCCTGATTTCTGGAAGTGCTTCTTCAGGAATGAAATTCCCCTTGAAAATGTTTTTGTTTAGGAAAAATGGTTTTCATTTTCCTCACTAAAGCCTAGTTTGCCTTTTCAACCCTCCACCATTGACACATTCCAGTGGGCTACAGAGTAGAGAAGCAGATCTAGGACAATGGAGGCAGACTTTTTTATCCACTGGGCAGGACAAATTACTCCCATTTTCAACAGGAGCTACATGCAGAAGTTAATTTTTTAAGACTGCAGAGAACCATTGCACTCACTCTCCTAAATGAAGTTGCTTGTTGTCGCCTACATACTGAAGTAAAGGGAGACTTTCTTCTAACCCAGGAAATATTCTCCAGTGGCAGCACAGGAAACTGAAGGGTTTGCTATGAGCAAAAGATCATAGTTTTGGTAGAAACACTGAACAGTTTTCTGCTCAGCACCACATTTTCTGGGGCCATATACTGCTCACCACTTTGCTGGTACAGGGCTGCAAAGTCTATGGAATTCTGTTGCACCTGGAGAGGTGAGGCAGTGTTTCCCTTCCCTGGTGTGGCAGGCTGCAATGCCAGCATCTCAAGTGCCAGAACAGCTGATGGGTTTAGGAGACAAAGCTCTATAATCACTCCAGCAGAAACAGTGAATTATGTTCAAGACTCTCATTTAAAACCCCTGAGTCTAAATGAAAGCAGGGAAAATTTGTATACAAGATTGAAACAACGCAGAAATCAGGCAGATTTAAAAGCAATGCCTGACATATGTAAAAATCAAAATGAATTTCTCTCACTAGGTTAGTAAGGAAATTATTATCATGATTTAATTATTTAGGTACTATTACAGTTTCTAACTTTCCAATAGGGTGAAGCTACAAACTATAAATGATCTCATAAATTAATACCTTGAAAACATGGGCTTGTTTAATCATTGTTGTGTGAAGATTTCTGTACCACCACCAAGTCCTGCCTAGAGCTCAGTATCCCAAACAATTTGCATAGCCATTCTTAACTAAGCAATTATTTGCAATACTTGGCAATGCCTTGCAAGCCTCAGTAGAGAGAATAGCAGCCAGTGCCACAATCCACCAACTTTGGGAGGACATATCCCATATTCATACACATTCACTTCAGGTTCGTGCTCATGAAGAGCTGCTCCAGCTTGTGGCCAGGAGGAAAGAGTGAGAGCATTTGGCTGAGCAAGGTCCCTTTGTGGGTCCCCCAAAGGTGCCAAACCTGCACTAACCGTGCGGGGTTGCTCTGTAGCATGTTGACATAGACCCCGATGAGCACGTGTTCATCAGCCAGCCTGTCTGCAACATCGAGGCTGTACTGTAACCTGGAACAGGGGCAGGGCGTGAGCCAGACAGACACACAGACAAACAGAGAGAGCAGGAGCAAGTAAGATTGTGAAATGGGAATCTAGGAATGAATTCTTCAGGGTTCTTAGAGAAAAAAATCTAAACAAAACAACATGCCAAGTGCAGAAATTATTTTGTTATTATTGTAATTTACATGTTTAGTATTTAGGATGGTAGCATCCCACTTGATGACAGCCAGCCTCAGAAATCAGTGAGATGCCAGATGAGGCCAGGGACTGAAGCTCTGGAGCTGTACAGTAGCATTTATTACAAAATACAGCAAATTGTGAGGTCAGCATTATTTGGTTTAATATAATATTGCACACAAACATTAATATAGATATGTAACACACATGACTGACACACTGAATCCACAAGCTGGATTCGCTTGGAAGTGTCTGATCAAGACCTTATGCGTCCAGGTGTACATACATATATTTAAACATGCCTTACTTAGCTCACTGGGTTAATTGCTTATCAATTAATTTTCTCAGGAGAGATGTATATAGAATACATTAAAAATGGGAGGAATAGAGGAAAAATGTTCTGGTTTAGCTGTGTTAGTGCAAGTTAAGAACATACTCTATCTTTAACTTACCCTTTGCCTTTCAAGAAAGCTGGAGCAGCCCTAGCCAGCAGTTTGCTCTGCTCTACTTCAGTATTCTTGGAAGGAGAGCTAGTTAATAAGACAGGAAAACTAAGAAGAGGGTAAACAGTGATGTCTGAAATTCATTATACAACTGAGCTTGGAGAAGCTCATTTGAGTGCCCTGGCCTGAATAAAAATAATAGAAGCTTTAAAGGAATTCTAGAAAACTTCAGGAAATGCAAAATCAGGAATTATGAGTTTCCCCTCCTGTTCTCCAAAAGCAAACTATTAAAGCCTCCACTACAGAAATGACAAACAAAATGTGCTTCTCTCACAAAGGGAGAGATGAAGGCTTGTGTATTTTCCAGATGGAGTCCGAGATAAACACAGTCTCAAATGCTGCTTTCGAGCTGGGAAAGCTTTACCATAACAGCTAAATTGCTTTTCTCCACGTTAACTGTAAGTTGGTTTCAATAATCTATGGAAAGGCATTTATTTGGATGCAGTGATAGGATACAGTGATAGGATACAGCAGTTTAATTTTCAGAAGTACTGTTCTTCTGTTGATTTAAAATAATATATAGTTCACCAAACACACTTTTTCCTAATTACAGTATTTAATGGATTGCAGTAACTGCCTGTTTCCCAACACTTAAATATCCACGTTAACAAGCTACCACTGGCTAAAAATGAGAAACATTGAAAATGTTCTTTTTCTTTTCATGCTGCAGCATTTTTTTTTGTTTTTAAGAAACAACAAAGCAAAACAAAATTATATTTTACTTTCTTATTTTTAAAAATTATTCACCTTTTTTTTGGTTTGGCACCTCATGGGTGCGAGTGCATGGACGCACCTGTGCATCCAGGGGTGTATGGGTCTGTGTGTGTGTGTAGGCAGGTAATGTTGCACAAATGTGGTGCCTGGTAATCTTCAAAACCTTCAATATTGGGACAAAGAAGGAATTCAGTGAGGTAAGACTTGTGTAATTCCCCTCCTTTTAGGAGGGCAAGGTTGGCAGTAGGGTTCTGAAGAGGATGGTACCAAAGGTTGTCCTAAGAACTCAAGTCTATTGATTTGCAATAAATTTGTAAGATAGCTGAATGAAATGCTGTACTGCAAAGCAAGAAAAAATGCTTGTTTCACATTTTTCTGCCCATCAGCATGCTACTTCTTTGTACTGCACTTCCACTGGGGCAAAATCCATGCAGATAAACATGTGCCATGCCATCTAGAAGGATGCATTTTCCACACGTTTTCTTCCCAGTTACAGAAGGAAAATGCATTCATGGGGTACAGGGTGTGCCATTTCAGCCAAAAATGCACCTTTCAGTTCTAAAAGTACAGATAAGTATGTTGCCACAGTGGGAGACCAAAGGCCCCAGAGCAGATTTTGGGCCTTGCCTTCTAACAGTGTGCCCTCCACCAACCACAAGTTCCCCTCTTCTATGCTCCAGAGGCCACACAGTCAGCGTGGAGAGACAGGCGAGCAAGGATTATTCACTGAGCAACTGATACCATGTCTATCCATGTCCCTTTCTTTTTTAGCTGATTAAGCAAACTTTAATGTTCCAACCTTTTCTCATGAGTTACATTTTCTCTGTTTTTCTGATATTTGGGTGTCTCCTCTGGACTCCAGATATGCTGGTTAGCATATTCACCCCTGTGCTGCTGCCCTAAACTGCAAGCAAACCTCTAGGCAGACGTTGCCTCCTCTGGGGAATGAGTTTTAATGACTTTCTAGATGATGTTCCAGGGTCAAACACAATCTAACATTTGTATTGCTGACTCCAATTAGTTTGTGGTTCACTGCAACAGCTAGGTCCTCTGTTAAAATATTTCTATCCACTCAATTATGCTCCCATCTTTTATTTGACTATTTGCTTCCTTGCTACAGCACTTTTCACTTATAATTACTGAATTTCCTGTAATTGATTTCAGATAATTTGGACATCAATTACTACCATTGCTACTGAGCTACTTTTCTTTTATTTAGAAACTGCTCTCCAAGCACTCCTTTTCACAACTATTTCAACCTTTGTACCACCTACAAATTGCATATATTCACTCTATTGCTTCCATTAAGTCACTATGAGAAATAGTGCATAGTGTCTAATTTAGGATAGCTTTCAAGATTTGCAGCAGATGTCCTTCTCTTAAAGCAACAGCAAACTTCTGAAAATGTCATTATTCATCTTCAGTGTTGCTCTTTTACTAATTTCCCTATGTCTGTATTTCCTTTGAGTACTTCTGTGTCATCTGGGACTATGTTTAAAGTCCTTTTAAGGTCAACCTGGATTGTATCTGCTGCTTCTTTTTTTACACACTGATAATCATCCTGTCAATGACATAAATTAATTTGGTTGATATAATTTGTTCTTGACAAATCTATGGTGGTTATTTCTTGCTTATTATCCTCCAGATGCTTACTAACTCTTTTATAATTTCAGTATCTTTGGATACCAAGGTTAGGCTGCCTCCTTTATAATCCCTTTCACCTTTGTCCCTGATTCCACCTTCAGCCCTCCTTCATTTGGAAGAGCTGACATTTGTCCTTCTTGTTCTTCAATATCTTCCTACATCCTCTACATATTCCCCAAAATACAACTAATACTTCAGAGATCATTCTGGCCACAATGAATTTCCAACTGGAACAGATATTTTAAAGATATATTCCTGCTAAAATGGAACATCTTGTAAGATGCCAAATAATGCTTCTCCATCCAGATTTAGAGACAAACCTTCCAGCTGTGAGCAGATGTCTATAAAGATACAGACCTAATAATATTGGTGTAAATGTTATGCCCTCATTAGTGTCTACCCGGCTACTACACAATCCAATGTATAAGCCTTCCCTTCATCCAGGTAGAATATTGCTGATATTCTGCTGAAATAAGGCTTCTCATCTTGTTCTGAAAAAAACACGCAAAGACAGCATGCTGTTGAAGTCTACCACGCTCCTTAGAGACAGGAGCATGGAGGACAGCAGCAACCAGTTATGTTTTGCTCCAAGCCAGTTGATAATTAGAAATCTGGTCTAATCTCTTGTTCTGCCCAGGTAGAATATCCAATTCCTTTAACTTTTACGTGGAGTTCAAAAAAGGCACCAGCCATTCTGACTCAGAATTGACTAAGATTCAGTTTCTCCTTGGCTATGGGTATCTGATATCACAGTCCCTTCTTTCTATCTATCACACAATTGCCAAGTCATTCCAAGTTCACCAGAATGTGTTGCATCACACCATTTATTCCAGTTTATTACTCCTCTAGAAGAACTAAATGCATTAGCTGTGAAGGAGGGGCTGAGAAAAGTGCAAGAAAAAACATTCTGTTTCATCTTATCCTACCTAAGCACAGTAATTCAATAGCTCAAAGAAAACATTTATAAAGAAAGAGCGGGACATTGTACCCATTACTATGGCAGCTATATACTTTAAGTCAGCATGACAGACTGCAGCAGGGGAACAAAATTATTCAAATAAGGAAAAAAAAACATTAATTCAATGTATAGAGTTATTTCTCTTGACCAGACAAAAGTTTCTATAATGCTAAGTTTGCTTGTTTTGATGTAACATATCCAAATCATTGGGTTTGCAAGGGCATTACCTATTCTGCAGTAATCTTCTCTTGTTCTGCTGCCCTCTAGGACATCAGAAATTGCAAAAACAAATGAGAGAAAACCTCTGAATATTAGCTACAGCAAAAGAATTACAGGCCTTGTGGTTTTAATCATGTTAGCTGTCAACACAGCAAATGACCATGATTTGGTATTTGGGAGAGGATCACAGACTTTTTTGTTTCTTCTTTTCTGACACAAGTGCTTTAAATCTGTTCTTGAGCTGTACAGAGCATATTGTTGATACCAATTTCCACACTGTATACATAAAGAAGAAAGGTGCTTGTAATTGCTAAGCCAACCTCCTCATTAAAGCTCTCTTATGGACTTGCTGGCTCAAACTAAGCAAACAAGCACAGAAATTTTAAGTGGACTTTAATTCTAAAGCAGTTTGAAGAAATTAAAAAGCATCTTCGGGAAAGCCTGAACCCAACTTCCTTTGAGCTTTGGAGTAATTGTGTACCCACCCAAAATCTGTGCTTTTTTAATCAGATGCAATTAAAGTGTAAATAGTATATAATGTTCCATCTCCTTTCAGCTGTTCCCCGCAATTTGTCACTGCTTTTACCAATTATCAAAGATCTTTCCTCTAACAAGATTCTCCATCTTCTCAGTTAATTTCCAGTTTTCACTCATGTATCCACAAATATAGTAGTGTGCTGAACTTAGGAGATGCTATCCATTTCCAGCAGCAGAATGAGCTGGTGTGCTGAATTTAGCATTTGCTGCTATGGGGAGGAACTGGTTAGAATGGCTATGTTCTTATGTGAACACAAGTAGCTGAAATAAATACCATGGGAATGCTATGAATTACATTCTCTGCCAATTCTCCTTTGAATAAACATTCAAATTACATAAAAACATCACTTAAAGCTATCCAAAGCCTCTGGACTAGACTGCAACAGAAATTAAAGTAACCATAAGTTATCTCCAGTGAAAACACAGCCAGCAGAGCTTTTAGTGTTGATTACACCCAGCTCAAAAACTCTGAGTTTGTACTCTTCTTATAATAGGAATCATGGAGTATTTAAATATAAAATCAGCACAATTGCAAACAGAACCATCAAAGTCTGTTTCTTTGATGTTCAAGAGGGTGAGCTTCCACTAATGGGGTCTGATTTTCCCAGGGCAATAGTAACAGTAAAACTTAATGAATGAAGATACAGTTATTAGTCTAACCCAGACTGAAGATCTTGGCATTTAGCAAAAAAGTACCTTCATATTGATAATTCTTACTGAATTACAGTTAATGCTCAGGGATTAATAAGAAAAAAAAAAGAAAGGATATTACATTCCATGTAAAAAAAAGGGAAACTGTTCTTTTGCAATAGTGTATTTCTTTTACGCAGAATGAAATGGGATCTTCCTTTAGGTCACTGAGATGTGAGGGAATGCTGGAAAAAGGACTCAGCAACGAGAGGCATGGGTCCAAATCCAGTGCTCACTATGTAAATGGGAAGTTTTCATTAGTTTCAGTAGGACTTAGATCCGCCTTTCCTGTGGTCATTTTGAAAAGCAAAGCTGAGGGGTCTGGGGAGGGTTATTGGCAAGCAGCGCTTAGGGCGGAACAGCAGCCACCCACAGCGAGAGCTGAGGCAGAGGAGGCTGCTTGTGAGACCTGGAGTCATTTCCAGGCTTTTGTGCAAGCCTCTTTCATTCCTTGGTCAAGAACACAACAGGCAAGTCATACACTGATGATGGAACCATAAAGGTGTAGTTTTCAAAGGCAATGTTTCCAACTTCCACTGGACACATTAATATTAATCCTACGTGAAAGGGTAAAAGGAAAGAGTTGTGCTGCGCAGAAGCAAGAGAAGTTGGCAAAGCCCACAGCCAGCAGGAAGTCTATTCAAAAGACTAATCAGAGCCACAGACACCCTCTAGCCCATCAGAGCCTTCCTTAAAGAATGTTTTGAGTAGTTTAGCAGAATTGCTAATGATTTAGTGCATGAGCTACAGAACTACTGCGATTAGTAGGTTAGTGCTCTCATACTGACCGTGAATTGTTGTGAAGCTGATTTACATACAGCTTTATAAGAGAATGCTCATCAGCCACAGGACTGGCTGCATTTATACCCCCAAGTAACCTGAATGATTCAAACAATGAAACTTTGTTAATACCTCAAAAAGAATACACAGAGAGGAGAGTGTTCAGAGAGGGTTTGTAACAATAAATCCAATTTATTTAGAAAGAGTACTGACTCGGCTGTTTGTAAGGTGCTTTTTCTTTCCAATAAAAAGATGCAAATTAAATTTATAAAAGGTGAAAATAAAAATACTGAGAATAAGCTGTCAAACTCCTAAGATCCTGCTACGTCAATGAAACAAAAGTGACAAAACTTCTAATTTACAATTAACGTAATTACCTTACATATCAGTGTACAGCTAATTCTAAAAGAGCCAGAATGACTGCTGCATCATGGAAACTTTTAACTGTACAGGGATGTCACACTATCCACTTAGAAGGAAGTCTGGGTACCTATGCTTGAGGGGGGTGGTACTATCACCTGCCTTCAGGGGATTCTCATCAAGGAGTGTTTTCTAGGAAAAAAAGGAATTCTAACAGCTCAGGAAGCATTTAAACCTGAGAGTTAAAGACAGTCAGTTACTAAAGAAGACAAAAGTAAAATAATCAGGTATATTTTACAGGCAAAGAGAGACAAGCAGCACAGCAGACAGTGCTGTGAGTGTTACTGCAGGTCCCTGGCCTAAGGAGCAGTGTACTTTTGTTGATCCAGCACAGGGACGTCTCGGGAATAAACAGAAGCATCAGCAACACTCCTAAAGAGTGCTGCTCTTAGTGACCTTTCCTAGAGAGGCTACAAATATGTTACCCTGCCTTGCTCATAAACCCCCATATATTCCAACAACAGAAATGAATCTGCATTTGCAGTGTCTCTGTATAGGCAGCAGATCTGGCCTTGGGGGCTGCTTTGGGACTGGCTTTCAAAAAGCATCTCAGTCCCACCCACTTGCTCCGAGATAACACAGAATTTACAGTTTACAGCTTGTGGTAACAAAATTCATAAATCAAAGAAGTAGTAAACCATCTTTACTCTGACTTCGTGTACACTGCAGGTTTGGTTTCAGTTTTGGTGTTAAAATATGTAGCTGTGCATACCCAGAGATTGTGTTTAGTCATTTGGGAACGCTGAAGCACTGACACACACAGCAGGAATCAAGCAATAAAATGCACCCAAGGAAGACACATTGCTCATCTTCCCTAAGACAGCAGGAAGTTATTTTCCTGCCACCTTCTTACCTGTGTGTATTTGTAGGCTTACATAGATGGCGTCAGACAGCTAGCAAATGCTACACACATATTTTGGCTGGGTGAGCCAAAATATTGAGGCAAAATGTACAGTCAGCTGCAAGCACCTCCTCTTTGGATTTATGTTTCTGATGAGACTTCCCTGGCTTGTTTACTGAAGGGTCAGTCACCATATTCCAAGACTACTCCTTCTTCCTTGTTGATTTTAATGAAAATCAGAATGGTTTAACAGGAGAAAGGATGTCTTGCTGTATCTTGGAAGTATGAAGACATCTTCTCTTTGTTCATCCATATATGATGCAGGCATTCCCAGTAGGCAATGGCACATCCCAATTCCTATTCCCATAGTGCTGTTACAAAATGGCTTCTCACCAATAGCCCATTTTGGGTCCCTATGGGAGGGTGCCTGGGGTTGCATGTGAGCACATGTTAGTGGGTCAGAATGGCTCAAATGAGAGCTGAAATTGAGTGCTCTGCTGTGGACAGCTTGGGGTGCCTTAACTCCAGCTCTCTGTTCAGATGTCTGGATATCAGTCCAAATTAACCAAGGCATTTCTCTTCTCACATCTCTTGATTTTACTGTGTGAGAGGGTTTGGGTTTTTTTACCCCCGTGAGGGAACTGAAAATTGAAACTTCCACCACTATCATATAATGGTTTGATATAAATAAGGATAAGAGCTCACCTTCTGTTTGCAAAGGGACTTCCTGAGGGAACAGAATGGGAGAAGAGTGTGTCGTTCATGCTGGTTACAGGTCGGGGGGGCCTGAAAGGCAAAATATCCAGCTGCATTAATTTTGCACCAAAACCCCCTCCATCAGCAACACTATTTATATAGAACAGAATGAGCTTGTTTAAAGTAACATTGCAACTGGCATCTTCTGCTTTACACAGTAATAGTTTCCAATTATAGATGCTGTGGTTTTAAGAAGTTGATAAAAACACACTGGTACTTAGGCCTGGAGGGAAATAATGCCTTTGTGTGTTCTGAGGCGAGTTTTAAGCAACCTGCTCGACTTTTTTTTCCCGTTCTTTGGTAGAACAGCCATGATGCCATTGTTCCTTTCCAGAGGCAACAGTCCAAGGTGCAGTCCCTGCTTTCAACCAGCCAGGGTGAGCATGGGCAGTCAGTTTTCTGTGGCAGCATGGAGGTCTGCAGCATGGAACTGCCAATAAATAACACATCTTTTCATGAAGTTATTCCTGGTGCTAAGCTCCATGCTGCCACATCCACATAGTGACCACGGTGTACCCAAGCCCTCAGCATCTCATAAAATACACATGGAATTTTAAACTGGCTTGATGGCAAAGCTTTTTAACCAGTATATCAAACCCCAAGTCAAAATTTAGAGTAAATATTTAGTTCAAGAGGACCCATTAGTAATGATGATTTTATTATTATATTCTTTGTTTCCTGCTTTCACAAAAAAAATGAAACAAGAAGGAATTTTCCTCTGCTTTCTTTTACTGTCTACTCTTAAAAATAATCTGTGTGTAATTTTCTCATTCTGTACCCATTAAGGAGAAACTTCCCCTTCTTAGCAGACCTCTTATGGAACATTGGGCAAAAGATCTGTCCGCTCAGGAACAGCTAAAAGGTATGTTATTAAAATCACAGGGCTTTCAATCAGATATGAGCAGAATCTGAAGCCACATATAATTCAGGCCTCAATTTGGTTGATATTCCCTTTAGGCCCTGTGGAAGACCTATCTAGCTTTTTGAATTCTGCAGATGTGCAAACTGAAATATGGTAGCCATCTGCAAAATATTCACTGGGCTCCAATTGTGCAAGACAACTGGTCAACCAAAGCATTTCCAAGAAACCCAGTTCTGCATGGAACTGAAGTATTACTCTACATTTTGTCCTGTAACTTCTTATACAACAGGCAAAAACATGGTATTTGAAACATCCAAATGAATTTCTCAGCATGATAATGCTACACTGATTTTATGAAGCTTAAAAATGTGAAAAGAAAGAGGTAGGATGTGGAGTGTTATTTATTTACTTGTTTATTTATGTGAAAATACAGTTTTAACCTAACCCTGCATCTGCCGAACCACATGAAAAACTTCAGTTCTGATCAGTCATGAATTTGAGAGGCAGTCCTTTGTCTTCCATGTACTTATAGAGAAGTGTTTAATGTTTTTTTATTTTTTTTTGGTAATACTGAGATTATCACCATTTTTTAAGCTTTTCCTTCAACAAGTGTACTAAAGAAGAAAAATACTCACCAAGTATCTCTTTTGCAGCAGAATAAAATGGAAAAGTGATCATTAATTAAATTGTCAGTTTAATATGAATATGGTCTAAGTAATACATTGAACATACTCCATTCTTATGACCCTGATTCTGCAAAAAGCATGAAAACCTCTGCGCATAAAAGGTCATTAATCTGTTTACAAAAGCAAAGTTACTCTCGTGTACAAATGTCTTTAAACTCCAAGACCTTGCTAAGGTTTCCTGATTACCATAACTTTGTCAATTCCCATAATGAAAAAAATGATATTAAACTAATCTGGAGTTTTCCCAAGGCAGTTTCTTAAAGGCTGATGCTCACTATCACAGTCCTGAGGTTCCACTTGACTATCAAATGGATGTTCCAACACATAGTGTTGTGTGATATGGTAAGACAGAACAACAGACTTTACTGCAAAGCAAAGGAAAACTCAGCTATTGACTATAAATTATACCTTTTTGAGGTTATTTTTAAACTTCTGAAAGTGAGTGATTAAGCTTTCTGATAAAAGTGATACTGAATTAACTGTCCTCAAGGAGACAGAAAACATTTGATGCTATTGAAATACACTATGTAATAAGAGCATGCTATGGCACAACATATATCCACAGTAATAAACCAAATTAAATAGGAAAAATTTTCCAAAGTGCTCCAGGCTGCTCTAACCTGTTTATACTGATGTCAAAAATAATGCTTCCACAGGCTTAAGATGGAAATGAAGTCAGGCCAGTGCAGAATAGATTTAAAAAATACCTTCATGGCCATGCCATTTGTCATCTCTGCTGTCTGGACTTTCTTTCATGTTGCTATTCTTATGTACAGAGAGGAAAAATGACCCTTTTGTCTGTGGGAGGAGTTCTACCATCAGGTTTATGACACGTTGGTAACTACTTCTCTAGATGAAGCTTTAGATGTATTTCTTGCTTAATTCAGAATTTTATGTGGCACCAGTAAAACAAAAAAGCCATGCAGTCTTTTTGTCTGGTGCCAGGCAAAGGTGGAAGAACAAACAAAAGGAAAGTCTCTGTAGTAATGCAGGGAGCACTTGTCCCCATTTAAGCTAGAAGCTAAGAAAAGGATACTGTTTTGTTGCCAAAATTCTTCCATCTAATGCAAATATAACCCCCCTTTTTTGCCTGGATTCCTGCCCAGAGCTGTTTCTCTCAACTTCCATTATGTTTAAAAATAAAAATTGCATCAGCGAGAAGATATTCTCGACAAGGTTCTGTAACATAGCTCTCCCCTCAGTTAATTTGTGTCAATTATGCTGCAGATCATGATACCTCCACAACTTACAGGTTTCTCACTCATGCATCATTGTAGCCAATATATATTGCCAAGTTATATTACCATCAATCTATGAATAAAGAGAAACTGTCATAAACCAGAAGAGATGGTGGTTTGTTCTCACATCCCATCACTCTAAATTGTCTGTATATTTAGGAATAAGGGAAGGTGTTAATTTCACAGCAAAAATTTGGATCAGTTCCTACTTAATTATGGTACCTTCCCCTTGCCTTGCCTAAATGCATTTAATCCATTCACAGTAGCCCATTTTTCCCTACCTTTTATATTCTGACATATCCCCGGGCCTTCAAGATCCCCCTGCCAACAGGGAACAGAGGCTTCTCTTTCAGTTTCAAGCTCTCTGTCTCTCTTCATTTCCCTTAAGGATGGCCAAAATCTGCCCTGTGAAATTATCACTGACTTGCCAGCAGGGCCAGGCACAGCAGTGAGGGAGCTCAGCAGATCCAACTCTGGATCATTTCTGCCAAAGAACGACTTCCTCCCAGAATTCTTCCATAAAGAGGTGCAGTGGTTGTAGCTGACAATTAAGTGTGACAGGGATTTGGCACTATGTATCTGTCAGAGGCACCTTGTCTCTGAAGACCAGAGCACTCTCTTACACCTTGAAGAAGTTGTGCTATAACCACATAAGGGAGACCATCAGCATAATTCATCCTTCAAATGCCAGGCAGGTTGGGACAACTTTCCAGGTGTCGCACAGCCCACAATGGCTGGTGTGCACTTGCCCTTACAGATGCTACACACAAATATTCAGGATGGACAAAGGTAAATATGTATAATAATTACAGACTATAGCAGTTTTGGCAGCCAGTAACATAGGTATGCAGCATGGAAATATAATTCTACTAGCTGCTGCCCAAAATGCTTCTGTCAGGAGCCCTGGGAACATGGTTAAGGAAGATATTTTCTTAAGAAATATACCAGAATAAGAGAAATACTTTAAAGGAGTAATTTTGGAATATTTTTTCCAACTTAATTTCTTTGTACCTTTCTTCCAACCAATGTCTTAATTTTTTCTTAATTTTATGGGAAATTTAATGGTTTTTTCCCTTCTTTTTTTTTTAAGGACCCAAGAAGCAAAGGTAAGCTGAGTTGATAAATGAGAAAATCGGGGTGTCTGCCACTATGGGTAGTGGACATGCTTCAGAAAAAACCCATCCAAAGTGGTACTTTCCTCACCCTGCACATTTTCTTTCTGCTTTGGGTTTCTTGACTCCTGCAGAAAAAGAGTAGTGACATACTACTATATCAAAAAATAATCTTGCTTTTTCAACATATCAAAACATAAGGATAATAGACTCTTATCAAGTGACTTGGCAGTTGAAGACTCACTTTTTGGGCAGACTAACACAATTCTTCAAGGCTGGGTGAAGCCACAGCTCCACTCAAGTCAGTGAGAACTCTGACACTGTTTTTACAAAATTGGTCTGATTTCACTTTTCTCTGGTGCCTTGGGTCAAGATGTACCTGTGATACACTGAAGTTAAGAGTCTCTAGATGACAGAACTGATGTTCTCAGCATCAATACATCCCAAAGTGCTGAAGCTCCATGAAATTGCATGGACATCTCTTGAGGAGAATGGGGACATTCCAATATTGTGTCCCAGTAGTTGATTGTATCTACATATCCCATTGATTTTTACAGGTGAAGTCACACCAGAAGAACACTTTTACACTAAATATCCCCACCAGCAAATTTGCACTTGTGATGCATTGAGCTGGACAAGCCACATCTGCCTCCTGCTTTGTTCAGAGCTGTGGTATCTACACTTGGTGCAAGCAACTCCTACAACAAAGCTTACTTTGTCTACAGCACACAGATACTTACACAATATGAGCCAGGTTTAGAGGTTTTTCAGGCTGGTCAGGGAACATTGGGTGCAAAGGTTCACGGCTGGAAGCACAGCTTAAAGACTTGCTAAGTGCATTAGTTAGCTTCTTAGCAGGTGATTTCTGGGAGGAACAAGGAAGGTAGAGGTAATCTGGACAAGTAAGGTGCATACTGTTTCTGCTACAGGAAGCACAAAACAACAGGAAGCTCTAACAGCTCACAGACCTATGGACTGACATCCCCCTTGCCCCCCTCCCACGCTGAGAGTCTGCTAAGGCAAAGAGTGCTCCATTTGGGAAAGAATTACTGTTACCTTCAGCAGCCTTTAGAGAGCAGGCTGGGGGTGTATCTATAGGGAAAGTTGCCATGGCGTTTTTGCAATGCTGCACTCAGGCATTGTTGAACAAAGAACAGCACAGTTTGTGTCACCTGGACTGGTGCTGGCTTGTACCTCACCAGCTTGGGAATGCAAGGAGAACAGATCTGAGCATGCTTGTCCCTATAGATACACTCTATGGGACACCATTTCCCTCCTAGATATGGGCCAGGCACTACGCTGCTTTGTTCTTCCCCCTCACTAGTATTTCCCTCCTCACCTCCAGTACCCTGTACTGTTTAGCTGCTATTACAAAGCTTCTCTTCCACCTCCTGTGGCCACTGACCACTGGAGAAGGGAAATTTGAGACAAGGGCTTGCCAGGAATAGCCCCAATGTGGCAACAGCACTTCAAAAGAGACTGATGTACTGTTACTGTCCCCAAAAGATGGGGAGGGTCTATGCAAGAAGCATAATTTTCATCAACGTGTAAAAAAAATAAAATCAGTATTTTCTGCTTTCTGTTTTGTTTGGAGACTATGCAGTTGAGGACTAAACTCAACTTCCCTTCTAAGGGATCTGTGAGATCCAGGGTGTCTCTTGGGGAACTCAGCTCTCTGTGATTCAGTTCTTTGCCAGTAAAAGAGGGTTAGTGATCCTTATACTGTCTCCTCTCCCCAAAACACAGCTTGACAGGCTGAAATTGAAAAATATTCCTGGAATTTGACAGAAAGGGTTTTGTATTTGTGCATATACATTCTGCATTGACTTTTGATTGTCACCAAGTCTATAATGAAATATTTCTACTAGAGAAATCCAACCTAAATACATAAAGTTCAAGCTCTTTCTCTTTCATTATAAATGTAATTTCACTCCGAACTGAGAACAGTTGATTTCCACTGCACCCATAAACACTTCCAATCTGCATGTGGAGCTCAATACTGATGCATTATGGAGAATGCTAACCAGGTTTGAACAAATGCTAATGAATGCTACAGAAAGGCAACTTCAAACTTGAAGCAAAACATTTGTTTCTGGCAAGGAAACATTTGAAAGCACTAGGCATGTGGTCACATTTTTGTCTTCCACTGAGCAGAAATCTTAAGTTTTCCAATTACTTCCTACCTATAATTACAGCTCCCTGGCTACAGCAAAAAATGGATTTTATAGCACAAATTGCTGTTAGGAATGGAGTCTGAGCTACATAGTGGGCACTTTTCCTATTCAGATACTAAACTCTGGCCATTTGTGTCTATGCAACAAGCAGCAATTAGGACCCACAAAAACAATTACAGACCCAGGTCTGCTGGGATACAGTGCAGGGCTGTATGACTGGCATACAGAGCAAACCACGTCCAATTTAACCCTTGCCTGTTCCATCAACAGAAAACCAGACATTTAAAAAGTATTAAAATACAGAATTTTGTTAAATAGTAACCTCAAAGTACCATAAAAATGGGAGCTTTTCCTGTACGCATAATTTTCCTTTTTTTTTTTAACAATATAGTTTTGAAATGTTCGAGATTAATTAGTCATTTTCTGCTGATGTCTGTTTGAATCCCGAAGGATTTTGTAACCAAGGGGTTCAACTGGGGCTTTGCTCCAGTCCATGGAAAGCTGAGTCCCCAGGTCTTATGCCCTTCAAGGAAGGTTAAAGTTCCGGCAGCTGTTGATACTTCCCTTTCAGCTTAGGAAAAACACTGCATTATTTTGATTAACAACAAAAAGACTGAAGTGAGCTTTTCTCCATAGTAAACACTACTGTGGATCTAAGCCTGTGACCACGCTCAAATCTACAGTGCCAGGATCATCCCAAATGCTACGCATATGCTGCAGCCACTCAACTGAAAATATTGGTGAATGAGCATTAAGTATTCATCATTTCATTTACACGTAGCCAAATAGAGCAAGCCAATGACGATTTTACCGTGAGTCCTGTGGGAACGGGAGAAGCTGCTATGAGCCTGCTGCCCTGCTGCCAGCCCCTCCTGCGCCTCCCTCACCGCGGCACGCACTGTCACAGGCGCCCCAGATCCTCACCCAGAAAAGACCATTCCCACCTCCACGCTCTCCCGATGGCTCCCAAGGCCGGAGCCTCCCAGACAGGGTCACTAATCCAAAGTGCCAGCCCGGCTCCCAGCTCGCCTGAGCCAGACAGAGCTGTGGCTGGGGGCTTCTCTGATGGCTGGAGGGCAAAGCAGTCTGCAGCGAGGCAGGAGCCTTCCCTTACCCATGACGTGTATTCTTTCATTTGGTGCTGGTTGCTGTGGGAACCGCTGGCATGGCCCCTCCAGAAGCAGTCCTGACAGAGCTGGTAATTGTGACACTGCTGGCAGCGGTAGCGAAACCCCATCATGCTCTCGCTGTGGCAGTAGGAACACTCGACGGGGTGGAAGACTGTGCGGGAGAAAGAAATGGTGATCCAAAAACCAAAACAAAGAAACACTCAGAAAAAGTTTATGGACAAACCCCAAACTGAAGGGTGCTCCCTTCTTTGTTTAAAGCAATCTGCAGCGTTGGATGCTGCCGACAGCTCTGACCTGAGAAAATATAGCAACCTGTGCTAAGCCAATGGGCAACACTTCCTACATTGGGCACCAAACCCTTCTTCACTTCTCAGCTGGTATCCACACCTCCTGCTCACAGCAGCAAAAAATGTGTGTGTTCAGTGATCAGTGTCTAAAGGAATACATGACAGAGTACAGAGGAGGGCCACAAAGATAAGGGTTCTCCTATGAAGGCAGGCTGAGAGAGTTGTTCAGCCTGGAGAAGAGAAAGCTCCAAGGAGTCCGTAAAGCAGCCTTCCCGTACCTAAAGGGGCTACAAGACAGGTGGAGAGGGACTTTTTGTCAAGGGCATGTAAGGATAGGACAAGGGGGAATGGGTTCACAGAAAGAAGGTAAGTTTAGATGAGGTATTAGCAAGAAAATCTCTACAGTGAGGATGATGAGGCACTGGATTGCGTTGCCTGAGGAAGTTGTGGATGACCCATCCCTGGAAGTGCTCAAGGCCAGGTTGGATGGGGATTTGAGCAATCTAGTCTAGTGGAAGATATCCCTGCCAGGGAGTTGGAATCCCATGATCTTTAAGGTCCCTTTCAACCCAAACTATTCTATGACAGAGGAAATTTGTATGTGGAAAAATCCACTGCAGCTGCACCACTGGGAGAAGCTGAATGTTTTGTTGTGCTTTAAGCAGCTCAAGTGAGGCATCTTGGAGGGAAAGTCAAACTTAACTACATGACTACTGAAAGGATGAAAGTGTACTTAAATGTGTTATTGTCTTTTAATTACTGCTGTCTCATCTGTACAAGTGGTGTCATTTAGGTACCTATATATGGAGTTGAACACGTAGCTCTGGATGCCCAGATTTGTGAAGCTGGCCTTTGGAGGCACCTGTTCTCTGTTCAGAAGCAGACAGTGACAAGGAGGCAAGTCACTGAGGATGCTAAAGCACCAACTGAGATATTTTGAAGCACCTTCTTGGCCATACTGCTATTTCTGTTCCTCTTTCCTCGCTACAACATGTACCCAATTTACCACAGGGTACTGAACATCTCCTTGTTCCCAAGCGCCCTCTGCCTTTCTGTCATAAGGTTCAGTCTGGGAGAATTTGGATCAGTGCTGAATGTGTCAGGGGTTTAATTCCTTGCCAGAGTTTTGCAGCAGGAAGGATTTCTGCTCTAGGCTAGGAAACACTGTGAAACTGGTGAGGGACAGGGATGGATGACAAGAGCTTGAGGAAGGTGGGATAGATAGGTTGCTCTGTACCCAAAAAGGACTTGGGAACATCACCTTACCCACCTTGGTGCCTTTCAGTGGAAGAGGGATTTGTTTAGCACAGGAACACTTGCAACTTCTCCTCCTTTTCATTTGTCACCAAAAATGGATGCACACCATCCACAGGGAACTTCCTTTTCAGAGGATATGGTCTGGCAGTGTAGACTTAGGAGTAGATACCTCCTAAGGACCTTTTGGCTGGTGTTTTGCACTGCACTGACATCTCCTGCCAGGAATACTGTATGGACGGAAACTGCCAAGCTGCTCCCTCTCTGCTGCCATATGTCATAGTTAATAGAAGTTGTGGTCTTGATAGTTTACCAAATATAAGGGTGTGAATGGATGAAGTCCTATTGCTCTTTGCTTATCCAGAGCACAGGAGGAGACATGATCAGGTTAACTTCCTGAGCACAGCAAAATTTAAACCATGTTCCTGGCTGAATGACCAACAGACTTCAAATATTTTACCAGTCACTGTAAAAATAGCACATGGAGTCAATGAACCCAGTACAGTAGCTTTTATAAAACCATCTACAGAGTGTGAAAATCGTCACACCAAAGTTTATTCTTGTAACTGTGTTTTGGCAGCATCTCTTTACTTACCATTTTCAACATTTGCCAGTCGATGCAGAAGTGGTAACCACACTAGACACTGTGGTGGGGGATCAGACATGAGAGTATCCAAGAAAGTGTTTAATGTGACTTTTTTCTGCTCAAACAAGCAAACAAACATGCACAAAAAAATCAGTAATTAGACATCTCAAAATTATTTTATCTTGTCTCTACAGAAACACTTGGGAATAAGTTTCAAACACTGTTTGCCTGTAACCCTGATTTACTGAAAAGAACAAGTGATACTAGCAAAGCTTTTCCAGACTATTTTTAGTCGGTACAATGATACAACTGATGACTAGAAGTCATTCTCACAAGGCTGGGTTGGAGACACTTAGATCCCACTCACTTCCAGACTCCTTTCTAGAGTCACTGCCTGAAGATGCTTTGTGGTTAAGGGTGGTATTCAACTCTGCATGTTCTCGTCTGTTTTGAGTATCGTGTGACAAGTACAAGTGCATGTAGGCTATCACTGTGTATGACCAATTTTCAAATGAAAAATCACTGCTGATGGTACTCGAAAAAAGAAAATGAGAGAAAATACTGGCAAGGGAGTACAAATTCGAAAGCAATACAGAATCAGGAGAGACCAGTGCAGGCAATTTGTTACTGTAATTTAAGAAACTTTGCTTGTCTAAGGAGCAATGGCAACTAGTTATGGGTGAGCTCTGATTGTGCCATGTCAAGATTGCATATGCTCAGGGACTGCAACTGCTCCTGAACTCTTCACGCCTTTAAGCACTTAGAGATCTATGCCCCTCTAAATTTCAAAGAGATTTAAACTCTAAGACATCCCTGTTGATTTTAAAAATGTAATCTAGGGCCTTAAATTTCTTAGGTGTCTGGAAAAAGTAATCACAAATCTTAGTTCATTTGTTTTTTCAATCAGCAACTGAGCCTTCCTTAAATAAAATTTAAGATGCAAAAATATCAAGCCCTGCTGAGAATATATGTAGATATATTTTATAGACATACATATTTAAGTAGTATCCCCATATCCAAAGGGATGGCTAAATTTTCATATCTGATTGCATGAGCTGCTGCTTTAACTTGCTAAAGAACTATGGTTACCCCATGAGAAAGTTAAGCAGCAGTTACGCAGTGACATGTATCATCTCTGCGCGTTGTGGAATTCTTTTCAGAGCTGAGATTTCCAGATGGAGTATCTGTGCTCCATTTATACACAATTAACACCAGATGTAAATAAAAACATTATTTCTCTTATACCCTGAGTGATCAATGGAAAACATCTCACACTGCAACAGTCTCAGGGATGAAACACAGCAAGATATTTGGAAAGATATAATGATGTTTGTCCATAGGAGAAAATACCTCAGGCTACTGTGAAAATGGGCTTGATTCTTTAATGAACAAAAATAGCCAGAATATGAGCTGTAAATCTCACTGGAATACTACCTTTCCCCACAATAACTGCAGTGTGAAAGTCCAGTCAAACACTACTACCTGCTTGTTGTATGAATTATCTTCCCAGCCATGGAGAGCAGATTATCACTTCCCAAATAGGCATCCTATGCTGTAAGCATCAGCTCAGAGAAAAGGATCTTTCTTTTGGAGATGAGGATTTCTTTTTCTGCTGTGGATGCTCGGCACAGCTTTGCTGACCAATGCTGCCAGCAAATGTTTGTGTTGTCTGCAGCAGAACTTGAGAGCACAGAGGAAAAAAAGGTGGAAGGAAGCCCAGGAAAAGAAGGGACCTCCAGTGCCCCATACTGCAGAGCTGAGTAGCCTTAGATCTTCCCTCTGCTCTTGAAGGGATACACACAACCAGTCTAACAAGCAAATAGATGAAGAGACAATAACAGCTCTTCCACGATGCAGTGGGCTTTTGAAAGCAGCTATAACTTTAAAATCTGATTGGCACCAAATAAGGCAACAATGACAGCTTTAATGGCCAAACTGCTCTGGTGATCACTGATCTTATGGATTAGAGGAAAAAGCAGTGTCCCTTAAAAGGACACTGTCAGAGCAATTTCCATACATTTTTCTCCTGCAATTTTCTTTCAGCTGCTGGGAAAGTTTAAACTGAAAGCTGTTTTCTAAATATACACTACACACAGATGGAGTCTAGGTTTGTGGAATAACACTTAGGCAAGTGCTAAGAAAATGCAGTTAGTGTCTATCTTTTTAGTTTGGGATAATTTTTTTTAAAAAAGTGTTTTTTACAATAATAACAATACTGTTTAATAGAAATACAGTATAACATCACATCAGTCCTAACTATGGGGAAAGTGGTGATGATAAAACTCCTTTTTGAGCCACAGATTTGTATTCTGAAACATTAAGTCACTTGCTCCAGCAATTGGGCATTTCTGTCCCACAAATTTGCTGATGAGGAAACACTCTTGTTTCTACTTTGAATAGACATTCAATCTAGCAGTGGTTCACAGGCAGAGGAAAATACATGGTTGGATCAAGCAAACCAGTAGAATTGGGAATAATAAAACATTTCTGCAAAAGGAAAAATCCTTTCAGATGTAAACTGAATGGATTTGACATCATATCCAGATAATTCCCAGAATTTTTTATTTCCCTGAAATTGAAGAATCTCTATATATCAGGGGGTTGAAAGGCTTCTGGTAAGCAAAAGTGACCCACTGTGAGAATGAGTGAGAGTGCCAAACTTATTCCAAGTTATCAACTTCTGATAGTGCTACATGCGATATCAAGAGAGAGAAAGAATGACTTGTGTGTGACTAAGACCGTAAATACCATTTATAATGGTGCCATCAAGATCTGAATTTCATTTCAAAACTCTGGTTCATCCCTAGTAAGGATGTAATGAGAACTACATAAAGTTAATTTAAGTGAAATATCAGACTAGATTTACAAGAGTACTTGGCTGCCTCCAGATGCAAAACAGTGGCTTTGTAAACCTGCTGTGTACCTACATCAGTCAGAGACTTAACTCGTTAGCTCTAAGTGAAGCTTGTAAATAAAACCATCTAATGCCTGCTTGAAGATGTTGCTTCTAAAGGTACCTTAATGCATCTGGTCCACTCAGCTGGATGCAGTCTCAAAGCAAGTGCCATTTCTGATGGATACCGAAATAAAAAATGAGGCCTGGATTATTTTTTTTCAGGAAAAGAAATTCCTTTTCTCACCTATAATAACAGAATGTCCAACATGTAAAGCTTGAATACCCTGCTCCCATGCAAGAGCATTCTTTCATTATTTTAACACAAAACTACCAGAAGTCATTTCACGAGGAAAATTCTTCAACATAAGATGAAGTGCTGTTTTAAGTCTCCCTCTGTGAAACAAGACTAGTTTCACATATGCAAACATTACCAATTAAAATGAATTGGGAGATGACTCAATAAATGAATTTCAACATCTTTCGGTTGACTGGAGTGCCTATTGATTAGTGATGAAACTGACAGAATACAAAAAATGAGACTCTGTTTTGCATGAAAATGACACTATTCCTGCTCCATTGAACTTACTTGTTCTACAGTATTCAGTTAGCAAATGAAAAATGATAAAGAGAAGGAAAACACAACTTTATTTCTAATATTGTCCCAGTTTCAGCATATTCCCTTACTACATATTTATGGAATTATACAGTGTGATGTGTGGCAAGAGCCAGAGGAATTCTCTCTTTCTCCACTGGAGAAGTGGACAACCAGCCACAATTACAGAAGCTTCTGAAGTGCTATGTATTAGCTGAAGCCAATGTGCTGTACTCAGTGTACCTGTGGAGTCTGTTGAGCTGCAGAAAAATCTTGTATTTTCTTCAGGTTAACTGTATTGCTTTCCTGAACCTATCTCACAGGTGTTATTGGTAAGAGACTAGGGATTTTCTAATACATACTGATTCCCATTTACAACAAAGTTTTAAGGTGATTTTCTTCTCACTCCTAAACTTGTGTGTCTATCACTAGGAAAACCTGAAGTTTGATTTTTTTTGATGGAACTTCAGCTTTGTATGCAGAAGTTAGTCTTCTGTATGCTTATATGAACACCAACTAAGTGGAGTGGAGGACTGCATGTTTTGGGGTATAAATATATACAATAGCTAAAGGTATATATGTAACTGGTGCTTAAATTAGAAAGTTCCCTAATTTAGAAATGTGTAAGTCAAGATCCTGCTCTGAATCACTTTTTGACTAAGCCTCTCTCTTCATGGTTCTATGGGGAACCTATGGAGACCAGCTTCCTGTTGAAGGCACCAAACCTACACACCAGAAATCAGCAGAGTGGACTTTTCCCTCATCCAGCCCTGTGTTTCCTGGGCAAATATACACTTTTGTGTGAGACAGGAAGAGTCTTGGCCTGCTCAGAGGGGTGACTGAGACCCTGTGTCTCTTCATTTACCTGTTGTGAGAAACAGGATTTTGCCGACTGCTCAGTGTAACCAAATGAAGGCCCCTCGAAGACAGCGGTGGGCAGCTTGAGAACCTCACGCAGAAACATGTCGTACCTGCCATAAACCATCACCCCGCTGGAGTCAGAAATCATGGAGAAAATATCTGAGGGGGGAAAAGAGAAGGAAAGATCACAGCAGCTTCAGTGTGAGCTACAGGTTTGCTCTGAGTTCAGTATCATCTGATTTGAAAGAGGAGTAGTAAACATGTTTGGCTTATGGAAACCTCTGTTATTACCGCATCTTTATTTCTGATCTCTTTCAATAGAAAACAAGAAGAATTATTTGCATATTAAGAAGTAGCTGATTTTAATACTAAAATAGTCCTGATTTGTTTTTCTTTGTGTGTGGTCATTTTTAAGCAAAGTCTGATGCATGGCATGAGGCAGTAATTTAATCAGATAAGAAGGCTCTGATTTGACAAGATACGCTACATCAGCTTTTTGCCTATTGCCAGTTCACCATGTCAAATCAAAATCTTGACAATGGGTTCATTAAGTCAGTTATTATTGTCTTGGACAGGACACATAAAGCAATGAAGGTCTTGCCAATGTGTTATTTTTCACTCTTCCCCCTTTCTTCTGTATAAAAATATCACACTTTTATTATTGCAGTGATGTCAGTTTGTCAGCCCTTACTTCTCCGCTTGTTTAAAATTATCCTCTGCTTAGCAGGAGATCTCTGACTAAGGAACATTTATTGTTTTTCAGGCTGTCATGTCAGCTGCTTCATTTCCAGGAACCTGGAAGGAAAATTCTGACAACAGGACTCCGGGACTGCTGACCCAAAAAATCATCACTGTACTTCAGCCCTTCACTGGATGGACCCAGTTCCTATTCTTAAAGCAGCTTAGGGAACAAATGGTGCTCAATTTATAATTTATAACTTCAGCTCAGTCTGTATTTGAGTTTCTACACAGAAATAATACATTAAAAATGGCACTAAATCTGGAAGACTAAATCAGCACTTGGGATTTCTATTTGTCTACTCTAAGCAACTGTAATTTGTAAACTCAGTTTTCTTGGGCTCAGGTAGAAGGCTCAGTGGAAACTGAAGGTTTTTGGTCAAAAAGTCTGGAAAATGGTGTTCTGGACCTGACAGCATATGACTAAACAGAGAGTCTTCCATTGCAGCTACAAATAAATGCTGTCTTTGCTATTGGGCAACTGGGAATAAATCCTATGAAATGAGAATCTGTTCACCAAAATACGTGGCACAAGAATGCCCTATAGAAGAAAATATAAATAGTACATAAATATATTGTTCTTCTATGTGTGAAAAGACATAGACGTTATTAAAAAATAATCAGAAGAAATTGTTAAATTATACTTCATGATGTTGAGGCACTTATTTGTATTCTGAGTTCAATAACCCCAATGGAAAAAAAATTCCACCAATAAGAACCTCAGTGTACGCAATTTGTCCTTAAAAACCTCAGTGTGAAGTTCAACCAAACATGTAGTGGGATTTACTTAAGAGATATACATAGGGCAACTCCCAAACCCAGCCAAGAAACTGCAGTTTATCCTAATTCCCTCTTTTCTACTTTTACTGTTAATTCTCCAACAATAACAATTTTTAACAGGTAAAAAATATCACTTACATCTTAATTTGTCCATTATTTTTCCTCCACAAAGAGTTGCCAAGGCCATTTTGACAGCAAAAACGGAAATTTTACCATGTCCTTCCCTGTTCAAAAGTAAAAAGTAGACATATTTTACATGTCCATTTTATGACAATCCGTTCAATTAGAATGCATATTTCTGACATCACTTACTGTAATGCACAATATATGCGGATTGACATACAGAGAATACACAGAGAAATAAGTCCTTTAAAAAGAAAGTTTGTTTTGTGGAAACACACATCAGTACACTGTTCTGTAAAGATCTCAGAGGAGATTCATTATGTATATGAAGCTCAGTATTAAACTGTTTATCACATTATACACTACAGTGACAATTATTACTGCTATGTGTGATAGAGTAGCACTGGGAGACACCTATCACACCCATAGTTTCCCTATCCTAAGTGCTTTGGGAATTTTTTGGACCTAGAAGATTGCAAGTAAGTGAAAAAATCAGCACTGGGAACAAAAGTGAAAAAGCACACAGGGCTCACATCATTGCAGAAACTTCATCTGTACCTGTTAGTAGGTCCTGACAATTGCCTTTTAAATGATACACCTGACCCCCAGGAATCTTGAAGAAGGACTTTGCTGAAAAGTGGGGAATATGCCTGCATCCAGAATGGGTGAAGGACATATGTTGTGATATGGAGAAGAGTTTTGTACCTGGTTTGTTCAAGGGGAGGCTGTACCTGGCTCTCTACTTTCAATTTACAATGCATAAATGCTAATGAACCCCAAATTCACCCAAGAGTTTGTCTTGGGGCAAAAAGGCACATTGCCGACTCTTCCCCCAACTGTCTTGAAGCATGCAATGGCTTAACTTTATTATTCCTCTCATTCCTCATTTTCCTTTTACAGCCATGATGGTCCCCAGTGATCACCTGCCATCCCAGAAAACCTGGTTTATTTGAGCTGCATAAGTAAAACATGACTTCACACACTGCATGGCACACTTAGCCCCTAAAACACCTATCAGCCCCAGTTTAGAGTTCAGCTCCAGTTTAGTGTTCAGCCCCTTTCCAAAGATGAGAATGAACATGCTCTCCTAAGTTCATCTGCTTCTTAATGTTAATCGCTTGACATCCAAATGGTGAAACGTGTTTTTTCTTGGAATTTTCTGAATCTTACTGTAAGGCAGTAGGAGTCCAGAGTTGCACAGGAGCAACTTCTATCCATCATCCAAAATCCTTGGCATTACTTCACAGCTTCACACATGAATTAATGATATTAATTAATGACATCAGTGAGGAAATGTCATCATGCTTTAAAAAAGAGACAACCAATATTTGTGACATTAACAAAATGGTAGCCACATTTCCTTCTAAATTCTGACAGGATTAATGATGTGGCTAGATAATGAAGTTTTGTGTAAGTTTTTGGAAATTGAGTTTCTGTGATCTTCAGTCTACTCTACCAGGGAACACAGTGTTTATAAGGGATTTCCTGTTTAATGTATACAATCATGTCCTATGTAGGATGGTCTAACTGCACTGGCAATAGTAGTATATGGAAATTTAGCTCTTCATCAATATTTCTAAAATTACTTTGTTCATTGTTACTCGTAATTTTAAGGAAGAAAATTGCATCTGATCAGAACTAAAAGATGAACTGACTCTGGAAAGACACGGAACCTGTGACTGTGCCTCTTTCTCTGCTAATCCCAAACCAGACTAATGCAGTAACATATACATGTAAGACAGACATGAATGGTATGCTCACATCTGTACATTGATGCATGCTACATGCTTCACTGCGACGTTCATTAAATCACTCAGACTTTAGAAAATGAGTCCTTTCCCTAAGCTTGACTAGCTAATAATCTTTAAAGTTCATTGAATTAGATTCAGTTCTACATCAGTGTAACCCATAATTCTAAATATAAATTCTAATTATCCTTTCCACTCATTTAAAATTATGCTTTTTGCCAGAAAATCAACTGGAAATACAAGCAAAAAGTAATTTATTCACTATTTCAGTATTTAAGAAAGAAATATTTACTATGTTCTTTAATGCTGACTTTTGCGTACATTTTCATTACATGAGCTCCCTTTGACTGGCTCCATAAGATTAAAATCACAGCAGAGGAATTTCCAGACTTCTGTACTTCCATTCTTTGTTGATTGAGTTCTGATTTGTGTAAACCAGACTTAGCACTGTTATGGCTGAGAATGTGGTCCTTTTGTATTCTTTTAGTGCATGCTGCCCTTTAGACCTTTACGAATTTTTCTACACTGTTTCATCATGAGGTTTCCATCTGCCTTTAAAAGAGTTGTTATATTGAAAAAAAAAGAAAAAAACAGCTAAGTAGAAGCAATGGCATTATTAAGAAGCAATTGAAGATTTGGAGATTAAAAAAATGTTGAAGTGCTTCAGATTTAGGTTATTTTTCTCAGGAGGTTTAGTTACATTTACTAATAGGATTATATTTTTGCATGGCAGACACATATCAACTTGGCTTCAGCTTTCCACCCTAGAGCCATTGGCTTTTCCCATACTCAAACGGTTATGGAAGAGAGGAACAGAAAAAGAAAATATATCATTTATCTCTTCAATCTCTCCATTTGAGTTGATTCGTTTTGACACTGTATTTTTTATCGGTCATTTGTATTCCTAAAAGCATCACAAGAGCCAGTATAAACCAAATTTGCCCTCCAAATATATATGTCTCTGTGTGTGTGTGTGTGTGTGTGTGTGCATACACACACATGCATATTTAAATACACATGACTGATGAACAGACAGGGTAATGGGGCCTAAGACTTGCCAATATCATTTGGATATCCAGATGTGCCCTAAGCTGTGTCTAAGCACTATAGATGCCCCTGACTGGCAGCACTGGGGCTTCACAGGGTTTGCTGTACAAAAGCAAATGTTGAAGCAGTGGCTCATAGCAGCAGGAAGATCTTGGGAGAAGTCAGCACTCCCTGAAAGCAGCTTTGGGCTGGCTAATGCAAAGAGAAATAAATTTTACTAGTGGAAACAGGAGAGGACAGCAAATATTTTGATTTTATATTGCACCTCTCTTACTGAGGTTACTCTTCAGCAAGAAGCATAAATGATGTCGAAAGCAAACCTTGAAGCTGATGTGCACTTAACAACAATACAGGATGGAGTACTTAGGAAAGGTAATGATGGCCAGGGTTGAAGGTTATCTCCCGCTGCTTGGGGAAAAAAGTGCAAAAAATTATACATGCTTTTAGACATGCTTTTAGACTCTCTGCCGCAGAGAGAGACAGCCTGTCCCCAGAGCAAGGAAATCCCACAGACTGCCTGAAAAAATCTACAGACCATATAAGGCTGAGTCCAGCTCCAGGGCCTGATTTTGCCTGTTGGGTCACCAAGGAGATGGTACCAAATAGATGACACTGCCATTTGTCAGGATCTCTAGCAATACCCATACTGAGACAGCCATACAGTGGAAAAAGCCATCAAGAAATATCATCACATCTTTAGAAACAGCAAATATGTCCCATGAAAAGGACATTGAGAAAATACCATTTCTCTCACTAATGAGGCTTAAGTGATACTCCCTCAACACTTTAAGGTATATTCTGCAAAAGTAACAAAAGTTCTTCAGTTACTGGTTACTACCCACCATAATCAAGGCAGTCAATTCTGAAATGTCAGAGGCTGTAATTAAAAATTCCCATTTTCACAACGAGGTTTTAGAGATGAAATTTTATTGACATTTAGCAAGATTCTTTCATGTAGGAGAGCAAAATGCATAATGTCCAAATCTCTGAAATGCATTTTTTTTTGCTGGACTTCCTTTGTAAATGCCCCTGGGGCTTTCAATGAGTAGCAAAGGTGGAGAAGAGAGGGAATTAAACACTTTTCTGCTCTGAATAGATGAATGAGCAAGAAGTTGTATTTCCAAAATGGATATTGATCATCTTTATGTACTGAAATCAGTACAATTCAAATGTTCATTTGATTAAACAAGGGCATGAATATTTCCTCATTTCTCTGTAGAAGTCAAGCCCCCCCTCCCCAGCCAGGCAGGGTCTGTTTCATAGCCCAGGGCCAACAGCTCCATTCATAGGACAGTGTACGTCAAGGAACAGAGAAAATTCAGCTGTTTTCTTATCAGTTAAATTTCGCAGCAGGAATAGCTGGAGATGATCTAGCACAGAATATTTCACACTCTGTTTAAAAGGGGTTTTTTGGAGAACCACTCGACTGAATGAGGCTGACATTCCACCTTGCTGCCTAGGCTTTGACACCAGCCTGGGAGGAATTTTCCAGAGAGGTTTGTACTTGTCAACTTTTTACATAGTACTTGGTGTAAGGAAGTGAAGGAAGTGTGCTATTGTTTCATAAAGCCAGTTAATCACCTTAGGCCTTGAAGCAAAAACTATTGCCTAATTTTAACCTGTGGTTAAAAACGTAGATCAGGCACGTTTCTGTCTAGGTTTTTTAAAAGTCTGACCACCTCATTCTGCTCACTGGTTTTGGTCTGTCAGGGCCATCTACGACATGATGCTGACTTCCACACACTAATGATAAATTAATTGGAGAAGTATTTCTGTTCATGAATTTCAAATTTGTTGGCTTGCAGTTTTATAAGGTTGTACTTTCATTTACTTTTAGCAGCATGAAGGAATATCCCATTCAGTCTCACATGAAATTCTATACACTGTAATTTTCCCCCACTTTTTCTCCTTTCAGCAGAGAAATATAATTATCTGTGGGCCTAAGGAATCCCCAAGGCCATAAAAAACCCATAAAAAAGGGGATGTAAGCTCAGCACCGGCAGTGGCTAAGTTGGCCCACATGCCATGGCAGTACAGTGTGGCTCCTTCTGTGTTTTGTTAGCCAAGTTTTAGCTCCTGAGAAGACATCTGTATGGCAGACCTAAGGAAACACTCCTTGCCAGAGGGCAGAGAAACCTGCCAGGATTTCAGCAGGCTATAAAAGAAGGAAGAGGCTCTGTTTAAAGTTTGGAGGATCTTCAGCCAGTACAGTACACGAAGAGCAACATATATATTAACGAGAACAAAATAAATGAGACAGTGGCAGGCTTATTAGATTTTAAAACAGGAAATAACTTGTCCCTTGTCGTCCTTTCATATATGTTAGGTCGCAGACTCCATTTCTCCACTTCCTCTGGATTCCAAATGAGACATGAAAAACTGCACCACCCTCTCTGGACCTGCAGCACCTTGCACTTGGCCTTGCTGAACCTCAAGAGGACATTCCCATGGGCCCACTTCTCCAGCCTGCCGAGTCCCTCTGGATAGCCTGCAAAGAATTGCTTCTCTCTGAACATGAGATCACAAGAAAAGACCTTGCTCCTCCTTCCACCAACTTCTAACTTTCAGCAGAGAATGACCTTTCTGCTGCAGTGGAGGGGAGAGAAAGGAGCAACACGGAAAGCAGAGACAGCAGCTCTGGTTAGACCCCAGCAGCTCTCACACTGTCCCTGTGGCATGTAGAGCCACCTCCCTCCCTCTGTTTCCCAGAAACCAGGAAACCTGAACCACCAGTGGCTGCTAAACCAATATCCAACACAAAACTTCAATGATATGAGTCATACTAAAGTGTAGGGCACATTTTGAGAATCAGATGCTTAACTGGTATGTCTTTATTTGTGACAGGTGTCTAGACTTCCATTACAGTACAGAGAGACCTAGACGACACATGAAACCTGAACTTAGGTATCTCAGGTTGCACATGAACCTCATCTCCTATGTTTGGTGAATTTAATATGGAGTGATAGGCAGCTAGTCCCTATCTCTGACCTCAGAGCCTCTTCCTAAGAATTCCTTGGGTGTCTCTGCCCTTCTGGGAAGTGCATCCCATGCACTACACTCAGAGGCAGCACAACACACTGAGCTGCTGCTTGACTAATGGAGTGAGGGTCACAGCTTCCTTACCCCAGGGGGATCCTGATGGGAGCCCAGAAACAGACCATGAACCACAGCACATGGGATGTTTTCAGGGAAAGCAAAACCTTACCCCCTTAAGAAATTCTCTGATTCCCTCCAGGAGACTGTGGACAAATTCCTCTACTCCATTATGCTGCAAGTAGCTGTGTTGAGTAGTTGAGATCATTACCCCTTTACAGTGAGCTACAAAATAAGCACAGTATCACAGGTCTTGGTTCCACAGACCAGGGTCTTTCCCTATGTTTACCAGCCAGGAAGCAGTTTATTTGTGGCATGCAGCAATAAATGCATCTGGTCGTTTCCAGCATCCTTTAGTGTGCTTGTCACAGCCACAATGGTATGAATTTAAATGCCCGTTCCTTCTTTTATTGCCCTTGAGGGGAGGAAAATATTCTTGAAGGCTATGATTTCACAATGGATTGGCTTTTCTTCCTCGCAAAGGGGCAGGAGGAGAGGTNTTTTTTTTTCTCCTCCCTGTTGCCATGGCAACTGAGCCACTGGCTGGTCTGGCACTGAGAGGTGCTCAATGACACCCAGTACCAAGGCAGCGAGAGAGAGGACTGGGAAGAGAGAGGGGAAGCATCCTTATTTAAATGTTTAATGGCCAGTGTTTTCTGCTGGTGAATTTTCAAAAAATAAGCCATAAAGCGACAACATCTGCACCTGTCAGACTTAACCACTGTTCTCCAATAACTCAGTTCTGAGGACTGCAAATATTGCAGTACAGGTTGCCAACTATGTATTCAGAAATTACAATAGATATACACAGAATACTCATTATTGTAAGTGGTTTGCTCTATCTAAAACTTGTTCTTTTTGTAATATGAATCCCATGCAGTAATAAACAACATGAATTTCATCACCTCCAGGTCTTTAATCCTATTTCTGTCATGGTCTCAAAATCATGATGCACTGGAATGAGCCAGAAAAAAAAATTGCTTACAGCTGCAAGAACTTGCAGGGAAATGAGCTCTTTCAAAATAATGAGCTATTAACCCATGGCACTGCTGCAGAGGCATTGCAGTGGTGTCAGCCACTGGTGTGTCAATAAACAACAAGCCAAATTAGAAGTGCATGTGAATTTGTTTCTGTAGATAATTCTTCTTTGATATAAACTGGAACAAGTCTGAGTAGCTGGATGAAAACACAGTTGTGCTGAATTTGGCTCAAAAGAAAGGAAAGCAGAGGCCCTTAATTTAGGTTATCTCCCTAGTTAGCACTATTCACATGCTCATTATTTGGGACAGAATTGAGCCTGCTCAATTGATTTCAAGAGATATTTCTGGAGGAAGTAAAATCCTTTCAGCAGCTGGGAGAGGAGGGAGGAAAGGCAGACTTACGGATCAAAGGCCGCTAGCAGGAAGTTGAGCAGCAAGCTGATGGACTGCTCCACGTTGATCTGATGGGTCGTTGGCATCCGTTTGTTGAGCTGGTAGAAGATGGTTGAAATCACAGCTTCCAGGCGAGCCACGTTCAGTTCGATGCTGGGATCCAGGTTGTTCAGGGCGTTCTCCCGCAAGGCTTCGATCACATTCCAGATGTCCACCAGGTGCACTAGGGGACAGGACAGAAAGACTCAGATGGGAAAACGCGCTTCTGAAAGCAACTGAGAAAAAAGAGTTACCTCCTCCCATGGGGTGGGGAATAACACAACCATGTACAACATGCTCCATGAATAATTAAATGAATTAATGCGTTTTCCACCACTGTATATTGAATCTGGTGGATGAACGAGCAAATAAAATTGAAATCCGTTAATAAGCAAACAATATATTGATATTACTAGTTGTAATGAATACAACCTCAGCTTGGGAAATCACTCTTCATTGTATAAAGTATTCAAATAAAAGTCTGTATTTTACAGAAATCACTGAAAGGTAAACACATGCTAATTGTTTTTCTGAACCATGCCTTTATGAATCCCCATTCAGAAATTACTCTTAGATATTAATTTGCATAGCAGATGGGCTTTTCAGAAGATCCTACGAATACTAAGTGCTTATCACATACTTATATTTTGAAAATTCTTTTCAGCAATTTGTATGGAAAGCAAAATATTTTACAGAAACAGAATTGTAATTGAGTCAGGGTACATTTAAACAAATAACACATAATGAAGTGATCTGAAAGTCATATTTTATGTCTTCTAAATATATTTGCCAAATGATTTGTTAAATCTATCTCTTTGATGAAGTCCTGGTCTAAGCTGAATTTGATGGGGCCTGTTTTTACCTACAAGGACAGTTTAAAGGACAACCGCTGCTCACCCTTCATATTGTACCCAAACAGAAATCTTGTTTGCAAAGCACTGTTATTGTGGCAGTGTGATTGGCTTGCTGTGGATTGCCATTTCCAGAAGAGGCACACTGTGCCAAAAATGAAGAAACCCCCACAGTAATTTAAAAACTGGATTTAGTTCAAACCTGAACTCAAAGGTTCAATGCCTCTATCTTAAGTATTACCTACTGTCCTACTAAAGTGTCAATAAAAAACAAATCAGGAGGCTCAGGGTGCAAATTCCCTTTTTTTCACCAGACAAACTACTGCACAGTTCTCATTATACAGCATGGTGATATGTCTTATGATGTATCAAAAGCCACCTGTATATGGAAGGAGATCCTTGTTTTTGTAGAGAGAGAAACTTAAATAGAATCCTCCTCATTATATTTTTACTTGATTGGTTTACAGGTGCTGTCTCAGACTGCAATATGACATGATGGTCTGATGGCAGGGAAATGTAAGCTGATAGTAGATGGATGATGAAACCAGATACAGTCATTTTACTTAGTCTAGAATTTTGCCCTATGATTGGGTTTCCCTTCTTTTGCCTCAGGATTAAATAGCCTCCAACACCCTGCTAGCACATGCCTAAGCCCAAAGAGGAAGATACACCATACAGATGAGTGGTAACAGTAGCAACAAATACTTTAGGGACTAGACATGGCACTTTTCCACTTCTTGCTGTTCCCTAGCAAATAACTGTGAAAATCTACAAGATACAGTTCCATTGTGACACCGAAGTATTTATTTTATCTTTGTATTAAAAAGAAACTTCTATTAGGCAAACTTGTATGCTGGCAGGCTGTCTTCAAAATGTTATCTTGAATTAAGCTGATGTCTGCACGACCAGGTTTTAGTAGCTGGGGGGCTACAGGGGTGGCTTCTGTGAGAAGCTGCCAGAAGTTTCCCCATGTTTGGCAGAGCCAGTGTCAGCTGGCTCCAGGATAGACCCATTGCTGGCCAAGTCTGCACCATCTAGAAATAATGGTAATGCCTCTGGGATAACATATTTAGGAAGAATTAAAAAAAGGGTTTTGCACAGTTGTAATTAATGCCAAAGAATAGCAGGGTGAGAATATGTGAAAACAACAACTCTGCAGACACCAAGGTCAGCAGAGAAGAAGAGGAAGGAGGTGCTCCAGGCACCAGAGCTGAGATTCCCTTGCAGCCCATGATGCAGACCACGGTGAGGCAGCTGTGCCCCTGCAGCCCAGGGACGTCCAGGGGGATGCAGAGATCCACCTGCAGCACCTGGAGGAGCTCACAGAGCAGGTGGATGCCTGAGAGGAAGCTGTGAGTCTGTGGGAGTCCCATGCTGGAGAAGGGTCCTGGCAGGGATCTGCAAACCTATGGAGAGAGGAACCCACAATGGAGCAGTGTCCTTATAGGACTTGTGACTCTGTGGGGGACCCATGCTGGAGCAGCCTGTCCTTGAAAGACTGCATCTCGTGAATGACTGACTCGTGCTGCAGCAGTTTGTAGAGAAATATTGTCCACAGGATAGAGTCATGAAGAACTGTCTTCTGTGGGAGGAACCCCAGACTGGAGCAGGGGAAGGACTCCTCTCCCTGAGCAGCAGCAGAAACAACCTCTAATGAACTGGCCATAATCCCCCTTCTCTGTCTCCCTGTGCCACTGAGATGGAGGAGGTCGAGCTTGTGAAGGAGGGAGGGTGGGGGAAAGGTGTTTTTAAGGTCTTATATTACTTCTCATTATCCTGCTCTGATTTTGTTAGTAATAAATTCAATTCATGTCTCCAATTAGAATCTGTTTTGCCTGTGATGTTATTTGGTGGGTGATCTCTCTCTGTCCTTATCT
>VXBC01007844.1:41189-78221 GCA_013399945.1 Ploceus nigricollis | reverse complement strand
TATACAATACTACTTAAACTCATAAAAAAAGGGTAAAAAAACCCCTAACTTCTACCCTAAAACTTCTATCTTACTTTATATATATATTACTATATTCTAAAACCTTAAACTCTGAGTTTTCCACTATATAATATTACACACTTTTAACGTGTATCTGATGCTTTGTTCACATACTCCTTTCATTCCCTTAAAGTTATTTGATTTGGCTGAGTTCACAGGAGTGACAGGTTAACACCTGGGATGCTCAAAGAATACTAAAATTATCACAAGTTTTACATTAATCATCCTCACTCCTTATTTATATGCCATGGATTTTCACAGCACACAGGCACTGGTACAATTTCCACCCATACAATCAACTTAGAGCACAAGAGCAGAACATTCATGTGAGCAAGGCAAGGTTTTTCTCAGAATACTTTGTGAAAACAAATGTGATTTGTGCAGCTGTGGTTATACCTAACGTTGCATGTTCACAATCTGTTGGTCACCTGCAGCCAACAGGAGTTTTGGGGAATGCCTGGTTTTTGCCTGGTTTTTCAGTCAGACAGTGTTGATTTAGTTCAGACAAAAGACATGCAGTTAGATGCTCTGATGGATGCTGGTAGATGGATTCATTTGACCTCAGTCAAACCTGATGCAGTTTTCACTGACAATTCCATCAAAAAGCCCTGAGAGCCAGCAGGAAAAATATATAGAGAATTTCAAGGGGTATATTGATAGCATTAAGGCTCTAAGGATAATTATCTTTAAGGAAAGAAAATCACTTTGCTAAGCTTCTGTTGTTTGTAATCAGATTAATTATTTAAATTGTAAAAATCTTAGAAATATGAACTTTTGATATCCGTGTTTTCTACCTCAGCTGGAAAGAACAGAGTATGTTCATTTGTTTTATTCCTTTCAATCTTAAAGAAATTTAATCTTTTTTGTGGTTTGATTCTGAGAAACTTTAGGTTGAAAAAAAGCATTTTGTATATGCTGTGTTCATGGTGTTGTTAGATTTTAAGATTACTTCAATCTTGGTCTATATTACCTTGATAGATCCTAATGAATTGTAAAATTAAATGTCTACAGAGCTATATATGTCCACTTCACAGCAGACGCAAAGTTATTCTGTGATCAGCAACTGCTTTTTCAGTGTGAACTTTTACACAAAAAAATAATTAGATGTAAGCAGCTCACTGAAGTAACTTGTAGTTTGAATAAGGTAATGTAATCAGCTAGTTTTTCTTGGGTTTCTTCGGATTTTTTTGTTTGGTTGGTTGGTTGGTTTGGTTTTTTTGTTGTTGTTGTTTTTTTAATCTAAATACCTTCAGAATAGATGGAAGTTTAATTTTTGGTATCAAATAAGGCTCCTGCTCCCCACTAATTATGCCAGTTAATTAAACAGGGGCATTATGCACTGTGAAGAAGATTAGGCAGCATCAGTTGTTTATGTTTGTAATCTTTCTTTTGCAGGACCAAAGAATGAATTGTTTCTTTTTTATGGGAAGGGACGGCCAGGAATAATCCGTGGAATGGACCTGAATACCAAAATGTCTGATGAGTACATGATCCCCATAGAGAACCTGGTCAATCCTCGTGCTCTGGACTTCCACGCTGAAACCAATTACATTTACTTTGCTGACACCACCAGTTTCCTGATTGGACGGCAGAAAATTGATGGCACAGAGCGAGAAACAATCCTCAAAGACGGTGGGTGATGCTCAGTGCTGGTGACTTTCAGAGATGCTCACTACCGAGAAGTTGAACTGACATTTGCAGAAAATTTAAAGGTTTTTTGGATCTCCCATAGAAAACAGACACAAATTTGACCTTGGACAGAATTGGGGATACTTTTTTACAGCTTCCTGTTTTTTCTTTTTTTTCCTGAGGGCAGAAATGTAAAGTTTGGTTAAGTCACTCTGTTGTGAATTCTTACTTTGTCCATTTAAGCTCACCACTGGTGAGTGATTCCTATTTCTCCACTTTTTCCTTCCAGCAGCTGGATATTTGTTGAGCCATCCCAAATCCTTGCAGACTTTATAAGACTTCTTCACTCCAGCCTGCATCACACTGTGGATTCTGGAGCTTATTCAAGTAGTTTGGCAGAATGAGACTGTCTGTAGTGCTTGAAAACTCATTAGGAGAAAAGCATTGTCTTTCCTGATGCATTTTCCATTGTGAATGTGGAAGCAACAGTTAGACCTAAACATTTATTAGAACCTTAATTAAGCTGCTTGTAACATTTATTATAGCAATAAGAGAAAATGCCAGCAAGTCTTTAGTTTCCACATCTCCCACTACACTGAATCTCCCTGGTCTAGAATCATATCTCATCACACCAAATGTTGTTGTGGTGAAAAAAAAAGCTTCCAGTTTGTCAGTCAGTATTTTGTTTTCCTTTATAGACCCTTCTCTGAAATACTGCTTCAGCAGGAGGTAGCAACTGCCTCAGCTGAAATTCATTCTTCAGTAATTATTTTCTGGTCCTCAATCCGAGAAGAAGCATAAATATTCATCTTAGCCTTCAGAGAGCTTAATATCTTTACTTGTGAATGGAAGCTCAGGACAGTGAAAGTAACTGAAATACCATTGTTTCAGCAGAGGGATGTTCACTCCCTGTCATTCATAAGGCATGTTTTAATACACACTTCTGAGGAGCCATCTCCTCTGTGCAGTGCTATGATGCTCTTTTAGTGTAAGGTCTCTCCTCAGAGTCTGCACAAAGACCCCTTCAGCAGCAGTTGCAAGGAATAGTGACAGGCTTTTTACCCTGCTCTGGTGAATGGTTAATAAAAGACATTTGTCTCAGAAAATAACAAATACTCAGCTGTCAGTCTGGTAATTCTTCATTTCGCTGCCAGCATGGGAATGGATAATGTACATCTCACATTTTCCATTGCTGACTTTCCTTTACTAACTGTGCATTTCCTTTGACAACTTAGTAGCTCAAATGTGGAGTAGAGGAAAGACCAGGAAATATGTAAATTAAAACATTATTTTTAAAACAGGGAGCATCCTGGCTGAAAGGTGTTAGACAGGTCAGGGTCAGACAGGTTGGGATTGGTCTACTCAAACATGAATAAACTTTGTGTGCCAACCAGAAAATTGGTGATATTCCTGTAAATAATGTTTAAGTGCAGTGTCTACTCTTTATAATTCCAACATAGCAAAAATATTAATGCAATACTGAAAGAGCTGTGGATTATCTGATGATTTATTATTGGTGATTCTACTATTTGCAAAGACAAAAAATATGTCACTGTCATTCTCCCCTCCCTTCTTCCCCAGGAGCTTACATTGTTAGTTCTAACTTGGTGTAGTTTCATAACTTTAAAGTATATTTAAAGAACATTTGTTAATGTATTTTTCATGATTTAAAAAATTAATATGGCCTCCAGCCATAACACCTCAGCTCTTATTCTTGTCAACTCTCACAAACTCAGCAGGGACAGATTAAATCATTCCTTGGTGGAAGGCTACTACAGAAAATCAGGTGTGTCAGGAGGTGGTTTAATATTTGCTCTGAACAGCGTGCTGCTAAGGGCTTCTAGCTGTGGTAGGTGCCACTTCTCAGATTAGAAGCTGCCTTTTTTTGGTAACTATCAGGTTTTTTGAGAATGTATACACTTGTTCAGGCAGCATTGCAGCCCAGATAATTACAGTTTGCCTACATGAGAGGCTGATCCTACAGCTGTTGGCTGGGAATTGAGATCACTGAGCACCTCACACTGCTGGAGTTTGATTTCCCATATAGTTTCAGCTGTGATTTCTGTTTCTTCACTTTGGGAAGCAAACTGCTGGGTAGTGTTGATAACAATTTGACAGCCCCCAGCACAGCCTGGCTTAGAGCTGGTGACACAGCTGCAGCAGTACTGTACTTCCACCAGCAACAAAAATTATAATTAACCTTTCAAACTTGCATTTAAAATCAGTCTTTTACATTAAAAATCGGGAAAAAAAAACACAGACAATTTTAATGTCTGTCTTTTTAAAAACCACAGACATTTTTAAATGCATCTAAATACTGCTCAGTGAATGTAACTTGAACACAAGCTGAGGGTGGTTTTTTTTTTTGTCTTTGTACCCCTAATGTTTTTTTTTTGAGGGTTGCTGTGACCCTAAAGTTCTTATAACATTTACTTGTAAATATTATTCAAGATGGTCAACCTGTTGCTTAAACAAGGCCACAGTAAGCCTGTAAAGCTCTTTGGAAGCTGTTTAGATGGTTGGTATATAGAAGAATTATTTTCCCACCAGGTTTTATGTTAATCTGGTATTTGAGACACTATTTATCACGCATGACATTGGTGAGCTTGGCCATTCTATACCAAATTACATGTAGCAAGTGTTGTGCCTGTTCTCTGTTTCATACTGAAAAGCAGTGTGGCAAACTGCTGCCTCTAGAACTGTTTTTAAAAACCTCCCATCTACACTCCATATATTTGGAGTTCTCATATTAGTGTTGGTAGTAAAATTCTGGTGGAAATTCCAGAATTACAAATGTTAACTTTTCAATTAGCAAGTGGAGAATGATCACAAGAGTATTTTATTACCTCATCCCTTTTAGGTTGAAAGGGCTTTATTGCAGAAGGACTGAATTCCTGTAGTCAAATCAAGACAAGAAAGGCAGAATTACCATTGTTTTCTTTCTGTTTACTACTTGATGTGAGACCCATTTAAAGAGTAATTAATGTATTTAAAGCTTTTAGTGAAATAAAAGTGAATTTTTAATTATAACTCCACAAAACCAATTAAAGTTATCTCTATAGGGTCATGCTGTAGAATTCTCCTTAAAAATACCCAAACTTTCTGATATATTTAGTATCTAGTTACCATGAGGGGTTTTCTGGACTTAGATTGCATTTAGTTTAGAATCACATTTGCCCCAAAATTCCTGCAGAAGGCAAGGTACCTCAGAAACTGTATTATATGAAGTTAAATAGATGTGGAGCAAAAGTCTTGTAAATTTTAGGAGGTGTCCAGCATTCTAATCTAACAGTTTTGCTGCTGATACAAATACAGCCCATATTTGGACTGGTTTGACTCCCAAAGAAGCAAAAAAAATCAGCAAAATATTTTTTCTTAAAAAGATTATTATATTAGTATAAAAATCTGAGCTTATTAGTATAAAAACTGTGTTTAGCTCAAACTGCCTATGTCAGACAGGATAAAAATAAAATGGGTTTTGAACAAATCAGTCTTTGTCCTCAAGCTTGCTTTTACCCATGCCAGTGGTTTCTTGACTTGAGCAAAATCTGCTGAGGCCCCTCAGAGCTCTGTAGGACATTTCTTGCACAGCTCAAGTTTCTCTGTGTTGTCTGTTCTATTCAGCAGTTTTTTTGGGTTTTTTTGGTTTTTTTCTCTGGGCCTTGGGCTCCAGATCCTTGGTTAAATTCTCTCTTCCCTGCCATTCTTATCACATTCCTCAACCTCCTTAACCACTCCAAGACCAAAGGCCACTCTCCCCTTTCAGAAACTTTCAGCTGCCTCTGACATTGTCTTTTCAAAAGAATGTAGCAAAGGCACTGAGAGATGCAAAATAAAACTGGCAGTGTCCATCAGCCTGGGGAACGTGGCTGAGCTGCTGGCACTGCTCTCAGACACTGCCTGAGCCACAGTTGTTCTGTGCTTTGGGTGATTCTTGTCAGACCAGGTGGTTGCTGGGTTAGAAATGTCATCATTCTGTTGTTTCATGTCCCAGAGAGCTCATTCTGACACCTTTGCTTCCCTCCAGCTTCTTAAACCACAAGGAAAAATAGTTTCCCAAAAGTGATGTTCAGGTGTATCAGAAATATGGATAAAAATGTTAAAACACATTTTGCAAGACTCCTCAGCTCATCCCACATTTTTTTTTTTTTCCCAGATAACTTTGTCATATTTTGTCTCACAGGACATATGGTCACCTCTACACCTGTGATTGATTTACAAAATTTCAGTTAAGTTTCTTAAGTGAACAAGGTTTAGTTGGTACTTTGGTTGGTACCAAATATCTGTAATTTGCTTTGGGCCTTCAGTAGATAAGGGAAAAAAGCAATGCTAAAAATATGACACAGATATCACATAACAAATAGTGAACATAAGTACATATAGAACATAAATAGTATTAATCTCTTACTACTATTCTCTCTCTCTCAACAGACCTTGATAATGTGGAAGGCATAGCAGTGGACTGGATTGGAAATAATCTGTATTGGACCAATGATGGCCACAGGAAAACCATTGCTGTTGCCAGACTGGAAAAAGCTGCTCAGAGTAGGAAAACGTTGTTGGAGGGAGACATGTCCCACCCCAGAGGAATTGTTGTCGATCCCGTCAATGGGTATGAAGCAAACTGATTTTTCTGTAATGCTTGTCTTTGTGGCATAAATACAGGCTTCAGTTTGCTCAGGATGAGGTTTGTGGAGTCATGTAGTGATCTGTAATCCTTCAGGAGTCTGTAGTATCTGTAATTCCTGCCCAGCATTCTTGCCCTGAAGCCTTCAGAAGAATTTGTATGCCTGTCACTGTTGCATGTCTGTCCTGCTGATCTGAGTGTGACTCACCTTTTTCTCAAACAAATTGAGGGTGTAGGTCCTGTATGAATTTTTAATATCAAGTGAATTTTAAGATGCTCTCCTGGGTTTCTCTCTCTGTAATCTCAATTTCTGGAGCCAGTTACGACCATATCCTTGTACACATTGGTTTACAAGATTGAGAGAGGTGCTCTTCATTACTTATTAGCTTAAATTAATTTTAGTAGGCTGCATAATAAAGAAAACAGCATTATGTTACTGTGGTATAATGGTTGTTTACTTAAAAAAATCACTGAAGAATGATGTAGGTAGGTACATCATTCAGTGTGGCTGGATTGATTGCTGTTTTCCTATTTTAGAAAATATTTACACTCTCAGGTTTTCCCTTTTGAGTCTGTCCTTTGAGGAGTGGAAGTGGCTGTGGAAAGGCTACAATTCATTAAGGTCAGATAGTGAGGGTATAAAATGAGACCACGAGCCATAACCACACCTGCAATTACTTTGTTAAATTTTCCAGCTCAGTAAATGCATGGCACAGGAAACAGTGTATGAAGATGTATTGCCTGAAAAGGGCCATTATATAAAACACTTCTCTAATAAAATAGCGTGTCCTTCATGATTATACTTCTCATGGAAGCTCTTCCTGAGGGATAGCATTTATTATGGCTTTTTAATTGTGTTTCCAGAGTTTTAGTCTTGATTTAACTGGTGTTGGAGCATTAACTGCATTTTGAGATACAATTAAAGCACACTGATATAAATGCCTGTCACTGTGAGCAGGTTTTAGCTTATGACAGGATAAATGGAATAAGGACAGACAAAAAGTTAATGGGGAAAAGCTCAGTAATTGCTACTGAAAAGTCATGTAAATATTTGTAAAACATATTTTGTCTCCCGATAAAATAAGTGCCATATTGACCTGAGCCTCAGGGCATGTGCAGGGTTTATAATTCTGTGATTAAACCTAGTGCTATTAGAGTCAAACATGCAATGGAGTTTGTAAGGCTTGTGGATCAAAAATAGACTGATGTTCTTTGCACATATTTACAAAAACATTAAAAGAACCCAAAACAACCTTCTAGTGGGCAATTCGAGAGAAATGAAAAATTAGCAAAAAAGCTGCATATGCATATCTACAAATTATGCTTATACATATAAGTACATTTGAATAAATTTTTTGACCAGTAAATTTGATATAATTTACACAGGTGTGATAATAAAATAATTTTTCGCTTCAGTGTATCATTCCTTTGTAAATTCAGTATTTAAATTCCAGGACTTTACTCTTCAAAGTGCATGCCAATTAAATGGTTAATGGGTTAGGATCACAGAATTTATTTCAGAAACATAAATCTGGTGAAAGAAAAGGTGAGGTACATTAATAGCAATTAAATCATGATGAACAAATAGGATTTAAGATTGGATGATGTTTTTGTTCTCATTAATGCTTATTAATTGAAGTCCTAGGTTTGACTAAAAGTAAACATCTGCTGTCTGGCAAATGTTTTCATTTATGAACTGATGTGACTGTATGTGATACAATCTGAGATGATTCACATAGTGCTTACAGGTTTCTAAGTGTTTCTTCCCATTAACTCATTTCCTTAGGGAAAAACAGGTTTAGAGAAAGAGGAAAAAATAAAAGTGGTGCTTCTTAGCATATTTGTTACCCTCTGTTCTTGTACAAGTTCAAGTTGCATATTTTAAATGGTTGAAATCACTGTTTTCGAGGGCAAATTCTGTAATAGAATATGATATTCAGAATAATTCAATAAGGAAAATTTTATTCTGTAGTTTCCAGTAGAGAATGGCTGATAGAATTCCTCTGAGCCAATAATTTTAGAGGAGTTAATAGATTTTTTTTAATTTTTCCAAAGTAATATTGGTGCCTTTCTTTCAGACTTTGTTACTTTTTTTTTAAACTCTATATTGCTGCACTATAAGCCATAAAACTATGCTCAAATTGCCTACTGGCTTTTTTTCAACTAATTTTCACAGCAACTGTTTCTAAACATTTTTGTGATGGACAAAGTACACCTTACAGTTGTCTGAGTGATTTAGCTGCTTTCATGAAGATCACAGAACGTCAAAGTTGTCTTTTAGCTCTAAAACCAGAGGTCAAATAATTATTTTGTTGCAACTTCTTTGATAAAATTAGGTGCAATAAAAAGGATATTTACATCATAAAGGCGAATTAGACCTGGCCAGAACCAGCTCACTGTAAAAATGTGTGGCTTTTGACAAAGTCAATGCAAGTAATGGTTTAAAAAAAACAACAAAAAAAGAAACCCTATAATTCCAATGGGAATAAATAAAGTCTTAATTTTTTCACTTTTCTTGTCTGTTGGTTCTCTGGTATTCATGTAATTTATCACAATATGAGCAAAATAACATAGGTGTCACTTCAGCAGCATCCAGTGGTCGGGGACAGTAAATAGAGTTGCAGAAACAGCAATGGAAAGAAACACGAAAAAGTCAAAATTGCTCTGGCTTGGACGAGCTGCTGCTAAAAGCCAGCAGTACAATTCACCTGATTAAAATGGGATGTGAATGCTCATTTTTGTAATTCCCTAGATGGATGTATTGGACAGACTGGGAGGAAGATGAAATAGATGCCAGCGTGGGGAGGATTGAGAAGGCCTGGATGGATGGCTACAGCCGGCAGGTTTTTGTCACATCAAAGATGCTCTGGCCAAATGGTTTAACTCTGGACTACCGTGCCAACGTGCTGTACTGGTGTGATGCCTATTATGATCACATTGAAAGGATCTATTTGAATGGGACTGACAGAAAGGTAAAAGAGAAATGCTGCTGGTTTGCCACAGGCATGTTCTGTTTCTGGGTTTTATTGCGTTACGTTAAAAATGCTTCCCAAGGATTTTAAAGTCTGCAGAACCCGCGGGGTGTCCTGTGTCACCTCTGCTGGAACGGTGGTGGCAGTCTTGAGTGAGAGGCTGAAACACAGCTTAGGGTGTTCCTCTGTCCTAAGTGACACCAAACCTGTTTTTAATTTTTTTTTTAATCTATTTTTTCTCACGTGGCAATGAGTTATATTTTGATTGAGCCATGAAGCTGCAAAGAGCTTTTTGGTAGAAAACCATGGGCTTTTTGGCTTTGCTAAAGACAGGCTTTTCCTTGAGCTTCACTGGATGGGTTTTTCTGAATCTCTGTGCCTCTTTTGAGCATTCGTGGTAATATTCAGAGGGGCAGCACTCAGCAAATACTGTTTTAGATGGAGAGAGATTGCTTTAGTTGTTACTGATGCCTGTACTTACAGACATCAGTATGCAGACATTCTGTGTGGGTTTGTAGAAGCAACAAACACAGAATAAGAGACTTGGAGAATGGTTAAGTCTCAAAATGGAGTCTGATAATTTGGTGAATTTTTACCATCTGCTTCATAAAATTAGTGACTGGTGAATAATAAGAAGCACATGTCTACAGGTTTTATTTTGAAGTGTGTCACAAAATGGTTTTTTTTTTTTTGAAAAGTGAGTTTTCTATAATCCTGAGATGTAACAAAAATTGCATCACTACTTGAATTTATGTAGCTGAAAATAATTATAAGATACATGTTTTTGTTGCTTAATCTTTTGTATTTAATTATAGGTTATTTTGGCCAAAATTTAACTGGATCAGTCACATCTATAATTCATTATTACAGTAAAGATTTTGGGGGATAGGGAGGTCCTTAATTCCACTAATAGCTGTCAGATTATCGACTGATTGATGAATTTGGATCAAAAGCAGTTTAGAGATGAGGAGCTTTGACTATAAGAATTCCAAGTCCAAAGAGAAAATTTAAAGGGGATGATGCTTGTCAATCACCTCGAAAGAGTATTTTAGTTGTCTTTATCTCCCTGTTCTCTTGGGTTTGCGTCTAGAAATAGACAAGGCAGGGCATGTGAGGAGCTGCTTCCTTCTCTCTAGAGGCAAGGTAGAAAAGAACCGGTAGGTTCAAGCAAGGATCCCAGCCAGAAGAAGGAGACCAATGACTCCAAACTGAATCTGCTGGGATAAAATCACAGGATCATAGAATTGTTTGTGTTAGGAAAGGCCTTAAGATCTTCAAGTCCAACCCTTGACCCAGCACTGCCAAGGTCACCACTGACTTTGACCCTACACCCCATGTCTACATCTTTCAAATCCTCCCAGGGTTAGAGACTGCACCACTTCCCTGGGCAGTCTGTTCCTGTGTTCTCTGATGGGGGCCACTTAAAGTGAAGTTTTTTTTCAAGTTAGATATTGGTTCTGCTGCACAGAAGGGCTTTGCACTCTTTATTTCATTTTATTGCAATAGGTTGTTATGTTTGGGACAATAATGATCTCAGTTTTCCTATTTCCTGTTTTACCTTCTCTGAAAAATTAAAAATTCTTTTAACCTTGCTGATGCTCATCTACCACTAAATAATTGCAGGTAGTCTACAATGGAAAAGATTTGAATCATCCTTTTGGACTGTCACATCATGGAAATTATATATACTGGACAGATTACATGAATGGGTCAATTTTCCAGTTGGATCTGGTAACAAGGAATGTGACACTCTTGAGAAGTGAGAGGCCACCTTTGTTTGGGCTCCAGATTTATGATCCACGCAAACAGCAAGGTACTTATACTGGATGAACAAAAATAGAAAAACAAATATGGGTTGTAGCATGAGAAAGGTACTCTCCAGAGTTTCAGTCCATTGAAGTAGAAATTGTTTCTCTCATAAATACTAAAAAATGAATCACAGCATTGTTCCTGTCTGAATTCCTTCTGTGCATTCACACTGCCTTTATTTCCATTTTTCCTTGTGTGACCAAGAGATGCTGTGCAAGTATCAGTTACAGAGGGTAACATATCTGCATTGGCTCATAGACATAAAACATATGATTACATTTACCTTTTCTTAAATGAGATCATAGATCCTGCCTCACTTTTTGTTTGTTTGTTTGTTTGTTTTTAATTTGCTCCCCCATCTTGGTCTACAATCAACACTGTATGCTGCACAGGATAAAAGTAGTTTGAGAGTAGTGGAAAAATCCATAGTTGTTGCTACTTGTATCAGTAGAGAAATGAGATAAAAGCCATAGGTTTGCATGGATGGAATTTAGAAAATACAATTGCTACTCTACAGGTAAAGATAAAAATGTGCTTTACTGAAGAAAACTTTGCATTCCATTTACTGCATGCAGCGTTCCTATGAGCTATTGAGTATTTATTTGCTCACTTTAGTTAAAACATATTTCTAATTACCGGATTGTTTGCTTGGTCTGCCACCAAACATAAAAATGAGCATCAGGAATTAATATAGATAAAATGCTGTTTAAAAGATTTTTTTTTTACTGTTTAAATTTTCTCTTTTCTGATACTATAGCATCTAAATTTCCTTTCCCTAAACCAAGCTGATCTGTGTAGCACTGTGCTAAGTTGGGGTTGCTGCAACAGTGTTCCTCTTATCATAGTTGTTTTGCAGGGACTCTCTCTGACATCCAAAGACATATAAAAGTATAGTATGTTTGGGGTTTTTCTTGTATTTAGTGTGGGTTTTGTTTGGTTGGTGTTTTTAAGGCAAAATCTGGGCCCAAATCTACCCTGAAGGTGGCCAAATTTCAGAATGCTGTGCCTGCTAATAGAAGATGCAGTGCTTGCTTTCAATATCACTGCTGCTTTATTTGGTACTCAGAAAATTCCTTTATTTTTCAGAAAAAAGGGACATTTAATGCAGTTCTGTTAGCTTCCAAATAAGCTGACACCAGAGAGAGAAAGTATTGCCTCTTAGACACTTTTGCTGAATGAGCTAAAGTCTTAAGGGAGGGAATTTGGCTTGTTAATATATTCTTTGTTTGAAATTGTAATTGGAATTTTGTAAGCTAACTGCAGCCTTTAGGAACTTCCTTTTTTGTCATGCTCAGTGAGGTTGATCTTGCCATTGCTCCCAAAGGAGCATAAAAATTTCTTTTAAAGAAACTATTTGTGTGTGTGCATGTTTTCCTTGTAAAAGAGCAGGCTCAAGGCTGAATTGTTGTACAGAGAAAACCACAGGAAACTGCTTTATGGATGAGTTGTATATTAAAGATTACACACACATCCCTCAGAAACTTTTGGCTGTGATCTTTTGAGGTGACTGCTTTGATGCTGCTGGTCTTGTCACACAAGCAGAAGCTGTCATTTCATTTGGGCATGGTTCAATTCAGACTGGCATTTTTATCAGGGGGGCTTTTCCAGGATACTCTTCCAATCCTGCTTTGCTTTGTGCTTTGGGTAGGGACGTGAAGCTTTTGGGATCTCTTCGAGGAGAGGTGTTTTTCATTGTCTCTCTCTCTCATGAGGCATGATCCCCTTGAGGAGGAATGCTTTTATTGGTGTTGTTTTGGGGTTTTTTTTCCTTTGCTTTCAGAGCTTAGAACTCACCTTACTTTCTTAGGCTGAGTCTTTGGGTCTCTGTGCATCATAAAATATGGGAAAGTGAAGCATAGTAATCATAGGAGTTGGATTTACACTCAGAACATGACCCTGCAGTTATTTCCACTGCATTGAAAGTAGCTGGATTGCTACTTCCATGTAAATAATTCTGGACTAAGTGCATTTACAGCAGTTAAAGTAGCCTCTTTTGAAATCAGCTAATGTTTTAACTCCTCAGATTGCAACGAAGAGCTCAAGCACCAGGCTGCTGCTCCTCATGTGTGGAGGATGATCCTAAGAGTGGGCTTACCCAATTTAACAGTACTTGAGGTTAGGTTCAGAAGAAGCTACAAATGCAATAAATACTTCAGTGTATCTCTTAAATGAAAAGATTAAACAAATGTGCATGGTTTCAATTTTTTTTTCTGAGAACGATGACTGAAATGCAATTACATTGTTGGTTTAGCTCTGGACTAATTTTTTAGCTAATTAAAATGAAATTGGCGTAACTTATTTACATGCAATCAACAGGGCAGCAACTGTTTTAAAAGCTATCAAAATATGAAAAATATGATAATAGCTTTGAAAGTATTTTAAAAGGTTGGGACTACTTTAAGAACAACCATATAAAATAGCTGTTAGGAACTGTAGTTGAGGAAATTTAATTCCCCAAATACTTGATAGATTTACAGATTCTACAGCTTGTTCAATAAAGAGGCTTAACCTACTTGAACTGTGTTTTGGGAGACATTTAAGCCTAGGAGTCTCTTCAGCAAGACTGATGGGACTGAAGGTCCCATTGCACCTTCAGGTTGAAGACTGCACTTTATAAACCTTTTTATCTTGGATCTTTTTGCTTTAACTCTAGGTACTTCTAGTTTCCTTGTCATTATCCCCTCTTTCATCACTTAGCACATAACCCACTGTGCAGGAGTTTGTCATCCCAATTATGAGGTTAAGTAGGAACTATTCATCTTCAAGATGGACCATTTGACTTTGATCTAGTGATTTTTGATAGTATTTATTTTCAGCTTTCATCGGGCTTCAGAATCATCATGTGTTTTCTATATTTGGCTGAAATAGTCATTTATTATGTAAGTTTATTCTCTTTTAGTGAGCTGACAAACTCATGTACATGCTTTAATTAAATCACTGCAAATGTTTTGACTTGTGCCATGTAATTTTGGATTCACTTTTGAAGATTGTATTTTGGTTTGTTTATTTTGGCAGCTTCTGAGAACTTTTTAAATCTTTGTGTTACTGACATCCTTTGATTTGTACAATGATGGCCCTGTAAAGATGGAGAGACTTTCAAGGCTACTTTTTCTGAGGCTTTGTTTTACCTGAGGTTTTCCAAAATTTAGACCCAAATACATTTCTTATGTTTTTGATGTTTTGTTCATAATATTTCAGTTTTGGTGAACATAGATGTAACAGTTGATTTTTTTTGCTGTTTAGGTCATAGTCTCAGACTTGAAGTCAGGGTCTAATAATGTGTATTAAGTGTCCAGTCTTTATACAATCCTTATAAAATTGTTATCAAGCCCTCAGACTTCTCAGAGAATTCCCATTTTCCCTGGTTATACAGCTGTGTTCTTGTCATCTCACTCACACCCTGTCCACTGAAAGTAGAAGTACCACAATGGCCTTTCACATCATTCTCCATTAATCATTTTGAGCAATTTTATTTAAAAGTTCAGTGGGGCTTTAATGGACTGTTGACACATTTTCTTCCAAGAAATGTTGTGTATGGTGGATCAGAAAAAGGTTATTAAACACTGCTCAATATTGTAAGACATATTAAGGTACATCTTAAAATATAAACATTTTCAAAATCTTAAATTATTTGTTCATTGTCTGATGTTCATTTGATAATTTAAAGAGATTTCCCTGCACCTGCAGGACTGGCTGTGATGGGGCAGTTTAATATCCATGTTCTTAGCTCCATGAGAACTTAATAGTATATATTCTATGAAAAGTGAAGTGAGGAACTTTGAGGAGAGGAAAGTTGATAAATATTTTCTACATCTTTAAAAGGAGGAGCTGCATTTTACTAGAACAGGAAGATTAAAAAAAACGTAGTTTTAGTTTCAGGGTTCAAGCAGACAGTAAGTTTTGTATCTTGATCACAATCACTCCTCACCAACAGCTGAAATCAGCAGGGCTTTGCTCATGGGAAGCTGGGTGTCCCCAGCAGTGCAGATCTAAGCAATGACCAAAGTGACAAAAACAGAAATTGGGACATTTGTGGGCTCTCAGTGACTTAAGTCTGGTTGCCTCAGGAGTGAGGTGGTGAGGGTGCAGCAGCCCTTGGTGGATGGTAAAACACCTGACAGCTGTCAGTGTTTTCATGGGAACAGCTTGGGGAAGGAACAATAACACGGAAGAGCAAAGCACAGCCATGGCAGATGTGCTTAGAAAAGAGTAGTGGAATATTTGCCTGTATTCTATCTGCCATAAATCTCTTTATACTTTTGTTTTCTCTCTCTTTTTTCCTAATCTGCATTTGTAGCCACATTGTTTTAATGTGTACAGATGCCTATTAACTTCAGAACATTCCTTTATCTGCTGTTTGATTCCTTGAAGCCACTGCATGCATGTAGCTGTGCCAAATATTTTGCAGTATTTGTTCCCTTCATAAAACAGGCAGATAAAATGCTGATGGTGCAGCTTTTTGTGGTGGTATTATTATTATTATTATCGGTTATTGCAACCTGTAACTAATTATGTTTAAATATTATAACCCACAGTAACCAAAATATGAGAATAATGTGCTCCTAACACAAGAGGAAAGTAATTGCTAAAAATTCTTCATTTGTTTATGTTCCTAAAGTAAAAAAAAAGAGCAACTAAAGCCCCCATTGTTTAGTCCTAGCATGGCTGTTAGTTTTAAAGTTGCTTCTTATTTCTTTTCCCAGGTGATAATGCCTGTCGTGTTAATAATGGAGGCTGCAGCACTCTTTGTTTGGCCATTCCTGGAGGCAGAGTTTGTGCCTGTGCTGATAATCAGCTTTTGGAGGAAAACAGTACAACCTGCATGAGTAAGATTCTTACAGAATATCTGAGTTGATGCTGCTGTTAAGGGATCAAGTCAGACCTGAAAATAAAACCAGAAAGTGTGGCCTCCTAGAGGGTCTATAAGACAAAGAAATATTACTTGAATAAATATTCTAGTTTACAGTTTACAGAATATAAAAGCTTTTCCAAAGAAAACAGAATATTAAGTACGCTATTTAAGGATAAAATGCATTGGAAAATATTTCAGCATATCTGATATGATAAAGTACTTAAATAGTTCACTGAAATCATTAAAAATGGATCCATAAAATTACTGTATTAAATATATATGAACAGTTTTCAGATTATTCTACGAAGTATGTTAAGAGGAAATCTGACATTGAAATGTTCATGATGAAACTGTTTATAAAGCACATCAAGCAGATGTATTTATGTATGATAGGTTCTGACACAGACTGTGCAAATATTGCTGTCTTTCATCTTTTCTTTATATATCTTCATTGAAACAATTATAAAAGTTGTTCTAATAAAGGTGGGGATTTCAATTTAAATAATAACTTGCCAGGAACTACAGGTATCTCTTTTTAAAAATGTTTAGACTTCTTGTTGTAACTTTCTAAAATTTTTCTCTGTTTCTTTTTTAAAGTCTCATTGATGTATTTCTTGAAGTTAATTGTAACATTTTACATAAGTCTCCAGCAATAAGCTTAGCAGAGATGAGTAAAGCGTAAGGATTATTTCATAACATGATGAACATTATGGAACCTGCAATGACCAGGCAGAGCCATCACTTTTGTTTAAGAAAAAAGCTATTTTTTCTTTTTAGCACAAGTAACTGGAATGGGGACTCCTCATTGGTAAGATGGAATGTAGGCATTAGCAAGAGAGATTAGAGACTTTGAGATTGGAATGAGGCAGGTTTCCTGGATTGTTCCCAACACACATCACTGCCTGGCTCTTTGCAAGGACTCTGGTACTCCTCAGAGGGTCCTGGACTCATGTGTGGCATTTACACATGAAGCATTCTGAACCTGATATTGAGGAAAACATCTGCCTGGATTTATTAATAAGCTTCTAGCTTGCTACTTAACTCTACCCCAGCAGAATTTTATCCTTTCTCTCTGCTGAATCTGTACCAGTGCATAATGCAGGTGTTTGAGTTGTTGCTTGGATACAAGAATCTGTTTTTTAGTAATCATTTCCTAACTCTAAATGTGCACCAGAATTTGGCCAATATCTGTCAGAATATTTCCTGCTTGCTGTTGATGAGGTGTTGCAATATTTAAACTGGTATTTTACACTGCAATCGAAACACCAATTCAAAAACCAGTTTGAGTGCCATTCTGTTCAGAGTTTTTGCATTTATTAAAAGTTCATTCCTTCAACCATGCACTCAGATATGTGTGCCACTACAGGTTTCAGGTGGAATTACCTCAGATGCACTGAGTTTACGTAGAAATGTTCTGAAGTGTGAGAACAAGAATTGATATTTCCCTCAGTTTGGGAAGGATGTTGAGACGCTCGAGCGCGTCCAGAGGAGGCAACAAGGCTGGTGAGGGGCTTGGAACACAAACCCTGTGAGGAACAACTGAGGGAGCTGAGGGTGTTCAGCCTGGAGAAAAGGAGACTCAGGGGTGACCTTATCACTCTCTACAACTCCCTGAAAGGTGGTTGTGGTCATGTGAGGGTTGGTCTCTTTCTCCAGGCAGCACTGACAGAACCAGAGGACACAGTCGCAAGCTGCACCAAGGGAAATATAAGTTGGGTATTAAGAAAAAGCTTTTCACAGAAAGAGTGATAAGGTTCTGGAGTGGTCTGCCTGGAGAGATGGTGGAGTCACCATCCCTGGATGTGTTTAAACAAAGCCTGGATGTGGCACTGGGTGCCAGGATTTAGTTGAGGTGTTGGAGCTGGGTTGGACTTGGTGATCTTGAAGGTCTCTTCCAACCTGGTGATTCTGTGAATTCTGTGAATTCTGTGATATGTATTTACATAGGGGCAGTGTTGCATTCTGGGTGTATCAAGCAGATAAAGAGATGCTCTTGTTGGATGTTTTCCCCAGTTAAAGAGGGAGAAGTGCTGCCCCAGCTGTGCAAGGCAGAGCAGTTCCAGTGCAGCAACAAGCGCTGCATCCAGGAGCGCTGGCGCTGCGATGGCGACGACGACTGCCTGGACGGCAGCGACGAGCACTCGGAGATCTGCTGTATGTAGGCACTTTCCTTTTACCCCACAATCCACGCTTGACTTCAAGGATTGCAAACTAAACCGTGCAGCCAAACTAAAGCAATCACCCTGCAGCCGTTCCTGCAAATCTTTCATTTCCTTCTTTTCCTGTGTGCAGTAGTGACACAGGAAGTGTCATTACAAAGTCCTTTCAAATCTTGCTGGTGCACTCGTTGCATAGCACAGTGCCAGAGCAGTCATCTTTTGAGGCTGGCATTGTCATTCCTGATTCTTTAAATATTGGTGGTTTTTGCTTTGTTTTCCACTATTTCTTACACGGATCACACTATAACACCCAATGGGAGGGAATGGAAAAAAGGGAGCCAGGCTCTCCTTGGTTGTGTCACTAACAGGACAAGAGATAATGGGCACAAAGTGAAAAGCATTAATTTTATCTAAACATCTGAAAGATAACACTTTTTTACTGTCAGATACTGGAATAGATTGCCCAAACTGGTTGTGGAGTTTCTGTCTGTGGAGATGCTTGAAACTTCTATGGACATGGTCCTGAAAAACGTGTTCTGTCTGGCCTTGCTCAGTAGAGGATTACACCAGGGGATTTTAGCAGGTCCCTTCCAACCATGAAAATTTCTGAGATTGTATAATGCATTTCTTAAAAAAACACACAAAATCCTCAGGAAAAAAGAAAGAAAAGAAAAAACCAAACAAAACCAAAAAACCCCACAAGTATTCAAACCAACAAAGTAAACAAACCACATCCTCCCTAAAACTTCCCCAAGAAAACCAAAACCAAAACCCAAATCCCTACACCACTTGGAGTATTAAATTAATGCACGATGTCTTTAAAGTTATAGTTTTACAAGAGATATATATTTTTAGCTATAGAGGAGTTCCACTGCTGAAATGAAAAATAATAGAAAACATACCAATTATGTCTCCGTCATTTCTGGAAGGTTCTTAAGTAGCCTGCTTTAAAATTAGTCTTGCAGCACTGAGAATTCTCTTTGATACTCTGTTTGTCACAATGCTTTCTATTTCTGTCCTTAGATCATTTCTCTGAACCAAATCTCCTGTACTGAAAGTCCAATGTTTCTCCTAATCAGCTGTAGACATGAACACTCTTCTGCTCTGCAGTATTGTTCTATGTGTCTGAAAACTCTTTTCATAGTCTCTCTTTCTTATCTCTTTGAGACCAAACAACTCTAAACTGTTCTGGGTTCTTGTTAGTTTTTTGTTGTTGTGGTTTTCTGGGTTTTTTTTTCCCCTAGTGGATTATGGTAGGTTTTTTTTTAGCTTTCATTGCTCTTTTCTGAAGTGATTCTAGGGGTTGGATGTCCAAAACTGGATGTGTGTATTTCTGCTGAGGCCTTTGTGAAGCTGGTTAGGCTGAGAGAATGTGTTTGTGAAGGGTGATTGTTTATTATTCATCCTTGGGTAAATCTTGCCTGCTTCACATGGGCCTGATTCTGCTGATACAAACTTGTCTTGTGATCCTCTGTAATGCCTAGACCTATTGCCATATGCTGTTAAATGGCCAGTTTTGGATTTGTTTTGTTTCATTGTGTGGTTTTTTTTTACAGAATTTATGTATTTTGGTAGTTCCATGTGGAAGCCATTGCTGATTTCAGTAATATTTTTTAAAATATTTTCCTAGTTTTGAATTGTAGTGCTTACTCTCATTTTGTTTTGAAACCAGCATTTCCTGCACTCAAATTAAGGAGCTCAGCTAATAAAGAGAGTGGGAAGGAAAATCTTTCAGCAGATTTGAGTTGACTATCTTTTAAATTAGTGTGAGGAAGACCAGTTCATTCATCAAAATTTGTAATTCTCTGAGGATTTATACAAATATAAATGAAATAATAACCTGGTCTTAAACGTGAACGTGATCTATAGTTTACATGGCCAGTGTGATAACATTGATCTCTTCTCAGCAGTTGCCATAGTAACTCCAATAGTTCTTTATGAGTTTGAAATATTTGCAATTATGAGTAGAATACACATTACTAAATATATGTGAGCAAAAGCTTAACGACCATTTAAAGCAGTATCTATGTCAAGTATTAAAGTCAAATTTAAAAAAAAAAAATTCTTCAACTTGTGATTTTATTACTTGGATGCCTTCAGTTTTGTTCTCCAGTCACATTGCAAACTTTGGAAGTACGAGATTTGGGACACCTTTCTGCTCAGATTATTAATTAATCTCTGCTTCCTGTGCTTCTGCCCCCTGCACACAAACCAGGGTTCGTGTGCTTTTGATATCACCCTCGCTCTGTGTCATCTTCAATTGCAAGAATAGGCAGAAAGGTCAAAGATAAAAGCTACTGAAATGTCAGGGATAAGCCTGCAAGACATCCTTTCATTTTAAATACCCTTTGTTTCCAGATGTATTTTAAACTTTAAAAAAGAGCCTGTGGATGGCCGAGTAGGTGAAAAATAGCTGGATTTTAACCCAGTGTTTGGAACCGTGTGCAGTTTACTGTTCTTGTCTAGATCGAGATGAGCAAGATCTGCTAATAATAGATGTTATTAGCATGAAAGAAGCAGAACATAAACACTTGCTACAGTTGCAAGAGCAGGCCAATAGTATTTACATAAATCCTGTGCATTCAGCTTCATCCTTTCCTTGAGAATTGGTAGCCAGCAAAAACACGTTTGAGAGATACCTTGTTCACTCCTGAATACCAGAATTTTTTTTGTTAGTTTTACACCGTGTTGCATATTTCACTTTTTGACACCTACAATTTCATGGTGAGTAAACAGCAGATCTATATGTGGCCATTGACAGTAATGTGCCTCATTTTAGAAGCATTTTATGACCTGCCCAAATCCCTGCTCACTGTGGTATCATATTTTGGATCTGCACTTAGCAGCTTGCAGCTGTTCCCTTTGGTGTTTTCCTTTGTTTATATGCACTTTAGTTTGCAAACCTCATCACACTGCCCAAATGTGATTAAGAACATGTTTCTTTAAGGAAATAACTCTATAAAATGCTGCTACCTTTTATGACCTAATAGAAGAGGATCCCCATATTGGCATCTTTACTAGATATTATTTAATTTATGATTGAAGTACTGCAATGTTTGTAATTGGCTGGTTTGCTGAAAAATCTTTATGTCATGGTAGTTATACATACAGGATAACCACACTAACTGCATCACTAGGGAACAGCATTTAATGTGTTCTTTTCACAGCTGTTTTTCTCAGGTTATCTTCTTAGAGGGAAAAAAAACCATCTCTTTTTTTCTCCACAGTCAATCACAGCTGTCCTGATGATCAGTTTAAGTGCCAAAATAATCGCTGCATTCCCAAGAGGTGGCTTTGTGACGGAGCTAATGATTGTGGTAATAACGAAGACGAATCAAATAAAACTTGTGCAGGTAAAAATTTTACTTGGTTATGCAAACAAGTTCTCTAACTTCAGTTCCATGAATAGTTCAGGACTGATTTGAACTGAACTGAACCAAGCTGGTACTTGTAATCTGATTATTGACGTTTTAAATGAATTCAGATTTTGATGCCACCAAGGCTGGTATGCAAATTATATTTTACTTAATCCATGTGCTTGGCTGTGCTTTCCAAAGTTATTCAGCTCTTAATCTCTCCATATGGGTCGACTGTCAAAGCAATGCTCAGGTACAAACTCTGAGGTACAAATCTTTTTTGGCAGTTAGAACTTTTTTTATTAGCATGCTGTGATGGGTGCCACATCACCAGTAAATTTTATTTTATGCTGATTTAGTTTATGCATAATTAGTTATTCAGTTTCCACTCGGTGCCTTGAAATTCTTTTGATTTCTGAATTATTAACTGGTGAGTGTGGCTTTTAAGCAAATAGCAAGATGAGGATGGTTTACTGATTCCACTGTAGTAAATCATGGAATTCCCAAATCTCTCCTTTCCTTGTGTGGAAGTGATGTTTAGTGCTTGCTGTCAGAGTACTCTAAACAAGCATTAAATCTCAAATATGCAACATGCCAGCCATCAATAAGTTGATGAGTGTTTTGAACTGAAGTGCAGTGCAAGACAACACACACTGTGTATTAAAATATTCCCTGTTGCCTTACTGCCTTGATATTCTTTGATATCCAAATGTTTGCTTGTAGGGTGAGAGTCTCATTTGAGGGCCATTTTTTTTTAACCCTGTGTCACTTGGCAATGGATCAAATTTTGTATTCTTGTTTTTCCATTTATTCCTGCAGTGGCAAACACAGCTAATGTTTAAAAAATTACTTTGAAATATTTTAAACTTAGGTTCCTCTTTTGTGTTTTGGGCTACTTCTCTGAAGAAAAAGGAAAATGGTAGTTGAAAATAATAAATTAAGAAATATTCTTTCAGCCACTGGGGTTTTTGACATATCAGCCATTTTTTTAAAGTGTAGAATAACATGGAGGTGAACTCTAAAAGCTTAAATTTGGAATCAAATTCTGTGTTGCTATCTCTGGCATTGTTATGGGTTCAAATTTTAAATAAACAAAATTATACATAATGACAGTCTTCTATGTTAGCTTTTTAGTGACATTTTACAATTCATCAGCTTTCAAAGCAATTTCTGTAGCTACATAGCACAAATTCTTTTAGTGATCCTTATTTCTTCAGGAGAAAGACATGCATTGATTCCTTTAATGGATGATTGCAGCAAGTGTTTGCAAAGGCAAGGATTCTAAGAACAGTGAGGCCAGGCACATCACACACAGGCTAATTCCCATTTTCCTTTGTAAATACAAAATTCACACAATCATTGTTCATGGTGTGGAATACAAGTTGTTAATATTCCAAATGGTGGGCATTTTTATTACCTGATTTTTGTTTACTTCAAGCATTAGTACATATGAATTCTCTTCTTACCACCTAGTTTTGCACAGTTATATCTAGAATTTCTTCTTATTTTATGAGGAAGAAACCACTAATAATTCCACAGAGCAGAGGTAGAACACAGCCCTGCAGATGCCCTCAGTTTTCTCTGACATCAAAGGAGGTGAATGATGTTTAGTCAGAGCAGGGGAAAGGTGCAGCAGGCCAGGAGGTTCCCTCCAGCCCTGCAGCTTCTAAAATCAGACACCCACCAAGAGACCTGATGGATCTAGTCCATTTCCCTTGTATTTTTGGAGTGTTTTGTCTTGACAGCAAGAACGTGTCAGGTTAATCAGTTTTCTTGTGGGAATGGACGGTGTATCCCAACGTCGTGGCTGTGTGACAGGGAGGATGACTGTGGAGATGGCACTGATGAAATGACATCCTGTGGTAAGTGGGTTTTTGGTTTTTGGGGGGGAAAGGAAAATTCTTCTGTAACATATAAAACATATAGGGATCTCTTGTCAAATGAAATGATAGTACAATTTCTGAAATGGCAAATAGAATTTGTTTGGTTGATAAATAAACCCAAAGCAAATGCAGCATTTTCTATTTAATGAGTTTTTAACTACAATGCCAAATATGCAGATCAATCAAGACTTTTTTAATTTACAGCCCATTATCAAATGCTGTCACCCTCAAAAATTACTCTTTATCTCTGCCACATACCTCTCCACATGGGCCCCCTCAACATATTCTAGATGTCAATAAAATCAGCCTGTTTCAAGCCTCAACAGAAGTATATTTGATCTTGTATTTTTCAGGAAAAAAAAAAATTCTTGGTTCTATCATGAGAGAGTATCAGCAGCTGTGCTGACTGCTGCTTTGCTGAGATACTGCAGAGAGGAGTGTGCTCTCTCTAATCAGCTGCTTCCAAACAATTAAGGATTTTAATAGTCACTTGTTTTGCAGGGCACTGGTAACTGCTGTGAGTCTGAGAGCACAAGGGTCAATGAGCTGTCTGCAGATGCACAATCACAGAACATGATGTATTGCAGTGTAGAATCACAGGGTGGTTGGGGTTGGAAAGAACCTTAAAGATAATTTTTTTCCAACCCCCTGCCAAGTGCAGGGACACCTCCCACCAGGCCAGAGCTCCATCCAAAGTGGCATTGAGCACTTTCAGGGATGGGGCAAAAAAATGAAGTCTTTACATGAATAAAAACAATAATATTGTTAAGGTAGACTTCTAATGGCCTTGCTTCAAATCAAATAAATTCAGATGTGTACAGAGGTAGGATGAGTGGCCAGGGGATTTGTATTTTGCAATCTCTAAAGTTCTAACTCTCAGCTTAATGGCACAGCATTGAATCTCAGTGCTAGAACAGTTCCTCTGCCTCTACCTCGTGTTCTCAGGCACATCAGCAACACACAGAAGTTACTGGCACCTTTGGAAATCCTTCCTGTGAGCTTTGTTCAGTATCCTCTCAGCTGACCTGGAATATTTCTTCAGATCTTTTAATCACTGGCTGTTTTTCTGTGTAGCCAAACTTGTTTCATGTTTTAGCATCTTGTTTTGTTATCTTCAAACACTGTGGCTGTGCAAATGACATTATAATATAACTTAGCCACACTGTGGCTGTGCAAATATGGTCAAATATTTCATTTTTCATCCTGCCCTATAATTTGATCACTAATGGGCTTGCTAATGGCATTTACTTACGTGTTCTGTTTAGTGGGAGATATTTCCTTCTATGAAACAGTTTAAAATTCTTGTGTCAATAAGGACACAAAAGAGAAATGAGATTGGTGTCTACACTGTGGAGAGACCTCACTGGGAGCTCAAGAGTCACCTTTCCTCATTTCTGTGTCTCCAGGGCCCTCAGGACAGGGCTGGGTGTGGGTCGGCTGCAGGATGTGCATCTCTGTCCTGCCAAGTGGGAAAGGACCGTAGGGACAATGAGGGGAAGTGCTGGGTGTCCTCTGGGATGTGAGCAGGAGCTGTGGCTAGTGAAGACTGGGGCAAACTCTGGAGATGCTACAAAACATTCTTGGATAGGCTGTGCTGGGCTGGGGGTCATGAGCTGGCTGCTGCTGGTGGTGGTGAGGGTAATCACAATTCATTTTAATCAGTTTCTGTCCCTTTGTACAGGTGAGCATAAAGAAAATTAAGTCACGGAGGCATTCATGTATGGAAAAGAGGAAAATTACATTTAATGAATGAGCTAAATTTGTTGAAAAATTATTTGAAAAAGCAAAATTAAAAGTTGCTTACAGCTTTGCTTGAAGCACATGGGACACTGTGGCTAAGCACTACTGCAGTTGCACACTTCCATTTTTTTTCTTGGAACAGATTTTTTTTGTCATTGTAATGTTTATATTTAGCAAAAAACACCAAACAAACAAAAAAAACCCAAAACACCAAAACCCCTATACCAACAAACCCAAAACAAGCAAATAAACAAAACACAAAACCAAACAAAAAAGCAAGAACTTTCTAGAAGTAACTGACAAAGTGTTGTCATCAATGGTAGCTTTTTTCTTACCTTTTTCCCCTTTGAAGCAGGATAATCACCTCTGTTCAATTAAGTTCTTGGTGTTCTCTATGTAATTTTAAAATAAAAATTTATTTTATTTTGAATCTGTTATTAGATGCAGCAGGTTTGGTTTAGTGCTTCGTCAGAGTGTGACTCTTTTTGAACCAAAACATTGTGAGTTTCAGTAAAAACAAAATGATTTCAGTTCTCATCCTAAGAAAGTCTTATATTTATGTGTCATGTTTTAAAAATTAAAAAAAAACTCTTCAGTATTTTCCAGAGGGTTTATCAATTTAATAATAAATGCACACATCTACTTATGTCATTGGCTTTAGAAGAAAAAGAAGTCTGAAAAAATTCAGACTGTATTTAAGTTACTCTATTCAGAAGCATATTAGATAATTATACAAACAAATATGTGTGATCAATACAGATAATTCTTTGTGAATAATAATTTCTCAGATTTCTACTGCTTTACTGGAATGCTTGGAGGAATTGCTTGTGAAGGCTGACGTTTTAATTTTGTATTTTATTATGCCAGTGTAGAGTAACTTTATTTCTTGGCTGTTCTTTAGCTTGGTACTTAACCTTCCCATCTTATAGTGCTCTATTTCTGGTCTCTTCCTGGCAGTGCTGTTGCAATTGGAGATCCCCTCTGTAAATAAGCACATGGAAAATAGAGTTTGTATCAATCATCAAGCTATGGTTAGTCTTAAATATTGGCATAGTGGGAAAACCAGCCTTGGTCTGATGGGATTATAGGACCAGACCATTTATCACAGAGGAATGAATTTCATGTTGGTGAAAAGTAGGGTTTGGACAGAATTTACAGTTTGAAGCCATTTTATCTTTTCTTTTTGGTGTCTCACCTTTTTCTCCTCTCCACATTAAATACCTGGAAGGTGCAAATGTTTACTACAGCACACTTGTGTAATTTATGCATATAGGAAGGTGACAGAATGTTGCTGAAGAGGATGTTATATTAAATAGTTTTTACTTCTTTTTGAACCCTTTCACAGAATTCCCAACATGTGAGCCACTAACTCAGTTTATCTGCAGAAATGGAAGATGCATTAGCAGCAAATGGCTCTGTGATTCAGGCAAGTATCAAGTCCTCTATATCTGAAATGAATATGAGGGATATCACATAAATATTGCTTTGATGTTCTTTTTTTTTTCTGAGACTTAAATTGTCAGCCTGGCTTGTAAGTGGTCAGAGAATAAATAAAGCATTTCAGAATTACTGACCTGACCTAGAAATCAGGAACACTGAAGGTTCAGATAAGGAATGAGGCATTGGGTACTGTAATAGGTACAAATACTATATTATGTAGAATGAAGTATGATGATTCATTACTAAAAAAAAAAAAAAAATGGGAAAGCAAAGCTATTGCTTATGAAAGTATTTTCTATTCTTAGAAAATAACATGATTTCAGTGACCAATATATCACCGAAATATATTTTTGTTTTTTGTGGACAAGTTCATTTAAATAAATAGCATCCCTGAAGAGTGAAGGCCAGCAAAACTTTACAATGTGTTTAGTTCTTTTGGCTGGAAGAGTACATACTTGTATTGTTTTGAATGTTAAAATGAATCTCCTCTCAGAGCTTGTGGTGTGGGAGTGATGTTGCTCCAGTCCTAATAACATTGGGTTGGTCCAAAGCATTTGGTGTTTCTATAATTTTATTTGTCTGACAGGAATTTTTAGCTGTAAATGGACAAATTCCCGAAATTATCAGAGTGTGCTGATGAATTTCTGTGCATGGAGGCCCTTTAGAGTGTACCTAACATATTTATCTCCTTCCTCCCTTGATGACCACGATCAAATTACGGAAATTGCCTTAAGACTGTTGTAATGACTACAACATTAGAGTAATGAGAAACTACAGTCCATGATTATTTATGTGCTTTCTCCACTTTGCACTCTTGTAAACAGATGGAAACAAAGTTTAATAATATTGAAAAGAAATTTGTCAGGTTTTCATTTTGGTTTATATGAAGCTGTTTGTGTCTGTGATTAACTATCTTAGGTTATCACAAAGAATAAAGTAAACCAACCATGTTTGAAAGCCTGTGTAGTCACACACAGCTAAAGAAATCAAGAAAATCTACAGGCTTCTCATGCTTGCTGGTGTCTCTGATTGAATAACTGAGTAAGGGGTTAGACTATCCAAAATGACTGAGTTGAGTGCTGTTGGTAAATAAGATTTAACGTATTACGTGCATTAGAAATAATTTGATGCCCGTGCACAGAAAACACACTACTTTATTTAATGGATTTTTTTTTCTCTTGCCTTTTTCAAAATTTTTTTCCCTCCTTACATATTTTGTTCAGAAGCTTTATATCTTAAAATATTTTAAAATGTTGTTTGCAGATGATGACTGTGGTGATGGCAGTGACGAGCTGGGCTGCGTTCACTCGTGTTCTGCTGATCAGTTCAGGTGTCAGAATGGCAGATGTATCCCAGGCCACTGGGCATGTGATGGTGACAATGACTGTGGAGATTTCAGTGATGAAACCAAAACAAACTGCAGCAGGGAAGGTTAGATTTTATTTTATTTTATATTTTCTTCCATGTTTTTAATAGTTATAAACACAGAGAATAATTAGTTATAAATTCCGGACCTTAAGCCAATGGAAAAAGAGGAGATGCTTTTAACCTTGGTAAAGGCTGGAATGGGAAAAATGTCAAGTGCAATGTGGTAACACAAAAGTGTATCATGAAGAGGAATGCATTTGAAAACAGAACAGGTAGTACAGAGAGATAAGTTTTATAATTTTACTTCAGTGAATTATGCTAGATGTGGTGTTTGTCTTATTGCAGAGATGCATGCTGTCTAGGTGAAAAGACAGTAAGAGGCATTCTTTAAGTTATTATTGATATTTTCTGGTTTTTTTTCATGCAGTGGAACAGTAATACCCTCATTTTTGTGTGATGCAAGTCTTTGTGGGCTTTTTTAACATAAAAGCATTTTAACAAACTACAGCCCTATTTAAATGCCATACATTGTATTTATTTGAGTGGGGAGAGAAAGGAAGGATGCTTATGGCAAAGGATAAAGAATAATCAGATCAGAATCAGGGACTATCTTTCATATTTTCTTCTTAATGTTTTTTCTACAACAAAGTAAATGTACACAATATTATTGGTCCCTTTTCATAACTTTATATTTTAAATCTAGTTGGATGCCTCATACAAATACAGAAACTATCAGAATGCCATATTAATTTTATATATTCACAAAAGTAATTTTTATCTATCTCTATGAAAATTATCAGTCTGGAACTGAACAACCCAGTTTTACCCCTGTTCATTTCCATTTTAAACTTAAAGCCTTGCTCTAAACTTTTACGATAGAATACAAGAATGCTGATTATGTAAGGAAAAAAACCCACAAAGCAATGTTAAATAAAATAAAATGTATATTTATAAACAGTGCTATAAGAATTGATTCAAATAATGCTTCTTGGTACAAGCAGGAAAGTATAAGTATGCCATTACTTTAAAGTTCATGTTATTGTTGTTACTACATTATTAAATAATAGAAATACAGTTGTAATAGCTTGGGAAAAGAAAGCAAGAATAAAATTGAAATGGCCATAAGCTAGAAAATGCTTAGAGAATTATGTATGTGATGAATAATTAAAATCTCCCAGTAATTATTGTTTGCAGCAGTCAGCACTGATTGCAGGGCTGCACTGAGTGAGGCCCCTTTGCTGTGGAGCTGGGAACAGCTCCAGCTGCTCCTGCAGTGCTGTGACAGCAAAACCAGGCAGGTGTGGGGGCCTTGTTAGAGCACAGGTGGGACCTTTCAGGTTCTCTGCATTAGGAGATGGACCTTGTTGGGTAAATAAGGAGAATGAGGAAGGATGAGGGAAAGCAGCTTGAGGATTAAGCATAGGGTTTATGAAACACCAGGGACACTTCATCAGCCTTGTTCCTCCTCTTTATACCTCCAAACTCCTTCCTGTCTGACAGATGTGAAAAAAAGAAATAAAAAACAGTATTGTGCATGTGCTGGAGGGGGAGTGAAGGAAGTGAGGAGGATAAGAAAGAGTTTGTCTGAAGCCTGTGTTGGAGTGATGAGTTATAGGATGGAATAGGGCATTTTGAGTGTTATATCTGGGAACTCTGATTTTGGCTTGGGTTAGGAAGAGGATTCTAAGCCAGTGTAGACTTGGAATGGAAAAAAAACTCACACGAGCAAATTCTTCAACGTAATTCTTATTTTTCTAAGAAACTCCCTCTCCTGGAAGGTGCAGTGGGAGGGAATTTCAGTGCAGCCCTGACGGGAGCTGCGTTCCTGAGCTGTGGCGCTGCGATGGAGAGAAGGACTGCGAGGATGGCAGTGATGAGAAAGGCTGCAATGGGACTCTGCGGGCGTGTGATGAGAAAACAAAGTTCTCCTGCAGGAGTACAGGTAGGGGCTTGCAGATGTGTTTTCCTCTCACTTACTCTGTGTGTGTTTGTGTGAGTTTGTGCTGTTTCATCACATATCTACTCTTTAACTAATGCTTAATGCTAATGAGGTGAGGTTACACGTTGTTTTCCTACCAGGAAAATAATATTGATTTACACATCCTGTTTTCTGATTTACAATATGAAATGGATGAGTCTTGAAATTACTTAAAGCTGAAACCACTCTCTATGATAGCACATCACACCAAATACTTAAATAAAGCATTTAATAGTGCTCCAAAATTCAGGTATTTTCTTCTATTTCCCCTTTCTGGCCCTAGAAATAAGTTGAATGAAATCGCATAAAGTACCTTGAAAACTTTGAAGAATTACAACTACAGCACTGGAAATTTGAAGTGCAGTATTGGAGGAAAAATACATTCTTTGATTGTGTTTAAAATCAATTTTTTTTTCTCTAAGTATGCTACACTAAAAGGTGTGATATGAATGTGGCAATCATTGCATGAGGATATGCAATGATATAAACAATAATGTTTAGATGGAACTTTTTTTTTTAAGGGAAACTCCAGTTAAAGAAGTAATTAATATATGTCAGCACAGTATTAATATTTGTGTGATTTCTATCAAAGCTTTGTGTGATATTAATGTTAAAACAACTTTCACAGCAATATTTAAAGGCTATAAGAAGTAGGAATATTGTTGCCATTGGACAACTACAAATATTGAAGGAAGGGAGAGCCCATTCTAATGCCTGTGTTGCAGCTAAGCACAATAAATGTGTCAGAGGAGTTGTGTGGCCTCTGTCCAAAAGTATCTTGCTGTTACTTGAATTTTAAAGTTATAAAATCATGATATCTTGAAAAAGAAATATGGAATACTGAATTGTGTCTTAAAAAAAATTCCTTTTGTGTTCTTACTATTTCCCTAAAGATGTGTATAATAAGTAGCTGTTAAATGAAACACTTTCTATAGGTAAAAATGGATTATTCACTTCCACAGTGGTCTATTTCCTGAAACTGAGTGATGGAAACCCTGATACAGGAAATAGTCAGCACCAGGAGCAAGTATATTTCCTGGTGCCTAAATGGAGAAAAGCTAACACCAGTCCAAGTGGCCAAAGCAGAATAATTAGAGGCAAGAAAGGTGAATAAATCTCAATAGATGAGGCTTATTTTCATCAGCTTTTTGGAACGCTAATGAGACAAGATATTATTACTTTAATTAAGAGAAAGCAGAGAGATAGGTTAGAGGCAGTGTGGAATACAAGGTGAAGTGCAGATTTTAGTTATTAGGCTTTATTCCATTCAGAAAATCTTTCTTCTTAGGCTGGGCTTTAGCTTCTTACTTATCCTGAATGATTTTAGATATAGAGAGTGGAAACCTCTCTCTGGTAGTAAGCTAAGATTTTCCAAATACAGCTTCCATAATAACAGGAAACAGCAAGGTTTTAAATTCAGCATAATTGTCTGAATGAGTTGTTTTTTTCAACAGAGAACGAGAACCCTATTTCAAAGTCCACAGTCCAAGCTACATTCCCTCATTTTGTACTTCCCTATGTTTGTAATCAGGTTAAAGGAGGGCACTGTCTCAGTTTATAGGGTCAAAGGTGACTTCTCTGGCTGTCACATAGAAATACAGCAAAACCAAAAATTTACTAAATTCAAGGGCATATGGCTTTGATTTGAAGGAAAATGCAATCATGCTTGTTTGTTGTGTGGAAACACCACTGGAGCAACCAGTTATGACAGTCATAATTTTCTCTTTTGCAATATTCCTTCCTCCTGAAGGAGCAAAACTGCTGTTCTGGAGGAAGCATGTAGTAATGCACTGTAGCAGAAAACAGCAAAGGCAAGCAAATTTGTGTTTAGCTGCTTTTCCATTTGTTCCATGTGGTTTGGACAAAAGAGTAATAATGGGTTTATGAGAAATAGTTACTGGAATGTTTCAGAAGAAATGTAATTTTCATGACTCTAAAGAAGTAATGCTGTCTGGCTTGCACATTTATGGCAGCTGTTCTGGCGAGGAGGCACTGGCTAATTGTCCCCTCAGAGATTGCTGGGTGGTGACATCTGATACAGAATGTGATGGCTCTGTGTGGGAACATGTGTGTGGAGGGAGCTGAAGCAGCCAGTACTTCAGGAGGGAAGGGGCAGCTGGTGAGAAGAGAAATAGTGAGATGGTACTGCCCATTTTTTGCTGATTTCTTTTCATTGTATGTCTGTAAATAGAAGCTGCAGGGTCTTTCCTTACTGTGGCTTTTGTGGCTTTGGTTGATGTGTCACAACACCACAGGCATGAGTGCCAAGCTACAAAACCAGGATTTGTCAGCATTCAGCCAAAAGGGATTTTTCTGCTTACAGGGATGGTGATCTCAAGAACCCATTGCACCCAGCTCCTTTTCCAATATTCAGTTAAGGATCTATGGCAGGGTGTATTCTAAAACTTACAGAGATGGCCTTTTGTCATTTGCCTCTAGTAGCTGAACATTTTATTCCTAACAAGTCATCTGACTCCTTTGGATATTGAATGACTTATGGGTCCCTAAAAGCATTATTTGTTGAATAAACAAATACTTTTCTTCTCCACTTGCATATCTTCCATTTCTGTTTTATGTTTTTACACCTTTATTATTTTGGTTGGTCTTCCTGGAACTGTCCAGCCTGGGCAGTCCTTGAGCTGCTGTGTCCAAAGTCAGCCAAAATGCTGCAGGGTACTTGAGCTACCAGATTTCAGAATTGCTTTTCTAATTTTTTTTCAAAACCATCCCATGTTTGTTTGTAGTGATGTGTGATGAAAAATATACTAGAGGTTGCACTGCAGTAGGATGTGAGAAGCAGTTTTTACCTGATTGAGATTGACTACTCTTGGGCTGCTGCTAGCCAATTATCTTCTAGTTTTAAATTAGATTAGGCTTCTTTTAAATTAGACTAGATTAATTTAAATTCTACAAAGGTCCAACTTTCTATTTTAAACTCTGATTCTGTCCTCCATAAATTATTACAGGCATGTACTTCAGCTCAATTTTATGTACTACATAAATTTATGCTTTTTATTCTATCTCCCTACTTTTCAGCTAGTAGTGCTGCACCAAGAGCAGAATCTGTGCAATCTCACTTAAAATGTCATCTAATTACTCTAAGGATCATAATAAAGTACTTCTGTGAAGACAAATGCAAAAGAGTCATGAATGCTTCAGTTTAGTAAGCAGTACATCTGAGCTGTAATTCTTATTTGTCATACTGTTCTTTTTATTTTTTCAAGCAGCAGTTGATGGTATCCCACCATTTTTGATGCTACCCTGTGGACTATTTTTTTATACTTTCCCTTTCCTTTTATTTTTTCTTTTATTTTCTTTTCTTTTTTTTTTTTCTCCTTTACATGTAATAATATATTAGAGGGGAAAAAAAGATTTTGAGGAAAGGACTAGTATTGGTTTGGAATGGAAAATAAGGAATGTACATAGAGGAAATCAAATCAATGGGTGCAGATCACAGGATGCTGGAAGAATATAACAAAAGCAGCTCTGGTGCTGTCTGGATGGGGATTGTCAGAGTCCAGATTAGATTTGTGACCAAAGAACCTGGTGCTGAGGAAGGCTGGGAAGGAAAGGTTTTCCAGAAATGTGATGACGAAATTGGTAGTATTTTTATTCTTAGTTCATGGCCACGTTGTTTTCTGTGGTATCAGCCCTCTTCTTCTTCTTTAGGCCTGTTTTTTCTGGTTTTTTGGCTTTTTTTTTTCCCTCCTATCTCATCCAGGAGTCATTTATAAACATCTGCTTTGTACTAAAGTTTTTAAGTTGAGAAATGACCACGTTTTTGAAACAATGTGATTCAGTCTAAGTCCCATGTGTGTTCTACAGGACAAGTGAGATCACCAACCATCACAACATTTTGTAAAATGTGTCAGGTTGGAATATTCTGTAATGTTGATGGGATCAAGATTGAGTCCATGCTATAGTTTAGGAAGGTGTTCCATTACAGCTTTAGGCAGTAAGAATTATCTGCAAGAGGAAACAGGGCAATTAATGCTCCACCAAAGGAGTTTTCCTATGGTTGAAGATGTATTCAGTCAAAAAACCTCCTGGGTTCAGTATCCTGAGGAAGACTGAAGGAGTGTATAAATAGCTAATTCTGTTGATAATATTTGTAGGAAATAAAAAACATTGGAGAAGCATTTGGATCAGGCTTTCCCACATAGCTGCTGTTCAGGCCTTCTGTTTCACTGTGTTACACAAAAGAGCTTTGGAAAAGGGCAGATACAGCTATTGAGGCAATTAATTTATGATGGAATTTCACTAAAGAGGTTCCTGGAAACCAGAAGTGTGAGTTTCACTAAGGGGCAATAAAGGAAAAATACGTCAGTGAATTTTAAATAATGATTTCGAGACAGTCATAATATTTCATTAAGTCCATCTCTTTAGAATCTTGGCAAAGATTAATTCCTCAAAAGTATATTCTACTTAAGAACATGTCATATCTATCATAATGAAAGATGAATCTTTCATTATAAAATATATCTTCACTAAGGTACAAGAAAGGCAGGGAAACTGATTTTCTCTGTAAACATTTGAATGCATTAAAGATTAAAATAACAGATTAGGAGCACTACTGGAAACAACTTCAATTTACTTTGGGTTATGGTTGATTTGGTTCATGTTGGTATTTTCCATTAGCTTGCATTCTACTGCTGTGTTGTAGTAATATGTAAAATCAATGATCATTCAGGATAATAAAGAGCAGGGACACTTTTTTGAAACACTTGTGATTGCATGAAATGATAAGCTGCATACATATCATGCATACAATTTTGTTTCCTCATGTCTGTGCAGTTCTGTCTTTTCAGTATGGGATATTTGGGACTTTGGCTACTAAAGAAAATGGTGGAAGCTTTTCATTCTAATTGCCACCCCTCCTCATTTGTTTTCAAGCTGATTTTACACTGGCAAAATGATGTTCTGTTGTTTAAACCCCACATTCAGTGTAGTATGATCCTGAAGTTTCACTTCTTGCTTTTCTTCACCAAAAGTGAAAACAGTCTCACATTTTCCTCATGAGTGCTGCAGAATTATGGTTTTTTTCAGTGTTTTTGTTTCACTGTCTTTTATCCCCTTGACTTTCTGTGAGGACATGAGCAGGTTTTTTTTGCATGAAAAGAAGACAAAAATGTCAAACCAAGTGCATTAAACCAATCTTCAACAAATGTGTCCTTTTGAGAAAACTGAAATCTGGTATTGTATAATCTGGGAAGGATGGGCAGAAAGTCATGCCAGTTCATGCTGAGCAGGTTTGAGCTTAGGATTCACAGGCTTTGCAAACCAGTGTCTGGGCATCCACCAGAATTGCTGTTAATGGAACTAAACATTCCCAGGATCTTCCTTCCCATTCCAGTTGAATTTTTCTCTGCATAACTAATTCATGGGAAAAAAAAATTTCTAGATCAGCTTCATTACCTGTGGTTCTATCTGTTCTCTGTCTGTTAACTGGAAAATAAAGTACATGACATTTCTGTTCAGGCTCAGTGTTATCAGAATTTACAGCTAAACCATCCTGGCTGTAGGTAACAAGTAGAAAAATAGGCTGGGACAGGAGCACACACACACATCTGTAAGTGTCAGCATTCACAGTCTTGGCTCTTTTCATTTAAATCCCTCCTTTTGTTCATTCTAATTTAATAGCTCCATGATTTTAAAGATTAAAACTCTTTTTCTAATCAAGAGGCTTTCTTGCCTCTCTAAGCACTGATGGTCATCACAAATTCCTTTTCTCCCTTTTGAGACATGATCTGAACACTGATTTGACAAAACTGAAGTAATTTAAGAAATTTCATCTGCTGTAGTTATTTTGCCTAAAAGCTGATCATTTATCTGACATCACTGGGGAATGGGTTGTGTCTATTTCTAGAAAGATTTTGCTTTGCAAGCCCATGCTAATTAAAAGTCATATATTGAAACATTGCTTCCATGGAGGGCTGTTGCAGTAGAAGATAAAAAAAGAGTGATGAAGAAAAGCAAAAATTAAAAATAATAGAAACTTTTAGTATCATTTGGTGTATTTAACAGATTTTGAGGTTGTGTTCTGCCTGTATGCACTTTTGTGCAGCACACAAATAAGTAGGGCTGGTGTTGTTTGGAAAATTAGATTGTCAAAAGTGCTGTGAACGATGCTTCAGAGTATAAGTGCAAGTTGGTTTCTTTCTGCTCATCAAAGAGGGAAAAAAGTTTTAATAAAAAAGAATAATAATAATAAAAAAAGAGAAATCTGTACATTGTTTTGAAGGTTTTTTTTTTCCTCCTAAAGTTTGCTTCCAGTCTGATTTCCTGTGTTTATTGTCTCTTTTCCCCAAGGGAGATGCATTAGCAAAGCGTGGCTATGTGATGGCGATATTGATTGTGAGGATCAGTCTGATGAGGATAATTGCGAGGGCTATTTGTGTGGACCACCAAAATACCCTTGTGCTAATGATACCTCCATCTGCCTACAGCCTGAGAAGCTCTGCAATGGGAGAAGAGATTGTCCTGATGGATCTGATGAAGGCGATCTTTGTGGTACTTTTTAGACACCTTTTTCTGATTGCTCCTGATACTGTCTGTTGTGATACCTCGTGTTGAGTAAAAGGTTCTCGTACTGAAATTGTGGCCCTAGAGCCTCTGTGAGGATTTTAGTTTAGTTCAAATCATACTGAGTTTATGCTTGAAGGTTTAGCTTTCTTCAAATAAGGCAAAGGAGACAAGTCTTTTGTTTTCAAGCCCCTTAAAACATTGCTGGAGGTAAATTTAAATTTTTAAAGGGCATCAATGTGTAGGAAAGGTTTTCACCTCGTTTGCAGTTCTCTCTAACTACAGAAGCTTGAGATCACACCTTAGAATGGTTTGACTTGGAAGGCACCTTAAATGTCATCTCGTTCCAACCTCCTGCTTAGGCAGGGACACTTCTGTTAGGCCAGGTTACTCCAAGCGCCTTTCAACCTGGCCTTGGACACTTCCAGGGATGGGGCAGCCACAGCTTCTCTGGGCACCCTCAGCACTCTCAAAGTCAAAAATTTCTTCCCAATGTCAAATCTAACTTGTCCTCTCCCAATCTGAAGCCACTCCTCCTTGTCCTGTCACTGCAGACCCTTGTCCCAAGTCCCTCTCCAGCTCTCTTGGAGCCCCTTCAGGTACTGGAAAGGACTCTAAGGTCTCCCTGGAGCTTTCT
>VXBC01007844.1:14990-40773 GCA_013399945.1 Ploceus nigricollis | reverse complement strand
CATTCAGGTGGCACAGGCCCCACCTTTCAAGCCTGGCAAGGTCCTTCTGGATGGCATCTTTTCCCTGCTCACACAACTCTATCTGATCAGAAACTTGCTGAGGGTGCCCTCAATCCCACTGTCCATGTCACTGATAAAGGTTTTAAACAGTGTCAATCCCAACACTGACTCCTGAGGATCACCACTTGGACATGGAGCTATGCTAAAACCTTGAAGGGTTCAGTAAAGCTACCAGATGAATGGTTGCACATCAGATAACTTTATAAACAAGTATAGAAATTTGTTTTAGAAATATAAATTTTTGTTTGCCCATCTTGGAGGCTTTTGTAGGTGTTTTAGTTGACTTTGTTATATTCAACCTGACAGCTTTTGCAGCCCTTAATTATTGTTTTTCCATGTTATTTCAGATGAATGTTCACTTAACAATGGTGGATGTAGCCATCAGTGTTCTGTGGTTCCTGGAGGAAGAATTGTGTGCTCCTGCCCTGCAGGATTCAATCTTACTACAGACAACAAAACTTGTGAGATTATGGATTACTGCACCAAGCACCTCAAGTGTAGCCAAGTTTGTGAACAGCATAAAAATACTGTCAAGTGCTCATGTTATGAAGGCTGGAAGCTCAGTAAGGATGGAGAGAGTTGTGTTAGTACTGGTAAGTTGAAATTCGATGCATATTCAATATTCAGGATGTTAATAGCTGTGATGGCAATTTACTGTGAGCTTCTTTCACTTTTTTTTTTTTTTTAAATATATGAAATACAGGCTGGGATTGTCCAAATGTGGGGTTAATTGCAATCTAAGGACTCATTAAAACTGTCCCTATTCTTGATGTACAAAGGGGTATTGAAATATTAGGCTGTTGCTAATCTAAGAATGCTAATACCAGATGTTTCTAGGAATGTTAATATGGTATAATTCTGAAACTGGTTGAAGTTTTATGCAGTTTTTCATGTACAGTTAATATGCATGGGCATATATGTAAAAACACAATTTTGCATTCTATATGGGGAATTTACTATGTATTTTTAAGAAATTGATCAATCATGATATTGGTCAGTATTGGTTGAGGGTTCAGAAGGTTAATTTTGAATGTGCAGTTATATGCTGCCTGTTAGATTTCAATATTTAAGGTGTTTTTTCCCCTAAGGCATTCTGACACTTGTTTTTTGATGCCAGTAAGAGCTCAGCTCACTAATCGAGGTGAAAACCAACATAAGCCAAAACAGGAGAGGGGAATGTATTCCCCTTAATAAGTACTGAGGCATCATTTGGAAACTGTGTTAGGAGTGTGTTTTTCAGGTGCAGTGTTGTGTGTAAAACAGAAACATGCATGTCCAATATAAACTGTTATCACACCTTTACCTCCCTGGTAGGCACTTAAAAATAGTCTTGAGTTTGCTTTCTAGGTGTTCATAATTCAGTTTCTTGGATTCAGGATTCTTTGATAATTTTCTTCTGTATTATCTCTAGTCTTTCATAGAGTTTTAGCAACTCTGAACAGAAATATCTTCCACATTCTCTTTTGCTTATTTGGATATTTCACAATTCAGTAAATATGATTAGGATATTCTTTATTTATTCTTACTCTGCAGTGATTGCTGTTAAAGTTCTTGCTTTGTGTCAGTGCTTTGGTCTGGTTCTCAATGATTTTTGATCAATCTGATTTGCTATATTGTGGACGCTTCCAGTAGCTGAAAAAAAGTTCATTCTTATTGGGTTAGAGAAAGGAGAGGATTAAAGGAATTTAAGACAGTGTTAGTAACTCATATGAGGAAAGCTTGAAACAAACTTTAAACTAAATTAGGTAGAAATTACCAATATTTGGAAACCAAATGGAGAAAAAAAGTGAAGTATACTCACTTGTGGTATGAAATGAGAAAAGTGAGACTACATTTTCTTGGGTTTCTTAAGCCCATGAGATATTTCTGCTTAATGTTTACTGATGTTGGTGAGAGTCTGAAGTTACAAATTGATTTCTCCAGATTTTTTTCAAAGAATGTAATACTAAATATATGATCTGAGACCTGTGATGTCAGCTGATATAAAGAAAAATGATCCTTTTCTTTACAAACTGTAATGATACTATCCTAATGTCATCAAAGCTGTGACAAAATTATTCCATATTAAATATGGCATGTGCTTTTAGAGGCACAAATCATCTTGGCTCTTTTCAGTTTATTTAATTCAAAAGGCATGGGAAGTTCTCTGGAGGACAAATCCTCTGACACTTCAGTTGCTGACTGTGTGAAGGGCATTTTAGGAAAGTGAGAACAATTTTGGTTTCTTTTGTGAATCTGTGAGACTCAAAATGTCCCCATCATCTAAGTCTTTGAGCGTGAGATCTTGAATGAACTTACAATGAAGGAAAAACTTTTATATTACACTATTACAAATAAGGTTCAAAGTGACCTTATGAAGGCAAGCTGTCCCCCAAATGCCAAAATACCATTTCAACAATTTCAGTTGTTATGAAGTAATTCTTAGAATAGCCATAGTGATTTAAGATGCCTTGAACCAGGTGTGCATTCTATTAGAACAGTAACTTGTAATCTGTTTTCCAGAAGAAAAAATAAATTACTCAGAAGAAAATGAGAACATTGCCCTTTAGCCTTTTTTTTCTCTATCTGAAATAGCATTTTCCTATGTATAAGAAAAATTTCACAAGCACACAGCAATAACATGTAAAGTTAGTATGCAACCTGTTTTCAGAATGTGGTAAAAATGTTTATTTGTGAGCCCACTAGAAGGGGAATATGAGTGCTGAAAATGCAGGAATTATGTGATTCTAACTTTTTTCCTGATTGCATTTCAGTATCAAAAACTGTGCTTGTCAGGGGAATCTAGTGAATTGCCAGAGAAATATAATGAGTTACAGAATAATAAGTATATAGAATTAAAATGCTTGAACTGAGCAGTTCTTCTCTTCCCAGTTTCTTTTTCCAAGCCTTCCTTAGTTTCCTCTGTTGTATCTCATTTCTGCTTATGATGTTATTTCTTGAGGGTTTTAAATATTGTCTTTTTTCTCCTCCAGAGTTTCTGCACTTTCCATGTCTCTTGTTTTCATCTGGTTTGCTTGTTGCTGTTCTGGCATTGTGACATTAGTTCCCAAACTTTAAATGTTTCCTTTACATTTAAATTTGTATTGATTGAACAAAGAGTGTGTTACAGAGCTCCATTATTCAGATGGAAAGTCAATACAAATTATGTGTTTTCATCCTTGTGTTCTTGGTTTCTCTTAAAACACATTTCAAAGTAAGTTGTGCTGATATATTGCACTTGCTCTTTTAAATTATAATAAGCATTCAGAAAAAAAAAACAACTGTTCTTAAAAGATATTTAAATTTCATGTTTACATTCATCCTTTCAGATTTTGGTAAAATAAATGTTAGATGAGCTCAGAAACACTTAGTTTAAAATTGATTGCCAGCCTTTCCTAAGCAGTGGAAACTGTTATATCACTTCATATATGTATATATATATATATNGAGGATGGTGTGTCTATCTGTTTGATCTGTCTTAGCTAGTTTGCAATTCAATTTTGTTATAATTTCCAGATACCTTTCAATACCAAAATGGAGAGGGGAATAGTGCAATCCTCTCTGAGCTTAGTCAAGCTTTTAATTAAGGTTTCTTTTCAGAATATTTATCAAGTTATTGTTTTCCTTTGAGGTAATTTTCATAAAAGCACAGTATAGATTGCTTGCTGTTCTGTTGTTGTTACAGTGAGCTTCAATCAAACAATTAGGTTCAATCAGAATTTTTTCTAAGAAAGAATTTTAAATTTAACCCACTGAAAAATGTGAGGCATTATATTTTATAGGTCTTTTCTGATGGCGTTGTGTGGGCACTTTTCTTCTAGCAGAGATTTTTTTTTTTGCAACTTTTCATGTAGCTTATACTTCGTTTGCCTCATATGTTTTATATCCTAACCTTTGTGGTAAAAAAAATTTAAGGCATTTATGAAATCACAGAGTGCAGAAATGTATGATTTTTCTCAACAAATTGATAACAGTTGATTTTCCTGAAAGTTTTAAAGAATGTAGTCAATAACCATTGTATTGATTTGAGACTTTACAGAAATTCTTTTAATCAATTTGCAGAATAAAAAGTATTTGCTCTCAATTTCTAGAAGATTAATCAGGAAAATAACTTCAAATTTTGGGTTTATCGGATGATAGAAGCATAATTTAAAAAAAAATTTGGTTGAGCCTGAAAATCCCAATTCCCTGTAATGCAGCTGATTTTATAGAGCCATTGAATTATCAGGTTGGAAGGAAGATCAAAGCCCAGCTAATACTGCTGCTGTTTATCTGCTCTCCAAGACCTTCAGGACACCTTCAGTGCTAAACTCCAAGTTTCCCAGGGGTGAAATGTTTTGTTGTCTCACTCCCCTGAAGACTTTTGTTTTTCTGGTCTTTCTGAGTCTTCCTGGTCCTGTTTAAGCCTTTAATCCTTGCCCTACTTGTTATTTATACAGAAAACAGGATTTTTCCTGTTTTCAATTCATAAGCCTTTTATGTCTTAAAGGAATTTTATGTGCTTCCACTCATCTTCTTATTCCATTTTTTCAGACTAAGCAGTTCCAGATTGTTCATTCTTCCCTTGCAGGCCATGATTTCTAGACCTCTTGGAACACCTGCTCATTTCCTCTTGTGTTTCTGTACTGATTCACACTCTTCAAGGGCTGTGCTCAGAGGAAGATACAGTTTTGCAGGCTGTTGTCAGCCAAACTTAGGGTTTTGTCACATTTATTTCAATTGTAAATCCTGTCAAGATCCCATTGAACTTTAATCCTTCTCATAAAGATCATTTGCACTGTAGATTATTTATCTTAAACTGTACTTCCTCTACTTTGAATGAAAAAAACATTTTAACATAGCACAGATTTATTAGGTTTTCTTTTTCTCCCATTGTGGTGTTAATTGCTGAGAAATACAAAAAAAGCTGCTAGTGAGGATTATGACTTGTGTTCTTATGCATTGGAATTGCCAAAAAACCCCATAGATCAGTAACTTCCTGCACAACAGCTACCAATTTATCAGAATTTGGGAAATTGCCATTAAAGTGTGTCTCAAGTTCAGATAACTGGTGCTTGTGAAACAGCCCCTAATGTCAGTGATCCTAATCTGCACTAAATTATTTAACCACTGCAGAGCTTTGAAAAATTTGCTTTGCAGAAAGTCATTCATTGCTTGAACAGATAGGAGGGTCAAGGCAGGTTGTGAACAAGTGCTTCAAGAGCAGAAACACAGCTCTGAGGTGTTTGATTAGCCTAAATCATCACAGATAATTTAATATGTGTTTGCAGTGGACATCAGGAGAAGAGGGAGCTGCAGGAGGAAGTGAGCAGTGACGTGATCAAGGGAATGAAAAGAGATAAACTGGGTATTTTCAGATACTCTCAGGAGCCTTGAGAAGCCGGAGTATTGCCTATTGCCATAAACTGCCAATAATCTTTTACATAAAGAAGTTTAACTGCATGGAAAGCAAATCTCCCAGTATAATCTGTGTTTCACTTTAGGAGAAGGAACTCGGTGTGTTTTGGGGGGAACAACTGCTTCCCCACAGAAAAGGCTTGCTGGGAAAAAATATCAAAGTGGATATGCTGAGTTGATTCAACAGTTCATAGAATCCAATTTTTTGTCTTCCTTGTTTGTTTTATTAACACATTTACTTGCTTGAAAAACCTTTCCTAATCTATGTAAGAGCTATAATAAAAGAAAAAAATCAATTTCATAGTATGGTTGACCAATGCTGATCACGTTTACAGATATTTTTATGTGCTTTGATATCAACTCACTGGCACAAATCATGTAGCATTAATTCATTAACAATGGAAGGAGAAAGTCATTGGTAGCTGGATTTGTGATGACATGACAGCAAATGTTCATTTTCTTGCTTGTTAGTTTGACATGAGGGGTTTTTTATGCACTACAATTGAAAACACAAGCTACACTATATACTCAAAAAGTATTTTATGGATTAGTACCTGGTTTCAGCTGATTGGCTTTTGAAACAATGTGTATTTTAATTTCATTTTTCTGAACCTTTTGAGAAGTAGATTTAAAATTTGATAATATGTGACTTTTTAAAGCTCTAATTATGGGCTCATAATGCTAGAACTACAAAATACAGTTGAACAGTTGAGTCTGATATTCCTAAATGTAATGTCTAATATCTCTAGTTGGGATCAAAGATAATGCTAGAAGGGAGAATTAAGAAGTCTGTTGGACTGAAAAAGTAATTGAAAGACTTCTTATCAAAAGATGAATTGTTTTAATCATCTCTTTCTCCTGATAAAAGTATTCTGTTGTTCACCTTCCACTTGTCATTTATATCAATTTGTAGCAATATCTTTTTTATTATTCCTTTGAAATGTTTAATCTTCCTCTTCCAGATCCATTTGAGGCTTTCATAATTTTTTCTATTCGACATGAGATCAGAAAAATTGACCTCCACAAGCGTGACTACAGCCTCTTAGTTCCTGGTTTAAGGAACACAATAGCCCTGGATTTTCATTTCAGTCAGAGTTTACTGTACTGGACAGATGTGGTGGAGGACAAAATTTACAGAGGCAAGCTCTCTGATACTGGAGGTATGGATTGAATCTTTATTTCCTTAACAGAACACCTGCAGTTACAGGGTGTGAGATCTGGTCAGTCGTAACTGAGCTGCCATTCACAGAAAGAGAATTTATGATGGCATTCTGCCTTTCACAAGGACTATATCAAGGTTGTACTTCATTTCCAGGCAGAAAAAAGACTTTTGTTATCAAAGTTTCCTTTTGCAGTATGCTCTAAGGGGAAGAAAATGGCAAATGCAAAGAACTGGTGTTTCTTCCTGGTTCAATGAGTGCAATATTGATTTATTTTGGGTTTTTTTTTTATTTTGCAGTTTATCTTCACCTTATTAAAAAAGTATGAGAACTTATTGGATGTCTGATAAATTAGCTCCTCTCACTAGACAAAAGATTCTGCTTCAAAATTTTATAGCATCCAGAAAGACTTTTTCTTTGCTCTGGTGACATCCTGATAGCCTATAACTCAATATAATCACATAATATATACAAAAGAGTTTCTACAAAATGTTCTTTGTTGAAGTGTGTGTTCCAGTGCTTTCATCTAAAAGGCAAACCCCATATATACCAGAATTCACTTTAAGAACATCTGATGAACTTGTATGTCCATGTTCCTTCTACCAGTCTCTACATCAGTTCTTTAAGAATCTCTTTTCCTCTCTCTTTTTATCTTTTTTTTTTTGTTTTTTTAAATTTTATTTTATTTATTTTTTCCTTTTTCTAAGGTGTTAGTGCCATTGAGGTTGTGGTGCAGCATGGCCTGGCCACTCCTGAAGGTCTGACTGTGGATTGGATAGCAGGGAACATTTACTGGATAGACAGCAATTTGGACCAAATTGAAGTAGCAAAACTCGATGGCACTTTGAGGACAACATTAATAGCTGGAGCTATGGAGCACCCGAGGGCTATTGCTTTGGATCCCAGATATGGGTAATTATAAATTACAAAAGCATTATTTTTCCTTGTTGCAGAGTCTTTTGAAAATGTTTAAATGTGATATTTGTTTCATTCCCTTTTTTGCTGTGAGTTATAGTTTTTAACTTATTTTTGATAGTTCTTGAAAGTCTATTTGGAATGATAAAGAATCCATAATTAGTGTGCTTTTTCTAAGTGAAAAGGATTAAAAAACGGTAAGTCAGGAGACACAGGGATCTTTTTGTTGGCAAATAACTTTCCTTGCCACATTGTTGTTTCATTTCTTTTTTTTCAATGTGGATGATAACTGGAATGTTTGGTCTAACATTTCTGTGTGGTTAATGGACAGATTTAGGTGATTCTTCTCATTTAGAGACNCTAATGGCTGAGTGAGGTAAATGCCACCTTTTTTGTGTTTGGTTTTCATCTCTAACATGGAGATAATGCCTAATAGCTTCTGTCAGTATTTCTACTACCTATTCATTAGTGGTATGCTGTAAACCACAATATTATGTATATTCAATAGCTCTATCCTCTTCTCAAAATTATTGCTCTTTCACAGAGGGGGAAAAAAACCCAAACGAACAAAAACATTCAGAAAAACACAACAAAACACAACAAAAGTGACAAGCCACCAACCACAAATTAAATGTGGCCAAATATAACACAACTGACCATTTTCAGAGTAATGATATTTAATTTTGTTTAGGAATTTGCTGCGGTCTGTCATGTCTCTTCACTGAATATTTCTCTCAGAAGCAAAGCTGTGAATAAAAAAAATAAAGATTTATAAAGGTCCCAAATTCTGGGATCTAAAGTGTGAATTAGGATGTACATGCCTTGATGAGTAAGGCTTTTGCCCTCTCAACTGAGCTGTTAGAAAGCTTATTTACAGAGTGCATCACTTATCTATAAAGATCTTTAAAAAGAGGCATCCTGTTGGCAGAAAAATTGGCAGAGAAGTTGCTCAAATTAAATGGTTGGGAGGGAAAAAAATCAAATCACCACTCTTCTTGAAACTGAAGGCTTAATCTGCCTTTTGAAGAGCTAGAAGCAATTGATGCTACATTATGTTAGAAGTCAGGAGAGAAAAAAAATCTTTAAACATAGACAGGAATAGCTCCTCAGTCCTTTCACAAATAAATATGAATAAACACTGGCAATTCAAGGAAAAGGGTTGTGTTAGGAGTGCACAAATCCTGTGTCCCAGTGGAGGCAAAGCTGCACTCCAGCCTGCAGTGGGGCTGAGCGGTGTTCTCAGGCCACACCCATACAGACGTGTGTAAAATAAACATCTGTAGATAAGCACATCCCTTGTGAACCTCCCTGGCTGCTAAGGTTGAAGGTCTTTTAGTGGGAAATATGAAAACTTGTCAGAAGTTTTGTTGCAGTCCGGCTCTTTGCAATTAATTCTTAACAGCTAGCCACAAGTTTTCCTATCAAAAATATAATTTTCCTTTCACAAGTCTGTGTGTTGTTGAAAACTCAGTAATCTAAGAACAGTTAGAGTTTGTTTCTGTCTTCTTGGTGATGCTGCTTCTGTTATTTAACAAGACACTTCTTTGGTTATAACAATGAAAGCTCTCCTTATTAGAAAAGCATTAGAGATGGTACAAAACTGAGAGAGACAACAATAAAACCTGTCTTTGAAGTTTTCCTAGCAAGTGTAATCTGTATAAAATTCATTAGTGCCATAACAAAATCCAGGGGTCTTCATTAGAACACTCTTAAGAGTAGCTGGAAATCTCTTGTTTAGCCTGTTCCTTGATCTCTGCTACCTCAAATCACCTTTCTTCCCATCCTTCTTATCCTTGGATTGCTTTCAAAGGCTCTCATTACAATTTCTGTTAATGAGCTGGGTTTCTAATTATAGAGGGAAAACAAGGCAAGCTGCCACTGTATAAATGGACATGGAAAAGGGAATGCTACTAAACCTCTAGTTGTTTTTTTTTTTTAATTCTTTATTTTCATGATGGCTCTAACTAATAATGAAATATTGCCTCCATGTTACCCTAAAGAATTTATATAGAGACCCATATTGATCTATGTTTAATGCTTTCATTTAAAGTTTGTAAATGCTTGAACCTGCTTTCCAGCTGTTGTCTCATAAACCATTTCAGATTTTTTTTTCATGCTTTAATATTTTCTTCTATCCCCCTTTCTTTTCCTTTTCCTCTCACCAGAATTCTGTTTTGGACAGACTGGGATGCAAATTTCCCTCGCATTGAGTCTGCTTCCATGAGTGGAGCAGAGAGGAAAATCATCTACAAGGACATGGACACTGGGGCCTGGCCCAACGGCCTCACTGTGGATCACTTTGAGAAAAGAATAGTGTGGACAGATGCCAGGTAAAGTGCTCACAGCATCCTGATTGTCACTGAGAATTCCTCATTCCTCCATGCAGAACTGTGAACTGCAGTCTAAATGGTTGGGAGGGATGGACATGATGAGTTATGGACATTATGGACATGAAGGGCCCTGGGCAGGCATATGTACAATATGTACATTGATTTAATTGCCCTGCCAGCTGTGGGATCACCCATAGTCCTGGCTTCCTGTGCCTTTCCATGTGTCCTTCCTGACACTCATCCATGCAAGGCCCACGTTAGTTCATTATTTTTTAAAGTTCATCTGAAAGAAAACTGAATTTTCTGTTGTATTTCTCACAGCATTGAGGTAAATTACAGCATTATACAAACAAGTATTTCATATGTCTAGTTAAATTAATAATATTAACTTAATCCTCTATAAATTTAATGATTGCACTACAAAAATTCTTTGGTCTTGCCACTCTTGCAAAGTAAGTTTCTTACACACTTTGCCAAATGTCATAATGGTTGTGTGATTTTTATTTTATTTTTACATAATCTTAAATTTGGGGTTGTCTTGTAGATCGGATGCCATTTATTCTGCATTGTATGATGGAACCAGCATGATAGAGATTATACGAGGTCACGAATATCTTTCTCACCCTTTTGCTGTTTCTTTGTATGGGAGTGAAGTTTATTGGACAGATTGGAGGACCAATACCCTCGCCAAAGCCAATAAATGGACTGGCCAAAATGTCAGTGTAATACAAAAAACAAGTGCTCAGCCATTTGATCTCCAGATTTATCATCCAAGTCGTCAGCCACAAGGTGAATATTTATAGAATAATTTATTACTGAGAAATAAAATTACTGGGAAATAAGTATTCTTTTTATATAGAAATATCTGTGTATTATTTTGTCTTGAGCTATTGTATTCAGCACTAGATGAAGTCAAAAGTACACAACCCACGTGGCAGAAGTTTTTATTGAGTACAAATACATATATATATATATATATATAGGTGAGGCTGTACCATACAAAATAGCAATGCTGAAAAAAAAACAGTATGAATTTTTGTTGTGAGATATAACAAAAGACAGTGAATATTTTATAGATAAATATTGGAAAGTGAAAAATACCACTGGAGAATGACCACCAATTAGTTACAGAGTCTTCCATGTTCTCTGGATAAATTTCACCTTTCCTGGCAAGAAGTTGATGTTAATATAATTCTATTTTAGAATTTATCTCATGAATACTTGTTGTTGTTCTTTTTTTTTTAATACTGAGAAATGATATTTTGTTTTTCTCCTCATCCAGGATTGGTAGTGCTCAGTAAGGAACTTAGACTTTTATGTTAGTAGGTTGTGAGCAATTGATTTGAAAACTTCAAATCCTGACAATTTTGGATGGCTGTGTAAATGTATTGGAGCCCAGTTCTGCATTAGTTATACACAGAAAACTATGGTTAAAGCTCTAATGTAAATGAATACCAGCAAGGAAAATTCTACTGCACACTAAAAGGCAAAAGATTTGAGGAATGTTCTCCCATGGAATAAAGGAAAAGCAATGAATACCAGTCATTGCTGGGCAGTGTGTCCAAGAGTGGTGACAACTGTGACCTCTCAATATGTGACATAAATTGTCAGGATTCATTTTTCTGATGCTTTTATTTTAAAATAATAAAGAATGTATATTGAAGATGAATGTTGCAGGTTTTCAGTGGATGTCAAGTCTCTTGGACTTCATCACTTTCTGAAATAAGCCACTTATTTCCCTTATTCTTCAGAATTTACTTTTTGGGGCAGAGTACTTTCTTAAAAGCTGTCTGACTTCTGCTGAAGATAATATGTGTGCTCAGGCAGTTAAAATAGGGGTGGAGTAAATAGGCATCTCTGCACACACCTTTCAGATAAGTTTTTTTTCTTTATTTTTTTCTTTTGTTTCAGGTTTTTGGGTGCTTTTGTTTGCTTGGGGGGTTTTGGCAATTTTCTTTCAATTTCTTTAATTTGGCAATTTTTCTTTTAATTTAATCACTCATAACTTTGGGATTTGAGGAACAGTGTTCCATATTTGATGTTTCTAGAGTAGCACTAGAGTTGCTATCTGCCTTTTCTTGCTGTCAGAAAAAGAACTCCTTTCTGTTTGGACTGGGGCCAGACAGCATCTTCAGAGGGATTCTGTAGCCTAGGGAGACTTCAGGCAGTATTCCACAGTCACAGATATCTCGGCCTCCAGGCAAATAAAAGCTGTAGAAAAGTCTTCAGTTGTTTTTTGCCAAAACCAAGAAGTTCAAGGATCAAGTTGTGTAATTGCAGCTTTTATTTTATGGTGTAGAAAGCACTGGATTCTGAATTATGTTTGGCATTCTGGGTTTGCTCTAAATTACTGTCTTCCAGCAGGAGCAATCCTTTTCTTCAAATCTGCAGTACCTTTTTATTTCAGCTAAAGAAATTATGATACTGCCTGATTACTTGTTAAATTTTCCTTTGAATTTGTAGCTAGTTTGCAATAAATGAACAAGCCTGCACAGGTTAGAATCCTAAAATAAAATTAAGAGTAGATTTACACTGCAAATTGTCAGTATGAGTAGAGCACTGCAGGATGAACATTTTGCATTTTCATCTCCATCTGGGTCATCTACGTGGGTGAAAGTTTATTAGCTTTTAATACATATATCAAGGAAGTTATTTTGATTGAAACGAAGTAGAGCAGAGCTAAATAACCTCTCCTAGCCTAAAGCCATTTTATTTGAGTCAATCTAAGACAGATGCTAATTTAAGGTAGCAAAGTTAAAGTGAGATATTTGTATGGATGATAAGTTCAGCTGTCAGCAAACCACAGGGGATTGGGGAAGCTTCTCCCCTAATGCAGAATATTCTCAGGAATGTGAGCTTGAGCCCCACTTGTCTTCCCAGAATCAAAGCTGTGTGTCAAGAGTGCTGATTCAAGTTAAGATGGCAAACACATGGTTTCTAGGAAGATTTTAATTTTTTTTTTCCAACTATCATTGTCTTTTAAAAGTCCACCTGCTGTAAAGAGCAAGGTCTATTTTAGTGACAAGAAGTTGTAGCAGTGCATTACTGAGGATAGTGATAAGAGAGGTAAATACAGAGCATTGGAAGGATCACATCTTGAAAACACAAAGCTGTGAATTTCTCACACTTCCCCCTTTTTTTTTTTTTTTATTTTTCCGAGGTATTAATTTGAATTAAAATTAAAAACCAAACATGGCTATGACTTTTTTTTTTTTTGTCTCTGCAGATTAATTTTTTGTTTAGAAATCAGGACAAACAGTACAAAAAAAACCATAGTATATTGGTACCACTGGGCTCTTTTGTAATTAATAAAATGAAGAACATTTAACTTCATAGCACTATTTTGTTACAGTATTCTATTGGGGCCCAGATTGCCAGCTGTTTAAAATAATAAACTCTTACAGAAATGTAGCTTAAGATGAGAACTAAAAAAATTTATTACTTTGAGATCTTATCTCAACCTTGTATATATTCTTTTTACTTCAAAATGAGCAGAAAGTTTGGTATATGTATTATAAATAATGCAAAATATATATACCAGAAGATACATTATTATTTTACTTGTATTTATAGTATATATATTTTATGTATATATAATAACATATGTTTTTCTGAGCTTTTTCAAGAATTGTGCTTTGTTCTTAGAGTATTCCTGTTCATTTAGTTTTGTAGTGAATATGTAAATTTTTCTACTGACTAATTTTTGAAATGAATGATTAAAAACTGAAGCAGAGTGATTAGAGGAAATAAGTATTTGCTTTAGAACTTGTACATCTGATCAGTTCTAATCTGCTAATTTCAAAGACTGGTGATAAAATAACCAGATATAATCAGGCAGTTTAAAGATTTAACTTGGCTGAGTACTTTGGCCTTAGGAAAAGCAATTCTATTGGAAGCATTGACGGGGAGCAGAGGATTTGATCTGTAACTGGTTCTAAACATGAGTGGGAATCAATTGTCAGCAATTTGAAAGCACCTTTTGATGTGACTGTAGTGCAGATATTTGAAGGTTTAGGCAGAATTCAAACATTTTGTGCACTGTTCAAGTTAAACTTAACTGTTAAACTTTGTCTCGCTAAAATCTGGCGCCACGAAGGGACAAGCTCAGTATGAAGTTAATGCAGGGGGTAAGTTGCCCATAGGAAATGCATATTGAGAGGTTGTCAGAGTAAGTTCTCATTTGTCAGCTGGTGATGGAATGTCTGAGGGGCTTGTTTTTAAGGGTTACTGGTCAAGAAAAATAAGCATTTTGTTTAAATGAAGTTTTAGAGAGCAGTCAGAAGCAATGTGACAACGCTGACATGTGTACACCTGTGCACAGCCCTGTGAGACAAACAGATTGACAAGCAATCAGCACTGGAAATCAGTCAAATAATGAGAAAGGCTGTCCAGTCAGGGAAAATGCCAGATCTGTGGCTTGCTGTGATCAAAAGGAAAATAGATTGGTGGAAATGATTAGGAAAGGAATAAAGCAGCACAGGTAGTGAACTGTGATGCTGTGCAAATCCATATCACTCCCACAGCTGGAATACTGTATGCAGATCATATACAGCACATCAAGAAAGCCTGACAGGCTGATCAAGAGTATGGGACAGGTTTTGCTTTGGGAATAGGTTGGCTGATGCTGCTGGAAGTACCATTTATAGACAGGCTTCTGTATGGTGGCAGTCTGTGAAATCATAAATGGCACAGAAAAGGTGAGTAACAAATGCTTATGAGGTTATTCACAATAGAAATAGAAGTGTTATAATGAGCACAAATAAATAAAAAAAGCCAAATTTTTGAGAGTCAGAGCAATAACAATGTGCCCTCAGGAGAATTAGTTTTTATTAGGAAATAAAGAGCAGGCTTAGCTGTTATTCTGTGAGAGCAGTATGAATATGAAAGGAAAATATAAATATGTGCTGCAAGAAGTAATGTTTAGATCATGGTACTTTGCTCCTAGAGTGGTGCATTCATGTGGAAACAAAGATATCTGCTTTATAACATTTATTTTCCCACCAATTTTGTGTTCTGTGCAATATGGAGGGAGCTGGGATGTTAATAGTACACAAATTGCACTGACTCCTTGGTGGATGCTTGGAGCACACTTGAACTACAACACTCTCTTTAAAATAATCATTAACCAACATGCCTTCTATTTTTTTTTCTTATGTCTGTTCCTCTTTTTAAATTCCATATATTCCATTCCTTAAAGCACTATTTGCCTGGAAAGACAATACAAGGATTAATTATTCTTAAGCCCAAAGTAAATCCGTGTCAGAGATGCTTGTATGCATACAGAGAGGTTGAAATTCCACAGAAATTACTGCTCTGTGTTGGCAAATAAATGAAAGGAAATGTTTCTCTGCAAAACACAGGACTAGATTTTTAGAGTCTTGCAGCACCTGTGGAAAAAATGCCAAAAAATTGAGGAGGAGGTTGAATCTCTAGCTGGTCTCCTGATATCCCTTACAACATAAATGATTTGATGATCTCCTTCACCATATTTTCAAAACTCCAAGTTGTGTTTTGTTCCTGATGTATACTTCATAGTGACAGATGACTTCTCTTTACTAATAGTTTATTAATAATTGGAAAGGCTCCCTAAGCCTTGTTAGCTTCAGTGTTTCTTCTTCAGCTTGACTTTTTTTTGTCTTCCACATGAAGTTGTGAATTTATTACAAGAGATCACCCCAGATTTTCTCTGTGTTCTTATTGATCCAAGAAAAGTGATGTTAAATAAACATTCCTCTTTTTTAGTTCCTGGGAAAGGCTGAGTAGCCTCCAGTGCTTAAAAGGGGCAAATGGGATGATTTTATAGAAAATATTAAAAGCCTGGTTTGTTTTTTTGGGGTTTTTTTTTTTGGGTTTGTTTCTTTTTGGGGTTTTGTTTGTTTGTTTGTTTGTTTAATAGAATGATGGCTACAATTGGAATTATCCTGTTTTTTCAAGATTTTGAAAGCTTATTTCTTCCCACAGTACGGGTTAGACAAGTAAGTAGTTAAAGGATTCAGGAACTCCTGGATAAATTTAAGGAAGCATGCACTGGTGGAAATAAAAAGGTTCAATGAAGAAAAGTTTGTATTCCAATTTTAGTGCTTGAGTTTGAGCTAAATTTATTTTTTAAGGAAATTCATACATTAGATTGCTGTGGTTATCTAATTACTTGCACTGCAGCCTAGCGCAATGTTAGAGGAATATATTCTACACTAATTGGTTTTGTTAATTATAAGTTGGTCTTTGAGTCAGTCAATCCCACTTCCCTTTTCATCAATGTTAATTTGCAAAGGGTTTTTTTTCTTACAATAGGAAGAGTCAACATTACTTTGTGTTTATGCTTGAAATGTCTCTTCAGCAGTGCTCTGGAGCTTTGGGGTTTATAACAAGGAACGAAGATGATAACAGCCATTTCCAGGTTTTGTAAGACTAAGGGGGTCCTCTCTGGTCAGCTTTCTTCCTGCTCTTTAAAGCAGTTTTAGCACATCTTATTCAATCAGTGAGCTATAGTAAGCAACTTGTGAAAACCTACACTTAGGAGAGTTTTTCTTTGAGAAAAGCAGAAAAACTTTGCTGTGTTTTTTTTATTTTTTGGGCTTTTTTTCCCTTTCAGATTCTCTTTCTGTGTTAGATTTCCAACTAATATTCTAGTAGGGAAATCAAATTGAGAGGAAAATTGAATTTACCATAGTTCATCTCATAATCAAAGCTTTGACTATTGCTTTCACACAATTAAATCTGTTTTTCAGGTCCACATCATATTGACCTTTTTTTACTCCCATGTGTCTTGATTAGGAGTCTAAGATTTCAATCTTATGAAAAGGCTGCAAAATTAATATTTCCCTGGGAAAAGTATATCCAGTTGCTTCCTAAAGTTACAATTATAAACTGTGGCTGTATTAACCATTCAAAAATTAAATATATGTATGTGTGTATATATATATTCTTGGACTAGAGTTGAATGTTAGCCTATAAAAAATTATTAGAGAACAAGCTGAGTTAATCACTTAGACTGAGTTTGTCTTCAGACAGAATTTTTACCTTCTCCCAGCTGTTTGACAAACCTTGATTTTAACAAGTGTTTTTGCATGTTGTGTGTTTCAATGATTCTGTTTTAGCTCCCAACCCATGTGCTGCTAACGAGGGCAGGGGTCCCTGCTCCCACATGTGTCTGATCAATCACAACAGAAGTGCTGCCTGTGCCTGTCCACACCTGATGAAACTGTCTTCAGACAAAAAAACATGTTATGGTAAGTTTTCCTCCCACAGCCTGGCAATTGCATTGATTTTAGAATCAATGGACAAATTAATGTTAAAAATAAGATCTGTACAGTGCTTTTTAACGGTGTGTTTTAAAGGAGAAGCTGCTTTTTGAGAATCGATGACTTATTCTAATACTTGAGGTCTGTGGTGCTTTGATATTTTCTGCCACAGCTGTTCCTTTGTGCTGCTGGTGTGTGTGATGGGTTCATAAAATTTATCTCTGCAAAACAGAAAGCTTTATACTGAAATGTGCATCCTCCCAATATCCCGAGTCAGGTAAGCTGAATAACAAAAAGATGCTTAATAGCTTAAATCTCTACCTGCTCTGGGGTTGTCTTAGTTTCATTTTCAAGGATTAAAAAACAAAGAGTAAATATTAGAAGTGCATCCTTGCAGGAGAGTTTTATAAAAAAACTGCAATACACACTTTTAAGCTCTAAAAGCCCTTGAAATGTCAAATAATTGTGTGTATTATCTATAAAACCTTGTACTAAATTATCCTTTTTACTGTTTAATAACATTCAAGAAATAGAAAAGAAAATAATATTTTGGCATGTCAGGGATATTGCAGGGGAAAAAAGTTACTTTTGCTGTTCATTTGCAGGTGCTTGCTCCAATCACTCAGGGTTTTGAGATTAAAAAGAGAGTTCTGCTTTTCCTTTAATTTATCATCCTTTTTCCCTAGTGAAGGTGTAAATTAAAACAACCAATTTGCCCTTTTTGTTCCAGCTGTTTGCTTTGCACACACTCACATTTGCTGTTTGCAAAACTTCCCTTTTACAGAGAATCTGATACCCTGAGATACCAAATGATAATATCTGTTACAATGTGCAGGAGAAACAGGATTTGTTTGAGTGGACTAAAGAGGGTGAAATGTTTAAAATAACATTTTCAACATTTTTTCTTTCACACTCCTAAGACCATATTGATTTAGAGGTGTGGTAACAATGTCCAATATACAGAATTCTTATATTTTTCTGTGTTTTTTATGCTCTGTAACATTATTTCTCAAGTGTCACTAGGCTGCAGGTTTTCTGGAGATGTTTAATAACATATATAAATGTCATCTATACATTTGTAAAGTGCTCTCAAATGAATGACTTCGGTTTCTGTTAGAGATGTTGTGAAGAGGATGAGGAATGATGTTTTCCCTTTTTCTAACAGAAAGAAAGAAGTTTCTTCTTTACGCAAGGCGTTCAGAAATAAGAGGGGTGGACATAGAGAACCCATATTTCAACTTCATCACAGCCTTCACTGTTCCTGACATTGATGATGTGACAGTCATAGATTTTGATGCTGTTGAGGAACGTTTATACTGGACTGATGTGAAAACACAGACCATCAAACGTGCCTTCATCAACGGGACTGGCTTAGAAACCATTATTTCAAGAGGTAAACAGCACTGCATTGAAGTAAAAACAATTCCTCCTAGGGAAATGAGCATGCTAAAATAGGAGTATGCAGGTTCTTGATATGTGTACCTTGCCCTGGTATTGGATAATTGATCTAAACAATAAGCAAGCAGAATTTTCTTTAGGATACTAGTTCACTTTATTGATTGATAATTCAATTTTATGTAAACAAATTGGGATGTAATTTTGCATTGATTTTGTAGACTGAAATGTGTAGTAAAAAAAAGGAAATTAATGTCTTGAAGGTAGAAAGAATAAAGATAAAAAGCAGGAAAAGCACAGCATCCTGACATAGCTTTGCACTGAGGAATTTCCTGTGTCCTTTGGCTACCTGTGATAACCTAGCAATGAAATTGACTTCTGTCAGGGTTATTTTTTCTTTCTAGTCCATGTAGATCTCTCAGCTTTGGGACCATTGGTGAAACCACAACATGTCAGCCTGGTAATTTTGGTGATACAGGTGTAATGTGGTTTTTTTCTGTACAGGATATGTACCTAAGTACAGAAACTTTATGAATATAATGTCTATATCTGATTGCTTCAACAGCAAGTTGAAGTAGCCCTGGTGCTGAAGTGAAAACCATTTTTTGTCCTTGGTAACATTTGTTTTTTGTTTCCAACCACTGTCAGTTTCTCTCCTGGCAGCACTTGTTCTACTTTGTAATGTAGAAACATTACAAATGTAGAAACCTGCTTGAAAATAGGAAAAACTGACTATGTGAAAGCAAATTTTGCTAACTCTTCTTCCCCAAGAATTAAGCAATGTTTGGTGGGGAAGAAGAGAAAAGAAATAGCTTAGTTATGTAAGATCAGACCTTTTCTGACTTGGAGACAAAGAAACCATATAGCTGATTATCTGGGGACTTGAGAAAATAAATAGTTCAAGCTCTGCCCCTTGTGTCACTTTAGAAGAAATTACTTCTGTGCTAGCATGTTTTGGGAAATGTTTGGACAAATATGGCAATTTTCCCATTTTGTAGACTGTGAATTCATTTATTTTGTATGGCTACTTTTTATTTTCCCCTGCTATTTCAGAGACAACTTTATTAGCAATCAGATATGTTTCTCAGTCCCAGTAATGAGAACAAGGCTTAGAATGCCTCCTAGAGATGTTTATATCAGGTATTCAGGTGCCCAACAGAGGGACTTGTTGCTTGCTTTTTTTCAAAAAGTACTAGAATAAAAAAGTTGTTTTATTATAGAAAAATCATTGAACTTGTCAAGGAACTTAATGAAACCAAAAGAAATATGCTATTCTTTCATATTCCTTTTATTATGGTAGCTTATATGGCAGAGTTTTTTGTGATGTGATTTGTTTTGTTTTGTTTTGATTTGTTTTTTGGGTTTTTTTTTTCTTCCAGATGTAACTTTCATATAATAAGTTTGAGAAAATTACAATGTTCTGACACATCAAAACATTGTAAAGACTATTTATTATGTGTAAACTATCTCATTTGCTTACAGTTATATTTTTATACTTCTTATAAGAACATAAGAAGCTTTGTGAGCACGTCCTGTTGGGGTTCTTGTTGGGTGAAGTCTTATGCCAGTGTCACAAAGATGCCAAGTCATACTTTAATCTTTTTAAGAGTATAAATTTATTATTTTCTACAGGCAAAAAAAAAAAAAACAGAAGGGCAGAGGAGCCCTTCTCTGGGTCAAGGACTGTGTGTTTGGTGTCCTTTGCTGCATTCTGTGAGGCTGGCAAACTTCCTAATGCCCAATCACTGCTCAGCCTTATGGACCTGCAAACCAGTCCTCAGCCACATCCATGTCAGTTTGTCAAGGGCAATAATCCTGTCAGGGCAAATTACCACGTTGAGTTGACAGGAGATGTGTATAAATGATGAACTATAATGAATCATTGAATCACCCTTGGCCTCCTTCCTTCTCCACAAAGATGCCAACCAGTATTAACTCAGGGCAGAGGGGTGTGTTGGTACCTAGAGATGGAGCAGTGACTTTACACCCAGTATTTCAGGCAGATTTTAACACAGATTGACATTTCTTTAAATACCTTGCTAAGGAAGACCAGCAAGTTACCAAATCACTCATATCACATTCCTGTTTTGCTACCTCAGGTAATAATGGTGCTGTGACCCTCAGCCCCCCACAGCTGCTCCTTCATGGGGAAGAGAATCAGAAGGGTAAAAGTGAGAAAAGTCTTGTGTATCTTATAAAAAACAACTTAATATGAAAAGTAAAAGCTATGAACAGCAGGAAATCAAAATAAAGACTTCATTCCCTGCTTCTCATTGGCTGACAGATGTTTTGCCATAGGGGAGGCAGGGGAGTAACTTGAAGTCTTCAAAGCCTTCAAAAGTAAAACCAGTAAACTTCTCCAGTGACACAAGTACTTAGGAGCTACAGAACTATGCCATAGACCAGTGGTTTTAATCCAGATCCTCTGTACTGAGCCTTTGTGGAACTGTAGAAGGAAGGAGGCTTTTAAATTTCAGCATAGCATTGTTTTAGAGTGCCACTGAGCAGTAAATGCTTTCTGAAGTAGAAAAATACAATGGAGAAGTTCAGCATCTCTGATTAATTTTTTGGGACAATAGGTTTCATGCTGTGAATATTCACTATGATTTTCATGTTCTTATTGTTAGTGTATCAGGCCTAGGAGGAAACATAAAGATTACTAATTCTTGGCAACGAGTTAATAAATCCATCTGAGTAGAATATTGCACAGTATTGTTAACAAACTGTGGAATATATATATATTTTTTTTATCCCTAACACTGTCAACAATCCATAAAGTAAATCAAACAACCTGCTTTCCCTTTTTGCAGATATTCAGAGTATCAGAGGTCTTGCAGTGGATTGGATATCACGTAATTTGTATTGGATTAGCTCAGAATTTGATGAAACACAAATTAACGTGGCACATTTGGATGGTTCCTTGAAAACTTCAATCATCCATGGAATTGACAAACCCCAGTGTCTTGCAGTTCACCCAGTGAAAGGGTAAGGTATCCATGGCTGTGATAAATTCCAGTAAGGTCATCAGAAGGTGACTCTTCATTTATATTTTAAGTTTGGCCATTCTGTTTTGTTTCAAAATTAAAAGCATGAATTTTAAAGATTTTATTGAAAATACCTTGACTGAATACTTCTCTTAGAAAGCTGCTGATTAAATCATGTAACTGTTAGTTGTGCACTTTGTCTCCTAAACTGATGAATGTTTTCACTACTGACTCATTAGAGACACTGTATGCACAAAGCAATATTGTAAATATGTAAATTCTCTTCTTCAGGAAGCTGTACTGGACGGATGGCAACACAATCAACATGGCAAACATGGATGGCAGCAACAGCAAAATACTCTTTCAGAATCAAAAAGATCCTATTGGTAAATACTTTTTTCCTGTTTCTTTTTTAACTGAGAGTGATTTATTATGGGCATTATCTTGAACTCCTATTTAAATGTACAATGAGTTTTTTCATCTACAGTGATAAGAACAGGCATAAAGATATGAACAACATTCATTTTATCGTTGTCTTTCACAATTTAAGCTATTTTTGGCCCATTCTAACTGAAATCCACTGTAGATTTAGTGATCAATATTTGACTTCTAGGACTACAGTGGACTGAAGGAGAACCCATCCCTATTTCTGCATTTGGTATCATGGTTACAAAAATGTGGAGGTCAGGGTTTTAATAAGTCATGGATATATGTAAGAGGATGCTTTGACTGCAAATGTGGATCCTTCCTCACCAGAATCTCAGCTGCATAATCAAATACAAACTGGCCCTTAACTTTTCACACAGAGAAAAAATCCACAGTTGAAGCATGCATTTCATATTATGACTTAGCCTCAGTTTTAGCATTTGGGGATTCACATAGTTGATGATAAATTATGGCATTAAAAAAAGAAAAAAAAGCTCTTTCTGTGTGTACTTTTTGGTTTTACTCAAGTCTCTTTTCGTAGATAATTTCATTTTTTAGAGAGTTAAAGTGGTTATGTCAATTGTTGCTGCCTTGTTAATGCACCACCAATAAAGTGATTTTAAAACATTTATTTTTTTACAACAGAATGCAAGCAAGTGAAGTGAAAGTGATTTAAGGAATTCAATAAATTTGACATAAGAGCAACATGACATGCATTTTACATCCTAAATTCAATGAAATTTGTGGAAATTACTTGATAACTGTTTTACTGTTGATAAGATTATCTGTCTATCCACTTGAAGAGACAATTACATTTTTATCTAGAGAGAAAAGAGTGGCAAACCCACTAATTTTAAGATGAAGAACAAGCACTTTTAAGAACTTTAGAACAGTATTAAGGACACCTATGTGCAACACTTTGCTCTTAATATTTTGTGATCAGAGGTCTCAAGGTCCTAAATTGCAATGCTTAGGGTTTCCAATATCAAACTCTGAATTAAAATATGTGCAAAATGCCAGTTTCAATGGTTTAAATGGGTTTTTACCATTAACATAAGACAGTCCCATGCTAAGAACAATGAAACCCTTCTAAAGATTTTGAAAGTAGCAGTCTTAAAACCTTAATTTAATATTTCATTTGTGCACTGAGAAAACTGTATTTTTCTATAAGTGATGCTCTTGTTCATGCAGCGCTATTTTTGAGTGTTTGGGGAGTTCTCAGGTAGATTGCTGAAAAGGACAAATACCAGGTTTATTAGAATTGGATATCCTGGTAACTGATGGGATGTTTCGTTTTCTTGATGTAAAATTTCGTAATTTGAAAAATGAGGGAATTTTCCAATCTGTGACCTGAATTAAGCTGATGGATTTATTTTTCCTATTTGAGCTCCATCAAAACAAAGAGACAATTTTTCAATTACAGTATTTTCTGTTATTACCAGGAGTATTTTTAGTTTGGAAATTTTGGGAACTAATACTCTGAGGATGACAGATGTTGTCATTTATTTTTATCTTAACTAGTACATACTAGTTATGGTTTGCTGGTCCATTCTGCAGTTCTAAAAGTCTCCAGTGCTAGCACATATATTTGTTGATAAAAGAACTGGCCATTGGAGTGCCAACAATCTGTATTCTTAGGAATTCAGAATTCATGCTTAATTTTATACTTTGTTGGGCAAATCATTTGCTCATTTCAATTCCCTGAGAGCAATATTGTCCAATCCTCATGCTCAGATTCACTTTAGCAGGTCATAAGGTTTAAGCCAGTCACCTACACTTGAATTTATTATGACTATCTGTGATGCTTATGGCCAACAAGCCACTTGTTTTCATTAGTAAAGCAGGACAATTCCTGAAAAAAATCTAATTAAACATGCTCTGCCTACATTAGAAATAAAATGTTTTTGCAAAGGTTGATAATAGGTGGAAAGTATCTGGGGGAGAACAACGTGCTAGACTTGTGTAGAAGGAGACAGGAATGTTTTTCATGTCAGTTGCTGCTGTGTAGTTGGAATGCCTGTGTGAAGAAACACCAGTTGAATATCTGAAGTATAAAACCAGTTTTATTTTTATTTACAGTCCTGTTTTAATTACAGGACTGTAATTGCTGCTCAGCTGGTATTGGCAGTGCCTCACAAACAGATCCCATCCAGGTGCAATCTGTGGGCAGCTGATCATAGGCTGGAGCTGTGGCAGATCCCAAAAGCTGCTCATCTCAGAGCAGGGAAACCTTCCTGCTGGTGTATTCCCTGTTAACCCACACTGATATTCCCAGGGAAGTTCCCTGTGCTGGGAATTCCCTGTGCTGTGCCTGTCTCCAGGATCCCTGGTGCTCTGTGCGTGGAGGGAAGTTTGTTGTACAAATGTGAGGATTTGTGTGCAGAGGTGCTGAGAGACGAGTCCCTCCTGAAGGCACTGCTCCAGATCCTCTCCCCAGCGTGTGATGTTTCCTCCTGGGGGAAATCCTTGCAGAGAGGGGGAAGGAGGTATTAGTTCCTGCAAAGGGAATGGAAAGTTGTTTTTTAGAAGCTCAGAAAGCAGACACCTTTTGGCCTGCCGTGTCAAATGTGCACGAAGTAGTGACATGGTGGCAGCTGTAAGGGCTGCAGCTCATGGCACTGCTCTCTCCTTTCAGGGTTTCCAAAACAGCTTTCTACAGGATGAAAAAACTACAGTACAATATCCAGAGCTTGACCCATGCAGTGAAATACACTGTTTTTTGGCAACTTGCTGCTGGATACTTAGCATGAGTTCTGGGAAAGCTGGAGCACCGAAGCAAATTGTTATGGCGGGTATTGTTGCCATGCCAAGAATATTTCACTGTGGAAAATCTCCTGCTACCACTTCTTGAACATTTTTAAAGGATTACAGAAGTCTGAAAGACATTATCTCCTAGTTTTTCACCCTTACTTTCAGAAAACTCAATACTTTATTCATTTAGTAGCTTATTTTGCAAGTATCTTTATGTTGATAATTCTCTTGCTTCAAGCTCCAAAGAACTGATTATGAGGTCAGTTCACTATGAATCAAAATGAAAAGTAATACTATAAATTTATCAGGAGTTTGGATGAGATTTTGGTATTTCATCATCCTAAGCAGGGAGAGAACAGACTTTTTATAGTTCTGAATCACAAAAAGTACCTTGTTTACCAGGTCTCTCTATTCATAATTTTAAAATATAAATGATGGCTTCTGGTTTGCATTTACAACTGGCTAACGACTTCGCTTAGGACCTCAGCTTACTCAAGTAATTCTTCATTGCCAGATAATGCTCTTTCATCAGTCAGTCACTGATTTTGGTAACTGCTGAGAGCAATAAAAGACACTAATCTTTCCAAAAGCCTGTTTTTTTCATTGGAAATGACCAAGTTCAGTTTTCTCAATTTTTTTTTTAAGTGTAAGTAGATGAGTGACTAGAGAACATAATTTTGTGTGTATATGTATATTTATTAAATGCACTTTTATAATGAAAACAGCTTAACAATAAATGTATATCATCCATTAAAACCACAGTTAAAGTTGTATGCATTAATTACAGGTTTATCAATAGATTATGGGGAGAACAAGCTTTACTGGATCAGTTCAGGAAATGGAACCATAAGTAGATGCAATTTGGATGGTGGTAATCTTGAAATAATTGAATCAATGAAAGAAGAGTTAACAAAAGCCACAGCTTTAACCATTATGGGTAAGTCCAGTGAAAATATTTTTTTTAATTATTCAAAGCTAATTAATAATGAAATATAAAAACTTAGGGAAGTTATTGTTGGTTTTATGTAAATAATACATACAGTGCATTCACAAGTCAGACTCTGTTGTCCATGAAAAGTTCTTTATGTTCAATTGAACAGTTTGCAATCTCTATTATAAGGATATTTCTAAATATAGACTTGCAT
>VXBC01007844.1:0-14955 GCA_013399945.1 Ploceus nigricollis | reverse complement strand
TTATATATATACACATATATATATGGAATGAAGGTAAAAAATTGGTGGCTTATATTTACCATAGTCTCATGTAAAGAATTTTGAAAGGGGAAGGAGCTGTTGCATGTTTATTACACAGAATTATCCATGATGTATTTCCTCTGCTCAATTCCTCCTACTTAGTTCAGAATATTCCTAGTTTGTTGGATTGCTTGGCACTTGGGGAAGACTTCTTTGGGTTATGAATTGATGATTGAGGATTTGGATTTTCAGCTGTCTGCTCATATTCCATGTATTAAATTGATTGAAAGAAAAATGTTCTATTTCTTACACTTTGTAAATATGAAATTTTTAGAATGTTCAAAAAAATCTGTTAGAAGAATCAAAAGAATAGTAGCATAAGGAAAAATTGCTATAAAAAATCAGCAAATTGCTGATCACTGAATACTATAAAAATATTGCTTCAAATGGACTTTTTCTCATATGCACCTTCAGCTCTTGATCCGTGTTGTAGCTGGGACAGAGTGTAGTAAGAAATTCCAGGTTGACTCAGAATTTACATTTATGCTTCTGCTTTTTTAGAGATGACTTTAGAGCTTTCCATATTTCCTACAAATTACTGACCTGTATTCTCGTTCACTTAAAAATCACTTATATTTATCTTGAATATTCCCGAAAAAAAAATTCAGTCAATAAACAGACTTTTGTTGGATGAGTGAGTTATCAACTGCCAGTCTTTTTATGAAATATTTTTATATTTCTTATTAATTTTATATTTATTGATTTTTATATTTATTATTATTATATTTGTTATTATTTTTATATTTCTTATTATGAAATATTTTGATTTATTAATTTCATAAAAAATATGTACATATAGATGGTGTGCTAGTGAAAATTAAATAAGATTTAATATTTTTATGCACATGGTGTGAATTATGTCACATTTAAAGTGGTAATTACCCAGTTGGATTCCTTATACACCCATTTGGCCAGTACTGAACTCTAAATGCTGTCAGTATCTGTTGGAGATGTTATGTTTTCATATGAGCATTCATAAAGACGAGCAGGTTTGGTGTCAGAAGGAATCATGAATGTTAATTTGGACAAATTGTTTTTCATTGATTGGGCTGTGGCTGGAAGTAGTCTGAATAAATGACCTTTACTCTGGGGACCTGTTGGAAGTCTTTACCAGGAGGTGTAAAGAGTTTTTGTTCATACTGTCACTGAGCTGGTGGTAGTGTCAGATCTTCACCTGCCATTCACAGAAGCTACAACAGTGATGATCCCTCTGGGACAGGAAATAAAGAGTTTATAGCTGCCATATAAAGAAGAATGCATGAAAATAGTTGAATTTTGGCACATCTGGAGATGGAAGAATATCTGCTGTGTAGGTTTTATCACATGCACCTCTAATATTCATAGCTTGAGATGCTTGGTTTTGATGGGTGATGACAATTCTTTCTACTCAAAAATGGTGAACAAAACTTACCAGAGTTTGGGGCTTTCTGTTTGTTTTGCTTTGGGGTTTTGGAGTCATAGGTGTGCTAAACTGCATCTTGGCGATGCAGTGGGATTCCCCATAAAAATCTGCTGGAGAAAAAGTACAAGCACATACAGTTTTATCACAGTATTGTATGTGCTGATTGAAAAACATGTAAAATTCCTGCATTCATTTCTCCTGTAAGTTTCCATATTGGGGAACATACTGTGGTAATATAAATGCTATTTATTTTCCTAAAGAGTGAGTGAGTGCTCATCAGCTTCTTACAAGCAGGCTTTTGTGCATGTCAAGTGGGTCAGAACAAAAAATCCAATGCTATATGAAGCAAGATAATAGAACTCTAATTGATAAATGGTCATAACTAATAATATATAAGTAAAGAAGAATGACTAATTTGTTGCAATGAAAGATTTAATGTGATAAGTGTATGAAAATGTACTACCCCTGCTGATCTGCTTGTCTACAACTTTAATCAGAGGTTTTAGCAAGTGAATCACAGTAATTACAATGTTTATTGCACCATTTTTGCTCCTAACCCTAAATTTTCTTGACTGCTTGTATCTAAAAACGCAGTAAACACAATAAAGCATGAATGAAGTAGTTCTCCTCTGTGAATATACTGAGATATCTTTTTTTTTTTGTACCATTTCAATTCATCAGTGGCTGAAGAGAGAGATGATACCTGTGCCCAAACCCTTAACTGTTTTGTAGAATTTAATTTCTGCTCAGTGCTGGAGAGTTCTGTAATCTTCCGCTTTCTTTTGCATTGTTCTGTCTTTTGCATTTAGTGCCTTCTCAGCTAAAAGCAGTGTTTTGGACAGCTAACTTTCTTTGTTGGTATATTTTACTATATGATCTTGTCATATTGTTGGGTTATGTTTCCACTGAGCAGAAAAAGGAGATAGAGTTCTGTAATTTGAAACTCCCTTTGTACAGTTGTGTCACCAGGTCACAGAGTTGGTCACTCGTTGATCACCAGGACCTTTACTGGACTGAGGAGCTGAAACAAGGAAACAGTGGAGGGCACCTCAGTGGATTGAGGGGATGGTGATGTGGTCTGAGATACCCATTCCCTGCCATGCACCCATTCCCTGCCAAGGCTAGGTGCTCTGAAGGAGGAAGGATCTTCAGGAAAAATGCTGAATTTCTAATAAATTTACTACACCAGTGATGTCTCTTCAAGCACCTCAGCTGTTGATTTTGAAAATTTCTTTAGCTGTTTGGGAAGCATCTTCCCAAACCATCAGTCTCCTTGTAAGTAAGTGTGACCTCAGAGACTCCCAAAGAGAATCCCACAGCCTGTGTCAAGAGCTAATGCCTTCCATCCAATGTCTGGACAGAATTTTGCACAGAAAACTCACAGATCTGGCAGTTCTCAGCGGCTTTTGCTGTATCTTATACTTCACATTCCAGAAGATTTTTCAGAGCTATGAAAAAGGCAATGACTGGGAGAGGCTTGGCCCAATCAAGACTTCTTTAGTTTGCCTTGGTAATCGCTGTGCTGTTCTGATAGCGCGAGTTCCTCGATCTTTGATTCTGTTAGTTTCAATATTGGAAAAAAGAAGCAGTTGGGCGCTCCATGGTTGTGTTCTAGGATTTGAACTCAATAGACACTGCTAGTGAAGTCAGTATTTGATTTGCTTTGTAATACAATTTATGGAGTGGTTCAGAGCTTCACCAGCAATGAGACTTCTCCTTTAGCATGACCCCTCAATCTCCACATTGTTTTTATTGCTCTCAATTCCTCTATTTTAGCATTGCAGTTTAGCTGTTGGAAACCATTTGGAAGTTACCACTTCTGTTTCAGATGTTTGCTGTTGTTTAGTCCTTTCCAGGCTCTGTTTAACATTTTCCTACTATTGCATTCTTTAGTGGAAGCTTATAGAAGGTAATGATAAGACATAAAAAATAATGTTAGCAAACAAGTTGGTGCCAAGGTAACTGTCAGGTTTATCCTTGAGGGGAATGGGAACAATATATAATTCACATCTTTATGAATTTTGGGTCTTTCATTTATTGCTTTTCTACTCAGCAGTGTCAGTCGTCTTTCTTTTTCAATATGCTGAGCAGAATTCCTAGTCTTTTGGTGCCTGCTTTTGCTAAATCTTTTTGAACATGATATAGGTGGGATGAAAATAATATTCCATTTGATATGTACAAAATGGCTATTTTTTTCCATGCTGTTAAGCATACAAAAAAAAAAAAATTGCCTTTGCCATTCTGTATTACAAAAAAGTTGCTGTAAATTTATCAAGTCCTACATGCTTTTCTACTCTTACCACTTTTTCTTCAAATCCATATTCACTCTGCGAGATGTCAGTGCATGCAACATCAGCTATTTTTAATTAATCTATCAGTCAAAACCACATGAATGCTTTGTCTAGTACCTCCCACTGGTTGTTGTCTTGCATTTGGTCATAGCAATTTTCTTCTGTAGCTATGTAAACTTGACATTTTATTTTCTTCAAGGACCTCTGCTGGTTTTCTTAGTCATTTAGAAGCTTATCTGATTCACAGCACCCTATGCCCTACATAATTTTCAACACCTGCTGCTGGCACAATTTATAACTTGATATCAAATAGATCCCCTGTTCTGATATTCAGCATGTTCCATGTGAAAGAATGTCTGAATGTCTTAAACAGTACAGCAAAATTCTTTCCAGCAATAATAAAATACTTTCTTTATTTGTCTTAAGGTTTGAGTTTAATCTACCATTCAATATCTGATTTTAGCCATTTTCCTGGTAGCCAGTGTTTTGAGTGGGTTGAAATGATAAAGATATATTTGGAATTCTGCATAAAGTCTCATTTCCTGCCTTCCAAGTTACTTAGTAAAAATGGTTCCTTGACTGGTATTGAAATTGATTAGGAATTTTCCTTTTATGTGAGAGCTGTATTTCTGGATTGGTGAGCAGAGTCATTATTTCACACGATCTGAGTTGCAGAGGAGCTCGCAGCAATATCTGACGTGTTTCCAAACTGGTGTGTTGTTTCTTGAATGACAAATGACTCTGAATGAGAAACTAGAAAAGTATTGATTAGTTACTGTGAGTCTGTAGCTGAGAAGAAAGGGATGCTGAAGGCTTCTGTCAGCAGTTTTGGTGGAGGCATTTGGTTGGATTTTGTATCGGGTCCTCGCAGAAATACAGTTTACATAAAACCACAAAATTCAGCTCATGTCTCTACAAAATAGGAATATAATGTAGATTGTATAATGAGGATATAATTTGTTGTACATTTGATCTTTTTTTAGTATAAAATAGCCTAACTCCACATAGTGAATGATTTTATGTGTAAGTGCTATTTCTGTTCAAGTTCATACTAAAAAAAATTCAATCAACAATACAACAAAATCAAATATACATAATAGCTTTTCAATGGGCATGCAGATATTAGAAGAACATCTTTTGAACAAAAACTGTATATAAATATAGCCATCAAGTTGTATTATCAAGCTATCAAAACAGAAAGTAACAATTATGGTATTTCATTTTAGACAGAAAATGTAGGTTAATATTACCAAAATATATTCATGCTCCCATTTACTTTCATCGTGCATTAGATGATATATTGGTTATTTGATTTTTGTTTCATCCTAAATAAAGTTTCAAAACTAGAAAAACACCAGAATGCTTTCCTAGTAGCTCAGATGCTGTGACTTTGCTGGATCTGTTTGCAAAGTGAAAGGGGCTGCTTGGATCAGGGGACTTCAAACACATACACCTTAATTTTCCAAGTCATCAGTCTTCTAATTGCTGTAACACCATTCATTACGTTAGCATTAATACATGAAATATATCTAGGCAATTTGCCCGGTTCTAAGTGCAGTACATAGTTGTCTTCCATAAATACTCAAACCACCATTAATGAAAACTAATGGCCCATCAAAATTTGCATTCGGAGTACTACTTGAAATCCCCAAAGGACTGTCCACAAACCTAGGGTAGCAATTTTTGGCATTTGAAGTTGCTGTTTCCCAATATGTTGCAGCGCTTAATGCTAATTACCCAACAGAATGGATAAATACAACAATTTTAATATATATTATAACCCTGTTTCAGCAGCAAGATTGTAATTAGCGATCGAGCAACATTCTTGTTAGCATAATCAAGCAAATAAATCACTTTAGTTTGATGTTTAAAGGTCCAAAACAACATTTCTTCTTCCCTTGTGTGTGAAAGTAAGTTGTCTTTATGCTGAAGTTTTTTTTTTTTCGTAAAATCATCTACTATATTTTAAAAATTAATATAGAAATAATAGTTAATCCTAAATGCTAGACATCATGTATGAGTTGTCTACTGACAGAATATCAATAATGCAGAGAGAAATAGTACAAATTTAACTTAGAATTATGGTCAAAAATAGACGTGTAATTGTTTTGTTTTGGTTTTATTCTTTATTTGAGACTGCAGGGGTGTTTGATGGTCACCTAGCAGTTTCTGAAGAATTGAAACATTTATTTCTTAGGTTTTAGGGCATAACTGGCAAGTTTTTGGGCAGGCAGTCGTAAGAGGTTTGACCTCAAGATGTCTGTACTTCAGAATTTGTGTGTTGTTATGTTCAGGCATTTTGGTTTGGATTTTTAGATTGGTGGGGTTTTCTTTATTTTATTGGTTTTTTTTACCTTTATTTTTAACTATACTAAGTCAGGATTTGTATGACCTTCCTCATTTAAATCCCCCTACTCTATACTTGTCTCCCTCTAAAAATGTTAGTGCACCATGTAAGAGAAGAATAAAGACTAGTTCAGTTAGATTTTATAAGTTACACTTTTATTTAAAGGTTTATCCAAGTTTCATGTTAACAAGAACAAAAGTAGAAGGTAAAAGAATAATTTTGGAGAGTATTGTGATACTTCACTTGTGAATTGTTGTGATTTGTCCTTTATGTTGATGTAGGGGATGTAGGAGAATCCTCAACCTCTGCAGTCACAGTTGAGTACGTTAGGATTAGCAATGAGTTTATGAAGTGTTATTTTTGTCACCAGAAGAGAACAACTCCAGGATCTCAGATGTCTGACACCACTGATGGAAATTGTTTAGACACTCTAAATTGTGCATGGAAGCAGTTGTGGTCTCATTGAGTTGCTCAGAAAATAAAAGAGGTACCTGGTGGAACATTCAGCTGCTCGTGTGAAAATGGGTTTGGCTCTGGACTTATTACCAAAAGGGAGAAATGAAAATATTTGTGGTGTAGATAATCACTGGTAATTAAAATTCTTGATTAAGTACGTGCCATGGGTTCATCTCTTGGTAAAACAATACGACAACTTGGTTATTTGGAGTTTGTTTCTTTCCTTTTCCTAAGGAGACAGGCAGGTCAGCCAAGGACAGTTTTGGGAGGTTGGTGAAACTATAGCCAAAGTTGAGGTTTTGCACAAAATACTAAAGAAATGCCTAAAACAGTTTGATTGCTTGAGCTAAAGGATGAAAACACCAAAACCATATGTAATTTGCTTTCTTCCTGTACCCCAGTCTTACAAAATAACTCATTTTTATAAATGGGTTTGGATATGTAAAACAGTAAGTTCATGTTACTATCCTCAAAACACCTGTCATCGTTTAATTTGGTTAATTTAATTAAATTAACCAAAATTATTTCATGGCCTTTTCTGATTTGTGGTCACATAGAGAATGTGAAGAACAAAACCTCTTCCTCACATACAAATACTTCATTTGAAAAGTTCACCTAACCTTTAGGATTGTGGGTCATTATCTAGCAGGAAAAAAACCAGCTCTAATTCCCAATATTTCATATATGGATTACAGCACACAGTCACCTTCCAATTTTTAGCTTTCATGTGCTTTTTTGTTATAATTGACATAATCAATATTGAGCACAGGCACTTCTTGTTCTAAGGATTTTCTGATAAAAGTGTCTTTAGATGCAAGCTGCTGTCAATTGATCATTATTGCATGATGATGTTTTGAATCAGTCAATTTTAGACTGACTAGTCAATGCATAAAATTATAGGATTTCTTTAAATTTTATCCAAATTTAAATAGACAGTTCCATTTGTGTCTCCACATCTTGAAATTTAGAATATTTTTCTATTCCACAGATTCTGGTCTTATCATATACTCGTGGAGAGTATGTTTTGGATTTTTCCTTCATATTTTATTTTGGGCTGTAACTTTTTACAGTTACCACAGTGGAAATTATTTTTTAGATCTGCACTTTCTATCACAAATCACTCAACTGTGTGGCTCTATAAATTTCTTATTTAAATATTAAAATTGCAGGATAGGCAAAAATTCTTTTAACTGAAAAGAGAATTAACTCAAAGTCAAGTTAATACGCAATATTTTTTGGGAAGGCAGTGTTCCTGAAGTTTAAAGGTTTTCAGTTGAAGGTTTTACTTTTGGTTCCTCTACAGTAATAACCTTTTCTGTCTGAAATGAAGAGCCCTGAGCCCATCTCATCTTTCATCTGTGTGGACTCAAGGAGTGAGGAGCATGATAGGGATATTCAGAAGATTGGATACAGTCTTCAGCCATTAGTTCACTGAAGTTTGAGCTTGAAATCAAAGCTTTTAAAATTGTAATTCTGAAACTTTGGGAGGCAGTGCCTGCTTTTCAATTTTTTTTCAGAATTTCTTAGTAACTGATTGTAACTTTTTTTAATAAAAGACTTAGTTTAATATTTCAAGCAATTTTGTTTGCTTGTGAAAATGAATTTCTCCCCTAGGGTAACACTAGAATTTCCACATATAAATGAAAAATGAGGTATTTTTCTATGCAGGTAGCCTTAAATCAGCAGTTGTCTGAGCAAAAGTAAAACTGGTGAAAACTGCTTTCATGTCTGCAGAATCTTAATAACACAATTCCTTCAGATTTTCTCTATAACCTCTTTAGGCGATTTCCCTTAAAACTGATCTCAGAATTAACCTCACAAGCTTTTTCCCACCTTAGGTCTCAACCACATACAGTTTGATAGTGATCCTCCTAATTTCTGAAACGAAATTTTACAGATAAAAAGCTTTGGTGGGCAGACCAGAACTTGGCTCAAATTGGCACCTGTAATAAAAAAGATGGAAGGAACCCAACTGTCCTGCGAAATAAAACTGCAGGTGTTGTTCATATGAAAGTGTATGATAAAGCAGCACAGCAAGGTAAGTCACATTTGAAGGATGTTTAACCAATTTTTAGAGGGCACAGTATCTTTTCTCATGTGGTTCTCCCAATGTGAAGAAAATATTAACTTGTAATCAATTAATTCCTTGAGTATCTTAGTGAATTTAATTTTTTTTCATGAAGCTTCAGATTTCTGAGATGTGTTTAGTTTACTGTGAATAATGTCTATTATAAATCTTATTAAAATATATTCCTCTATTACTTAAATATTGTAATAATTAGGCAGTTAGGAGCATGGATTTGTGAGATCACTTTGGAGTATGTCTTAAATATACTAAAAATGGCTTGTTCATGAAGATAAGGCTAATATAATATTTGATGAATGAATAGGATATAACCAATGATTTGTTCATGGTCTAGATTAAGATACGCTAATGGCAGTGAGATTTCATCATTAACTCAACATAAGATGTTGAGGTTTTTCATATACTTTTACTTTAAAACAGGCAGATTTTTCAGAAAACAGAATTATGTATGTTCTGAGGGGAAATGTGGGGTTGAAGTTCTGCATGAATATGCAGAAGTGAATATATGAGTGAAGCATGGAAAGGTATATGAATTGATGAAATATTTTATGCATATCTCAATTTTTCGAATAGGTTATCTGAACAAAAAACTGGAAATAATAATAATAATATTACAACACTTAGTTTTTAGTCAGGGTTGCATTACTCAGGTTTTGGTTTCTCTTGTCTCTTCTCCTGTCATGTCATAGGCAGCAATTCCTGTCAGTTAAACAATGGGGGATGCTCCCAACTTTGTTTGCCAACATCAGAAACCACCAGGACTTGTGTGTGCACAGTAGGCTACAACCTCCAAAAAAACCGCATGGCCTGCAAAGGTAAAACAGCTTTCAGCATTTATTTTAACCAGCTTAAGTTCTAGGGGAACATTGCAATGAGTAAATAAACTTACTTTAGTCATTTTTAGTTAAATAACTATACTTGATATGCTTGATTGAAGCAGTGACAGAGAAATGTCTGTTGTGGTTAGGACAGAATTAAATATAGATTTTCATTAAATTATTTGAATAAATAAATTTCTGTGGTAACTCTGATTATTCTTTTTTTATGTTGACAGAAAAGCAGACCATATGGATCATCATTCATAAATATTTGTTCAAGGTCATATAACTTATCTTTAAATTACAGGCTACAATATCTGAATGGTTGGGTATCTCATCCTATTGTATTGCTCGCAATATAAAATAAAATGAATTTTTTTCCTTAAATCTTTTTCTTTTTAAGTTGGCAGAAGTCAGAACATAGCTCACAGCCAAAGTCTTACTCTTGGTCTGAATAATGCAAAACAACCTTATGGTCAAGGTGTTTATAGTTTTATAAATTCAATATTATTTATGACTATTAATTAGGACTAAGTAATTCTTGAGAATTACTATGTAAGAAGAAGTCTACATAGTATAATTTAGTTCTACTTAACAGAAATAGGTGCATTTGGAATTTGATTAATCTAACAGAAAAGTAGACATTTAAAATGCATCACTAAAACTATGTAATTCTCTGTCACTGCAAAGGAAATGTGCATAATTGAAGTAAGGTGAAACCTGTACCTCAAAAGACAATTTACTTTCATGTTTTCCACAAGTTCTTTAAAATTATCTCTTGCTGAATATGTTCAGAAAGCACAGATGTGCATTTAAAATATTTTTAAATTTCTCATAATTCGAACCAAATTTTTTCTTAAATTTTAATTTTCATTTCTGCTAATTACCTGATTATAAGGTGGTGTTTGACATGGGCAGTGATTCCCTTCTCTTGATAGGACCACATTTGTAATTTAATTAGAAATGCACTGTAATGACTCATGGATATCTTTTCAAAGAGCTAAAGTTTTCACTCTGAAAAACTGTGGAGCACTTGTGGAAAACTATGTCTAATGTATGTTAGCTCCTCTAATCTTGGTTATTTGGAAAGCTTCCACTTTGCTCTCATTGGCTGCTTTATCTTTCCCTTAGGTATTGAATCATTTCTCATGTACTCTGTTCATGAGGGAATTAGAGGAATTCCTCTTGATCCAAATGATAAAATGGATGCTTTAATGCCTATATCTGGGGCTTCATTTGCTGTGGGCATAGACTTCCATGCAGGTAAATATAATGTATAATTTGTTGTATGTATGGTTAAAATTGTAAATTCTTCTCATAAATGAAATAACCCCTTGTTCTCAAACCTTCTAAGAAGTTACAGCTGTGTTTAAAAATTTAACAAATGCATCATGTTACAGAGTTAAGCTCTACCTTTAATATTTACAGTAAATAGGAAATATTGTGTACATGCCAATTGTTCTGGCAGCAGCAGCTGCTGCTCTCTTTTGGTGGAGTCATCACTGAGAACTTGAGTAGGAAACTGGTGGTTTTAGAGAAAGTGTAAAAAGGCTTGTTCCTGCTATGACACTTTTTCCATGGAATTTTCCTAGTCCTGGATGGTGTTGTACCTAGAGGTGGCTGTGACAGCTGAGTGGGATTGTTTTCTCCCTGTCCAGCCCAGCTCAGCCACATTCCTGCAGGGCACAAGCCAAGTCTGGATCTGTCTCTTCCTTCTGGAAGGAGCTCTGACTGCTTGAAGAGCAGGCATTTCCACCTGGATTACACTACATACCTTTCCACTGTATATACAGAAATAGTTTTTAATTTACGCAGCCTCACAAACTTCCTGTGAAATTAGGAGGTTTCAGTTTCGCATGCATGTGAAAAAAAGGTGGGAAAAAATTGCAGATCAGATTCTAAAAGTGATTGGATACATCGCCCAGTGGTGGTTGGATATCTTCAAACATGTTAGCAAGTTTTTATTCATTTTTGGAAAAGAAATAATCTGTGACCAAGTAGTGACCTGAAAAATATCCTGTCTCTGTATTTTTAACCCATCAGCCTTCCTTCGAGACTCATTTTGTTACCCATCAAGTTTACAAACTGGCAGTCTAGAAATAAAATCTTAAGTTACCTATGTTTTAAAAATACAGACATTACCTTCTTGCAACATACAATTATTTTGTCATACTCCATTGTTTGTTATTTTGACATAAATTCTGCATAGGAATTCAACATTGAGAGATCCTAATTTTTTCAATTGTATGCTAATATTTGCCTTGATATTGAAATCAGACCTATTTCTGTTGACTCTGTTGGACTACTTCCTCATACAAATATCACTAAACTTTTTTTATCAGGTTGGAACTTAAATTCATTAGATCTTCACTTTTTTTGACCTGCTTCTTCACTGATGCTCTTGCATCTCTGCCTAGCAAAATTTCAAGTTCTCTCAACATTTTACAGCACCCTCATAGTTGCATATTTTGCTTTCAAATCAGTGGCAGCTGATGTTCAGAGCTTTTCTCACATCATGAGTATAGTTCAGTTACAGTCTCCAGAGACATAAAAATCACTTAAAAGCCAGTGCCTTTGAGCACACAACTGAGATGGGAAAGACTCTGTTACAGAGATTTAATCTATTAGAGATTATCTAGAGACAGGACAGAGAGAAGTGGTGACCACACATATTCATGACAGAGACTACTAAAACAATGCAATTGGGTTTTCTAGGGATTTTTAATTTTTTTTAAATTTAAATTATGAAAACTTTATGAAATTATTACATCTAACACTGAAGACTAAAATTTGGCCTTTTCAGTTTCAAGTAACAATATTTTGTTGACTGTTATTGGTTTTATTGGCTATTTTGCATCTCATGTTTTTTGGGATTTTTTTAATCACAGTTGTAAGATATGCTAGCTCCTACTTTAGAGAGGTTTATGTGGATTTAGCTAATAAATATCAAAGGTATATTTTGGAAGAATGGGATTTTTGACTTTTTAGAAAAATGAAATTTGAGGCTGGATGAAGTTAAGTGAGATTCTCCAACTTGGCTCGATGAAGTCACAGCTCAGGGAACATGACTAGAATTGGCAGTGACAAATGCATTGCAAAGATAAATGTAAATGGTGTGCAGCAGTGAAATCACAAGGGGATAGAGTGTTATAAAAAGGTTACAGCTTTCAACTGCATTTCAGCTTCAAAAACATGTGTTTTTCTCATTTTGGTACCTTACATTCAGTTGTATAAATTCATTTATAAACCCTACACATATCAAACATGACTCAGAAAGCAAGTGGAGGTACTTTCAGATTTCATTTTGTTTTTTGTTTTCCATTTACTGAGTGGTGCTTTCATTTCACTCTTAATCGGGAAGGATTCCCAGATTTTGCTGTTATCTCAGTAACTTAGGTATGCAAAGTAGATAAAATGCATTTACATGTGCTAGTAGTATAGCATATCGTAATTAAAAGTCTAATGACAATGTTTTTGCAGAGATGAACAATCTAGAAGATGCATACACTTTTTTTCTCCCTGTGTTTTGATACTTCTAACTAAATTCTAATTAGCAAATAAGTAGCAAAATGCACCGCTCTCATATTTGTTTTGACTACTTGAAGTCAGAATTGTTATTTGTTTAATTGGTGGTGGGGGTAAGATTGTTGAGCATACCAATATTGTTTGGTCACAAATAACTACCTTATTTCATAAATATATCTATCAATCTAAACAAATATTCACACACACATACATATATATAGATAGACGTGTATATACGTAGATATGAAATATTTATATCTATATAGGTAACATTTCTATGCTGTATATAGAAATATATATTCTATAAATACACTCACACTATTATGGAATTAAAAGCAGATTTACAAAGTATGAAAAAAATAATGAGGGAACAAATATTATTTAATATCTCTCTGCAAAACATCTCAGGAGGTCATCAGCTCATTACTTTGCAAGCAGAATGTTGGTTGCAGCTTATTTACAGAACCCTGTCAGTGAAAATAGAGACAATTCTGCTCGAGGGATGTTCTCACTTTGTTTGCCCCACCTCTTTTTTGAGATTATTATTTGCCACAGAGAGGAGTTTGTGTCTGTGCTTGGGCCACTTCAAATTCTCTGTCTGGCTGTTGAATTTAAATAATCAATTTGTCCCTTTTTTCTACTTTATGGACAATCACTGCAGCAGAAAGGCTGGAAAGACAGCTGAGATGTCTTGAAACAGCAAACAAAAAGACTGTTAGTGGAAGCTTGTCAGGTCATTCAAAACAAAAGCTGACTTGTGGATGGAATATATTTTTTTATTCTTTTGTCAGCATATCACTCTCAAATGTCATTTTTTATTTCCCTAGTTATTTTTTTCCTTACATTGTTAAAATTCAATGTGTCTGATTACTGAAGGAAAAGACTGTATAAGCAGTTTTACACTGTAGCTTTTCAGACTCCTAAATGTTTTCGAATGGTGACAAACAAAATAGTATGTTTTTGAGCCATTTATTCCATTAGGGAAGAGGCAATTTATTGTAATTTTTAACAGAGGTAGTAGCTTCCTGTCATAGCCCTATTGTGCTATATGTGCTAAACAACCTAGAATTCTGATAGAATTATTTTAAACAAAATTTAAGAAAAGGCAAAAGAATGAGCAATTAAAGCTGATAATTTTGATACTTAATACATGTTAAAACTATAAGTGGCAATATTTACAGTTGCAAATGCAGAAACTTGGACTGAAGTAAGTGAATTAATCTGAGAATCGTTGGCATGTGTTTTATAGGAAATGATACAATCTATTGGACAGACATGGGTTTCAACAAGATCAGCAGAGCTAAGCGAGACCAAACCTGGAAAGAAGACATTGTCACAAATGGTCTGGGGCGAGTTGAAGGCATTGCAGTGGACTGGATAGCAGGTAGGTCTGAGCCTGCTCCAGGATGTGTCTGCATGGGGAATAAATCACATGGGACTCCATTTTATTCATGGTGGAAAAAGGCCTCTTCTTTATTCACATAACTCCTTTTTATACGGTTTTACAGACCTCGTGTGGGACTCCAGTTGGTTAGTAGTTTTCTTGCCAATTACTTTTATTGGTTAGTAACAAGCTTTTATTTTGTATTGATAGGTCACTCAAACTCTCGGTGTGTACGTGCAAGGAAATTGTTTGTGAAAGATACTTTTCATTTTTCTATCTAAGGGTGCAAAACCAGTTTATACTGGTGCAAGCTGTTTTTTACCCAGAAATAGATTGTTATACTAACGAATTGCTCTCAACAGAATTGCTTTCACATGGGAACTTGCAAAATGCTAGCTTTCACAAGGCCAGCCACTGATTCCAGGAGAGCAGGCTTGATTTTATAAAGCCTTTCTCTATGATTTTTCTACCTTACTGCAACACATGTCATCATTTCTGAGAGTACAGGATTGCCTCTTCAGCCCAAGGTTAAATAACTTTGATTCCTTTCAGCTCTAATTTCTAGCATTGTAAATGTCTGGAAATT
>VXBC01007843.1:238901-251450 GCA_013399945.1 Ploceus nigricollis | reverse complement strand
CCCGCCGGGGCACTCGGCCCGCAGCTTCCAAGCGGGTTTGCAGTTCCCTTGGTAAGACTTTACAAACACCCTGTGCCCCACGGTGGGAGAGAGAGTAAGCAGGACCCTCATTGTCTCTGCTCAGCCCCTGACCGCCTTTGGAATTGTGTTACAAGGAGACACGTGTGTGATGCTTGCGTGTAGCCAACAGAACCAGCCTGACATCTTCATCTTTGGACTTCAGTTTTTACCAGTGCAGCTTTGGGAGTGGGATGAGTAAATTCACATATGATGCTCAGATCCTGCAGCCACAAAATGGAGAGATTTTAGATTATTTAATTGACTCTAGAGTGCTGCCATTGGATACTTATTTTTTTCTGTCTCCTCTACCAGCAGGGATTCGCTCAGACATTTCCTGCTGTCAGGGAGGTGTCTGGTCTCTAACCCATCCTCCTGTTCCAGTGGGAGCATCCCTAGAACAAGCAGCCATGGCTTTATTTAGCCACACCTTGAGAATCTCCTAGCATGGAGATCTCCCCATCCCCTGGGTGACCCTGTCCCAGAGCTATAGGATGTGTCACTTGCCTGCCTATGAGTCCTTTCCTCACTTGACCACTGGCTTGCTGGTGACCTTGGGCCAGTGACTTTAACCTTTGTATCAGCTGTCCTAAGAGCTGCTGTTAGGCAGCAGCAAAAGCAGCACCAAGTCTGTCACTGCACTAGTGCCAAGCCCCACAGCACCAGTGCTAAGCCCCACAGAAAGCCCTTTGCCCCAAACCTGTCTGTACAGGAGGGTTCCTGACCCACCTAACCTGCAGAGAGGCTGTGGGTGGATTGAGGACAACACCCTGGGGCAGGAAGGGAAAATCCCAGGAGGACACTTTGAGGTGGGATGCACTAAGAGGAGGATGAGAAGGCAGCCCTGACCCTGGGATGTGCCTCCAGCAAGCTGGACAGTGCTTGTTGTTACATTTGCCTTTGGTCACCCTCCACAGAGAGTTCATCACTGCTGGACAGGCTGGGACATGACTGGCTCTTTATCCTACTACCTGTGCCAGGAGTTGTCCAGGTCATTTTAAGCCTTTTAGCTCTGTTCTTTGGGATCTGTCACCAAAATGAAGCTCTGTAGTTACATCTCTCCTGGAAGGTTGGAGCAGAGCCATGAAGATGCTCCAAGGGCTGGAGCCCCTCTGCTCTGGAGCCAGGCTGGGGTGCTCAGACTGGAGAGGAGAAGGCTCTGGGGAGACCTCAGAGCCCCTTCCTGTCCCTAAAGGANCAGACTGGAGAGGAGAAGGCTCTGAGGTCTCCTTCCTGTGCCTAAAGGAGCTCCAAGAGCGCTGGAGAGGGACTTTGGACAAGGCTCTGGAGTGACAAAGCCAGAGGAATGGGCTTCCCACTGCCAGAGGGCAGGGTTAGATGGAATATTGGGAAGAAATTCTACTCTGTGAGGGTGGTGAGGCCCTGGCACAGGGTGCTCAGAGAAGCTGTGGCTGCCCCATCCCTGGAAGTGTCAAAGGACAGAGCTTGGAGCAACCTGGTCTAGTGGAAGGGACATGGACATGGATATGGAAGTGACAGGGACGTGGAATGAGATGAACTTTAAGGTCCCTCCCAATCCAAACCATTCTGTGATTCTATAAACACCCACCCTGTTTGTTTTCTGGGCACAGAATCCTACTCTTTCCTCTCTGCTGCCCCATCCATCAGTAACTGTGGATTCACACCTTAACTAATACAGATCCAGGCTGTGAATTTGGCAGCTGGTAATCCTGATCTGATCTCACTGGAAAACTGCCCTGGGCCAGGATCCTAGCTCAGACCCCACCAGAAGTTAGGAACAAATTTTAATAAGGGTGCAGAAGGACAAAGTTTTCTCAAACAGAAGCATTTCCATTCTCAATCCTCAGTTCAGGGTCCTGTCTCCCCTACCTGATGTTTGTTCTGAGAAAGGGCATAAAAAACTTTGGTTTCTAAGCAAAACATTGCAAAAATAGTCCCAAGTTCATTGCAAAAAGCTGGGAAAAAAAGTTCTGCCCTTTCCTTGGGAGTTCCTGGAATGAATGTACCCTGCTCAGAAGAGAAGTATTTTATAGAGAGCTGTGACTTGCATTTTCTGTCTGTTTTCCCAATTGACTCTGGAGAATGAGATTTTTTTCAGAGTAATCCAGTAGCCCAGGGAGGATTTGTACATGCAGATTGCTCATAATCTCTGCTACAGGGTCAGAGAGCTGCAATGCAGCTCACAGGAGTTTGAATCATAAAAAAATATGGCAGACATGGTAAGTATTTGGCATGTTCCATGCAACAAAAGATGAACAACAGCAACTGGGCCATTATCTTTATTTGCTAAAAATAGAGTCCCGCAAAGTTTAAAGAAAAGCATTTTGTATTTGTAAACCTCTCCTCTCCCTGTTAAAGAGCCTTCAAAGATGGGCTTTGTGGCTTTGGGCTGTCGCATCCCCTTTCAAAGGCTGCCCTGCGCTCAGACAATTGAAACTCGAGACAACATCAGCCGCAGCGGGGTGGGGGGAATGAATAGTTGTGCCATGACCCTGCTCTCCTCCCTCAGCCGAGCCTGACACGAGAATGGCAGCTCTGCAGCAGGTACGTGCCCGGCCCGGGATGCCCATGGCACATCCCAGCTCCCCCGGCCGTGCAGGGCACCGAGGGCACCGGCAGAGCCACCAGAAGGCAGCAGCTCGCTTGCCCACAGCAGTGCCGAGCTGTGCACGGGCATTTGATACCCTGCAGCTGCCGGTGGGTGCCGAGCTGGGCGCTGGCTGCCCCTCCACGCCTCCAAGGAGCTGCTCATCCCTCGCACACTCGCTTCCTGGTACCCTATAATGAGGAAAAAAACCCCAAAGCCCCTTTGGGTTCTCCTTTGCATTTCCAGCTGCAGAGAAACCAATTTAGCCCAGTCTGAGGTTTTGGGCAGCTCTGTTTTACCTCAGGATATTTGGGCATCAATGCAGAAACCAGTGCTTGCAGTAGAGCAGCCCCAAAGGCACGGCAGGAGGAGACGATGTGATGCCCAGCACCAGGCCCTAAAGACAGAACAATAGGGCTATTTTCATGGAAGAGAGTTCAGCAGTCTCCTCGGGGAGCCAAACCTCTTGCTGGCCCATCATCCACAAGAAAAACAAGACACTCTGGAACCCTGGCTTCCCTGCGGTATAAGCGCCAGCTTCAGCCAGGGCGTGACAGAAATCTGGTGTCTCTAAGGCTGTATTTCGATGCAAAACGCTGTGGTAAAGCCAGCAATCCTCCTCTCCCCCACGTGGGGCTATTGTTTGAAGTGCAGAACAATTGAAGGGTGCTCTCATGGGCTAAAGATAGAACGGCAGCTGGTGCTGTCCCTTTCCCTGTAACTGAGAATAAAACAATGCCCGAGTATTGTCTGCATTGCTGGAGCAGTGACATTGGACTCTCTGCCAAGGGAGCATCTAAAAGATCAATGAAACCCGGGTTTATTTATAAGTGGGTAGTGTCATTTCTTCCCCAAAGTAATTTCACTTCCTTGGCTTTTCCACCAGACCCTTCTGTGCCATGAAGTGGCCATGGGGTGAGGTATAAATAGCCCGAGCCTGGCTGCCAGAGGGGCAGCAGGACCGGGGGTGGCAAACAGACCTGCCGTGCCAGGCTGCACCTTTGCTCCCCTGAGCTGTGCCCAAGCCTCTACAGCACCAGGGTGGGGACCAGCCACGGATGAGGATCCCCTTCTGCTGGCAGGGAGCAGGTCCCTGCAGGGACAGCCCCAGTGCAGGGACCCAGCAGCTGGTCCTGGGCCCAGATCCCCACCAACAGCAGCATTTACTGCCTTGGGGAGCTTTTGTAATATCCTGAGTTGGAAGGGACACACTGGGTTCGTCAAATCAACCCCTGGCCCTGCCCAGACCCCCCAACAGCCCCCCCCTGGGCACCCCTGGCAGCGCTGTCCCAACGCTCCTGGAGCTCTGGCAGCCTCGGGGCCGAGCCCATTCCCTGGGGAGCCTGGGCAGTGCCAGCACCCTCTGGGGAAGAACCTATCCCTGATATCCACCCTGAGCCTCCCTGGCACAGCTGCAGCCATTCCCTGGGTCCTGTCCCTGTCACAGAGAGCAGAGATCAGAGCCTGTCCCCTCACTGCCCCTCAGAAGGGAGTTACAGACTTCTAGGGAGGGTTATTTCACTACTAGCCACCAAGTAGGTGGGAGCATGGACTCTCTGTGTGTGTGTGTGTGTGTGTGTGTGTCCAGCTCAGCTGCTGTGCTGGGGTGCTCAGGAAAACCCTGAGCCCAAAAGCCATGGGACAGAGCCTTGTTTAGGGACAGGGGATGGTTTAGAGGGGAAAGCTGCTGTCTGCAGTCCAGACTAGAGACTGGATACCTGGAACCAGACATTCATTGCAGTTCTGACACAGAAAAGCCCATCTTGGCTGATGTGCCATAGTGAGGTGAGAAGTTCTCCTGTCGTGATGTGAGGACATGCAGGAATATTCCACCCTCCTGGGTCTTGAGAAAGGTCCAAGCTGAGCAGATCCCATAAAGAGCTCCCACACCTCTTGCCACTCCACTTGGAACAATTGTCCCCTGCCATGAGATGGACTGAGCTCAATCTTGTGTGAGGGTTGGTGACCCAGAGCAGTGGGGATGCTTCCCATGGAGTGAGGGAGAAGGTGCAAGAGGGATGGACATAGCAGGGGATCATCCCAGGAGCTGTTTGTGTGGGCTTGGTGTGTATGTGCAGGACAACACTCACCCAACCTCCTCCAAAAATCCCCCAAATCTGCTCCCAGATCTCACAGCAGATGAAAAATTGTGCAAAACCAGAGCAGCTGGGCCACTGCAGGGCCAGACCGTGCCCACAGAGTGTCAGAACTGCAGCCCAGCTCTGGTTCTGATCAGCCTCTGCCCCTCCCTTGCAGCCTCCTAGGCAGCTGCTGGTCATGATTTCCAAAGGCTGCCGTGTGCCAGGGTCTGTCCTGGCAGGCCAGCTGCAATTAAGGTGCTCTTAAGTATTCAGATGAACAGGGCAAGATTCTCTTTACTCTCATTGTTTTGAAGTGCATTGCCAAAACCTCACCAGAGGCTCACACATTCCTGTAATTTTGCAGTGTTCAGTACAACCTTCATTCCTACACAGATGCTTTATCATGGTAATCCCCAAAAGAAAACCCCCAGAACCTCCAGAAGGCCAAGAAACAAAACCTCTCCAATTTTCCCAGTCTCCAATGAGCTCACTCTCTCCATGCCTGTGCGTGACCTTGCTTGCTAACTCCATACAATAATTTCTCATGCCATGTCTCTTCCAGGTAATTTCTCATTCCTGATATTAATTTTGGAGGCTCCCTATGTGCAGGGCCAGCCACCAAAGTGCTGCCCAGGGCTCATGCATGGCGAGGTGGGAACCACTGCAGGAACCACTGCTCATGGCAGCAGCAGCTCTGGGTGTGTGTTCATGGAGGGCTAGAGAGGCAGCACTGCCAGCCAAAGGACAGCCAGCTCAGCATGGGCCCAGCACTGTCCCCAGGGTGGCACATCCAGGCAGTACCCATGGTGGGAAGTGCCCAGGGAGCTGTGAGATGAGGGGATCCAGTGCTAACCCCATCCTAAACCCCACAGGAGCACCTTACTTTGGGATGCCAGCAGCAGCATTGCTGCTGCCCCCATATCCTGCTCACTCCTAGGGGGCTGTGCTGGGCTGGTGGCTGCTGTCTCTGTCACCCTGGTGGGACAGGGCTGGGGGGCTCAGGGGTTTGCCTTGGAGGGGGCCTTGCACGGGCAGGCTGAGCTGGAGGGATGTGACCGGTCTGGCAGCACTGGCCTGTCACCTCCTGCCTCACTGCAAGCAGACATTCCCACTCCATGGAAATATGCCTGAAATAGCCCCTCTGCAGATTGTCTTTATCTAATCAGCCGCCTTTGCACCCCCCTCCAGTGCATTTCAGGGAGCTGATAGTGGGGATATGTTAAGTGTGGAAACCTCTAGTGAGCTGCCTGACACAGAGAGTAATTCTCCTTCCTGCCACTTATCAGAGCCTGCTAATGGGAAACATTCCTCCTGGGGGTCAGGGAGCAGCCAGGGGATTTCTCTGGAGAAGGTGGCTGAGCCCCTGGCACCCTCCTGGCTCTCCAGGGCTGGGTAGGAGCTGGTCTGACCACAAAACGTTCACTGAAGGGTCAGCTCTGCTGTCTGGTGCTGGTGGTGTCCTGTCCCATGGGGAGAGGCTTGTCCAGCCCTCTGGGGCTTGGCTGAGGAGCCCCCTCCTTTTCCATCATATCATGGGACACCAACACCAAGCACAGAGCCCAGGGGGAAGAGCAGAGGTGTCTCAGTGGTCAGGGGAGATGATCTCACTGCTGAGGGTGGGCATGCAGGGCTGGGGAATCATTTGGGCAGGCTGTTCACTCTGGGCAAGAGCCACCTAAAGAAAACTCCCCTCTGCTCAGGCTGAAGCCATGAGCTCCTTGCTATGCTTATGGGATTTTGTGGGAGGTCCATAGGATCCTACTGCCCTGCCCCACCTGCCTGAGCAGGACACAGCTCAAGGATGAGCTTCCCAGCATCCAGAAAAACCACATCACAAACACCAGCGCCAAAACCACCCAAACCTGGCGGAACAACCCTTCAGCAGCTGCTGGAGTGACCAATTCACATTTCCCCTTCTACAGATCTGCTTGGCCTTTGATGGACCCTGCTGGAACCTCTTCAAAGAGGGAGAGGAACCAGGGCGAACAGAAGGAACTGCAGGAGGAATCTCCGAAAATAAAATCGCTTTAAAGATAAGGCAGGGGAGGGGGTGAGCAGAGTGTGGGGCCAGTACATGCCCTGAGAAGAATGTGTGAGGCTGGGCCAGCTGGTGGGTCTGGGCCAAGGGCTCATCCCACTGCCGGGGCGCTTGTGGCAAAGGTACTTGGCACAGGACCCACCAAAGCCTCGGGTCCCTCCAGGGAGTGGGTGGAAACCTGACTCTGAGCCCAGGACAGAGAGGCAGAAGACCACCAGGGTAACCTCAGAGGGACCTGTGGTCCCCCAGAGCCTCTGGAACTCTGCCGTCCTGGCAAGATTGAGCATGCCATGGTCAAGAGGGACCTCAGGACTGGTGTCCCCATGGTCTCCCCTGGGGGGTTGCAGCAGATACTTTGGTGGAGTCCAGCTCTGCACCAGCTGCTCACAAACCCAGATGAGGACCTGCACTCCTGAACACTAACCTGCTGAGGAGTGCCCACATGGGACATGGGGATGGGGCCCTGCACCCCATTTTATCCTGATGTACCCAAAGTCCTTGTTCATGCTACACATTCCCCTCCATGGGAGCATTTCAGTTCTTGGGGGAGTCTGGCACTGTGCAAAGCACTGCACTGCCAGTGAAGGCAACATCAACCCATCCCTGAGCCCAGCCGTCCTTCCTGCTGGGGCTCAGCCCACAGGGGATGGCTCTGCAGTCCTCCTCTGTGTTTGGAGGTTTTCTCAAACTGTTGTTTCATGTCCTTACTTGCTATACTATTGTAACTTTTTCTACCTTCAGACTTTACAGCTGTAGCTGGTTCTCTTTCTTTCTGTTTCTAAAACCTGCTTTTCCAGCTTTCTGAAAACCTTACCTTTACTATTTCCCACATTCCTCCACCCCGTGAATCTCCCAGATTTCTCTCCAAAGCAGGGTGGGAGAGCAGGGACCTTTCTGTTGGGGGGTGCAGAGATGATGGCACTGGCAACCCAGAGTGGAGGGGTGTAGCAGCAAACCTGTGTGCTGGATGGAAAGACTGACTATGGCTGGGGCTCGGATTCAGGGCAGGTGCTGGGGCTGCAAAAATCTCTCTGCAGCCTCGGCTGTGTGCCCAGGCTGAAGCCACATGCCCAAAGCAGCCTCTGGTGCTGCTATTCTGGCTGTGACAGAGCCTGTGCCACATCCAGCCTGGGCACAGCACTGCACAGCTGATCCTTAACCACTCCCTGCCTCAGTTTCCCCCACTGTCAGGAGGCTACAGCAGCCCCAAGTTACTCTGGGGTGTGAGAGGTGCTGAATGGAGAGTATCAAACCCTGCAGCCACAGGCCCTGGTTCTCCAGGGTAGAAACCTCAGTGCACTTTGGATGCCAGCAGGTAAATGGCTTTTCCTTGAGCTGCCATGGCCCCAGGGTGTCCTGTTCCCATCTTGGGCAGCCCATGGTGGTGCTGCCAGCATGGAGGTGTGCTCCAGGTGTGTGATCACCTTTGGGTGCTGTCTGGGTAAAATGGTGTGCAGGAAACCCAGCAACCTCTCTGTTGAGAGATTATGAACTTGGCCTAGCCACAAAACAAGCTCCCATGCCAAGGTGAGGAGCTCAGGGAGCAGAACCTGGAGGATCAAGCCCCAGAGCCCTTCCCCTTCCAGACAGTCTGTTTGGGAGAAGCTAAACCAGAGCTGAGTGAGAAGCTGGGATGTTCCAGCTGGAAATGCCAGTGGCCACGCACATCCCACCAAGCAGCAGCTCTCCTGGCATGGTGGGAGGCAGGAGCAACAGGATCAAGTGCTCAGGTGCAGGAGGAACTGGCAGAGCTCTCATTCCCCAGTTCCCCACTGGAGCAGGCAGAGCAGGCTGGGAGAGCTCTGCTGCCTTCCCAAGCTGCAGTGTCTCACTCTGCCTTTGTACTCGCCTGACAATACAGGAATAAAAATAACCAGGCTGCCTTTGCAGAGAGATAAAAGTGAAGTTTGCCTTTTGTGTCTGTCCGGGCAGTGGGACAGCAGCACCAATGGAGCTGTGTGGACATGACACATGGGAATTTCTGACATATCTTTTCCCACTCTGACCTTGACAGACACAATAAAAAGGGGCTTTGCAGCATGCACAGAGCCACTCAGTCCTAGCACCAAGGTCAGTAATACAGAGCATGTCTGTGTGCACGCGTGTCCCCTCTACTAACCCGCTTCACCCCTGCAGGGTGGCTGATCCCAGAGGATGGGGCTGGCTCTGGTGGCACAGGGGAGGGTGGGACAGACCTGGATCATGAGCATTTTTGCTGAGGACTGTGTGTTTTGCCAAGTTGTGGCTCCATCCGCGATGGCTGCGGCGTTCCAGAGCTCTGCAGGGTGGCACTGCATTAGATGGATATTAAGGAGCACAGTCATAAAAGTGCTTTTCCAAGCAGCTGCCACACCAGCCTTCTAGAAGGGTCTTCCCAGGGATAATACATCCAGCCTTGCTTTTATCTTTCTGCAGTATCGCTCAGCAGAACAGCCCTGGGTCTTTGTGCAGGGCACCAGGGCTCCAACAGGTCTGTAGAGCTAGGGTAGGTTTTAGCTGAGCTTATCAAGGAAAGGTGTTACTGACAATCTCACCTAAAGTGGGAATGTGGATTTTGACACCAAAGTGATTCTGGCTCACCCAGCTGGGACTTCCAGTGGGGGGATGACAGCATCAGAAGGGAAAGTGTTCAGTAATTGTCTCCTTAATATAATTTTTATCAGCTAGCATTGCTGTCGCTGTCTTCTCTCACTCCCTGAAATTAAAAGCTTGTTTGGTGACTGTGTCACTCATGGTTCTCAACCCAGCGGCAGGCGCTTTCCCCATGCACTGACCCTTTTCCTTCCCTCCTTTCAGTGCTCAGGTGTCTTTCACTCTTCCTTTGCTGCTGCCAACTCTCCCTCAGATCGACAGGATGTCTCTGCTGGACATGAGCGAGTTTGGGGAGGCTGCTCCGTACCTCCGGAAAAGCTACACGGAGCAGCTGAAGCTCCAGACCATCCCGTTCGATGGTAAGAGCACAGCCCGCCTGTGTCCCCCAGCCTGCCCCTCTCCCTGTGCTGCTCCTCAAGGCATCACAGGCACTGCAGGATTCCCCTGGAGGGCAGGAAGATCTCACAAGTGAGAAAAGCAGGCTTTTGACTTTCCCCTGCTTTGCTGAGGTGTGGGTAGAGGTGATCCTTCATCTCCCCCGACCCTGAGGGACAGGAGGGCTGGGGGACTGATGTCAAAGCCTTCTGCAGCTCTTTCATTTTGGAGGTGTCCTGTCTGTCCCTGCCACCCTGCTCTTCCATGGCTTGCCATGCTCAGGATGCAGGGCCCAACTTGCTCCTTGCAGTTTGGCAGGAGAGAAGAGTTTTGCTTCCTCACACTGTCCCCTTCTCATGACAGTCTGAGTGCAGGCACAGGTGAAGCAGCAGATTTCTGTCAGGCTAGAAGTTGACCCCACCAAAGTAAAAAGCTGACGAAGATGAAGAAGGCAAAGAAATCTCAGCTGCTATGACCAAGAACATAGGAAGGAATAATCACTGTCCTTCCATATTATCAAACTGCATTTATGTGGCTTTCAGTTGACAATTCCACGTGATCTCCTACATTACAACCTGTATTATGTTTCCTTTCCTTTCCTTTCCTTTCCTTTCCTTTCCTTTCCTTTCCTTTCCTTTCCTTTCCTTTCCTTTCCTTTCCTTTCCTTTCCTTTTCCTTTTCCTTTCCTTTCCTTTCCCCATGCCTCCTCCAGGAAAGAAGCGAGCTTGGATCCCAGATGAGAAAGAAGCCTATATCGAAGTGGAAATAAAAGAAAGCTCTGGTGGCAAAGTCACTGTGGAAACCAAAGATAAGGAAGTAAGCAAATACCTTTCCTTTTCCAAGGGAGAGCAAGTGTGTGTGGAGGGGGGATACGTGTGACAGGATCACGTCTGAAGCCATGAGCTCTTGCTGATAGCCCCGTCCCGCTGATGAGTGGTGCCCCGAGGGGACACACACGGCAGTGTCAGCACACGTAGGCCAGTTCCTTGCCAAGAGTGGCACCAGTTCAGCATCTCCCACCGAGGGGTTGCTGTCCCAGCTGGGGTGTCCTGCGGGACACACCGAGGGCACGGGGGGCTGGCCCAGCACAGCTCCTGGATGGGGAAGCACCCCCCAGCACAGCCCTCTGTGATGCTGAACCAGTGCCCGGCTCATCCCGGAGCCTGAAACAACAGGTAAGGGGCCAGTTGGCCAATTCCTGCTCCTTTTAGCCCAGATTTGCAGTGGGTGAGCTGTTGGGAGGACAGGCTATGACGGGCGGAGAGGCTCCAGCTTTCTGCGGCAAAGCAAGCGAGGACCAGCTGGTATTTGTCAAGATAATATCCAGTGCAATTAGCTGCAAATGAGCTTAATTAATATTCCTTTCTTCACTATGGAAGTCTCATGATCCTGCAACTTCACTGCAGAGCACACTGGTATGAAACTGGGAAAAAGAGCAAGGACCTCACCAGGCAGTACATGATAGACTTTATTATTTCTATTTCTTCTCTAGTCAGAATAGGACTAAGAATGGTTTGTGCCTGCTAAATGTGAAAAAAAGATATATGTAATTGTCTTTGAAAAGTGTCAAGGCTTTGAAAATATTTTTGTCTGAATTTTGGAAAGCAAGTTAAAGAGATTTGCCCTCTCCAAAGTAAAATTTGTCATAGAGGAGTTTTAAATTTTTTCTTCTGATATTTAGAACACCTTCCAATTCTGAGAACAGAGCGGTTTCCAAAACCTCTTTTGCCGTTTCCTTTTGAAACTGTCTTTTTAATGATTTGTCACGGATTTACAAAATCAGAGACTATATCAGCTTTCCCTGGATAAGCATTTCCAGCAGAAAGTTTTGAGACATAAAGCCCTCCCTTATCCTTCTGTGTACCCTCCTGCTTTTAACACCTGGCGCCTTTTAACACCACGCGCTTCATCTTCACCCATAAAAAAGATAAACCTCTGAAAGATTTCATTTAGTCTTTATTAACAAGACCATTTGCTAAATCCAGCTTCTCCCATCCAGGCCAGATACGTAACGTGATATTTTCCCCGTGCTTGGTCTCGTGGGATTAAATAAATCCAGTTTTAAGTGATGGGGTACAGGCTTCAGCTGTTTGCCCAGATAACCAGGGATCCCTTTGGAGCAACAGACAGCGCTGGCACAGGCTTTTAGGCTGGGAAGGAGAACACAGGATGGGGGTGTCAAGCACACTGTGGGGGAGCAACTTGGACCCCTCTGTCAGGCTCAGTTAGAGCCCCTCTCCCTGAGGAGGGAACAAGCTGGGCTTTGTGCTGCTGGGGCTGCCCTGGGCCTGTCACCCCAGAACGCTGGGCAGCCCTGCCAGGATGACAGCAGGCACTGGGACCAGGGCTGTCCCCAGCACGGGACACTCAGGGTGTCCTTCCACCTGGCAGGTTTTGAGGCAGAGGGTGTTGGGTGAGGGCTGGGGTCCCTCTGACGTGTCCCCCTCCTCTGACAGACACGGGTGGTGAAGGAGGACGAGGTGCAGCCCATGAATCCCCCCAAGTTCGACATGATTGAGGACATGGCCATGCTGACACACCTCAACGAGGCCTCTGTGCTCTACAACCTGAAGCGCCGCTACTCCCACTGGATGATCTACGTAAGCCCACGGCACCCGTGGGGTGGGGTGGGGAGGTGAGGGGGCATTGGGACACCCCCATCCCTCATCTACCCGTCTTCCCCCTGCAGACCTACTCGGGGCTCTTCTGTGTCACCATCAACCCCTACAAGTGGCTGCCCGTGTACACGGCGCCCGTGGTGGCAGCCTACAAGGGCAAGCGGCGCACGGAGGCACCCCCCCACATCTACTCCATCGCCGACAACGCCTACAACGACA
>VXBC01007843.1:177666-238824 GCA_013399945.1 Ploceus nigricollis | reverse complement strand
AACGACATGCTCCGCAGTAAGCCCTGCCCCGGGGGACCCCATCCCGAGGAGCCCGGGCTCCTGGGGCAGGGCTGAGGCGGGCAGCGCTGCCCTAACGCCGGCTCCTTCTCTTGCAGACCGTGAAAACCAGTCCATGCTCATCACGTAAGTGCCCCTCCATGCCCTCGCCCTGCCCAGCCCCGCTGTGAGCAGAGACCCCCCGTGCTGTGCTCCCTGCATGGGCACCCTGTGCCCAGAGCAGCCCCCCCGGCAGTGTCCCCTCCCCATCCCGGCAGCTGTCACCCTTCCCGCCCAGGCTGCCGCCGCCACCGTGCCAGGTGACAAAGCCCCGCGCGGGCCGGGCTCCCCCGCACCCCGACAGCTGCGGGAGCTGCCGTGGGGCGCCCCGAGCACCGGCACCCTCCGGGGAGCCAGGGGAAAGCAGAGATGGAGGCCAAGGCCGGAGGGAGATGGTGGCCGGAGGGGCGGCGGCGGGGGAGGAGGGTGATGTGGGAGGGTGGAGGCCAGGTTGATTTCAAGTGACATATAGATAAGGGCTATATAAAGGACTCTAAAGGACCCTTCGCCGCTGCCAGGAGCCACGGACATTTTTAGCCTCGGCCATGGCCTAATTAGGAAAGGCAGGGGCTGCGGAGAGATGCTTGGCGCGTGTCCGGTGGCGGCTCCGCTGCCCGCTCCCCCCGGCTCTTTGTGATCTGGGATTACAATGGCACAGCAGCACTAACTATAGGCATGAGCTCAGCGGGGCCGCAGCCCCCCGCAGCCCGCAGCGGGCACCATCCGGCCCGGCCCCGTGCCGCTGCCATCCCCGAGATGCCCCAGCAGAGCCGGGCGTGCTGAAGCCTCCCGAGCGGAGCCCGGACAGCTGCAGCCCCGCGGGCAGCCCGGAGCTGCGTGTGGCTCCAAATTCAAGCCCCGAACACAAGCACGTACCCCCGCGGGCTGGGGAGTGAGTGAGAGCTGCAGCCTCCCCATCCTCCGAGGCTTTGCTTTTCCCTCCCGTCCCGGCAGTGTGTCTGGGATGGTTGTGCCTGTTCTTTGCCTCATGCCCTTATCTGTGTATTTCTGTTACTCTAAGCGGAGAATCTGGTGCTGGTAAGACTGTAAACACCAAGCGGGTCATTCAGTACTTTGCCATTGTCGCAGCCTTGGGCGACACACCGGGCAAGAAATTAGTAAGACCTTCTTTTCAAACAAGTTCTTGTTGTTTTCTTCCTTTCTTTCTTTTTTTGTTTTTTAATTTTTTTCCCGCCTTCCCCTTTCTTACTTTTTCTTCCCCGACTTTTTGCGTTTGGAAACGTGTTTTGGTCTGACCCACCCAGGGCTTGGCTTTTCCCTGACTTTTGAACAAGCAAGGCTTGAAATTATTCTGCTCAAGGGGAAATGGAATTTTTTTTTTTTTAATGTGGCTGCTCAATCCGTGTAGCCTGGAAGAGGTGCTTTAGTTGTTCTCTTTCTCTTCTCTTGCTCTTTCAACCCCCCAATGATCCTCTTAAGGAGCATTAAAGGGATGAAGTAAACCTTCCATTTCCCACCTTGCCTCTTTTAAGCCTTGCTTTTCAGCATTTTCTCCTTTTTTTTCCCTCCTTTTGTTAATTTTGACCCTTTTCTGCCTCGTGCTTTTCTTGCTCTTGTTTTGAATCTTGCTTTTCTTTGGTGCTGGTTATTTTTGAGCTGCCCTTGCAATTGCTTATTTCTTCTGGATACTTTGAGGCTCCAGCCTGCTTTCCCCTCGTGGAAGCAAACTGGCTGCTTTAGGTATCAGACAAGCAATACTTCAGCATTATTTTCTTTCCTCTTCTTCGAGTTTGAATTTAACTGTTCTTGCTTTTTGACGCCTTTCTTTATTTTCTTGAGCTAATCTATTTAACAACTTTTTGGCCTCTCCTATAAAGTTTAATCCTCCGAGTTTTTTTTTTCTCTTGGACTTTTTTTTTGGCACTAAATGGTCATGCCCTGCTTTTCTGACCATGCTTCTTGTGGTTCTTGCCTGGCTTTCCTGGATTTCTAAAGATAATTTTCTCTCCTTTCTCTAGGCAGCTCTTGCCACTAAAACTGGGGTAAGTGTTGTGGGCTCTTTAATGCTGAGGATAAAGTTCTGCTGCACCACAGATCTGTGATGGGGTGATGTGTGGGGCCTCCTCCTCAAGTCTGGGAGCAGCACCTGGGCAGTGTTTAGCTCTCCACTTGGCTTTGTATCTGCCTCCTTCCCATAGCTGGAAGCTTTGCTGTTTCATCTCTTTCTGCCTTTTTGACTCCAGCCTCTCCTTCAAGGGATAATTACTCTGGATAGAAACATTCATTTCTATCCAGTGTTTGCCTAGGAGTGGTGTGGGCTCCTCCAAAGGTGAGGTGAAGCCTTCACACCCTGAAGATCCTCCTCAGCCTCAAAGCCCAGCTGAGGGTGGTGGTGCTGAGGGGCAGGAGAAGACCCTTTGTCCCAGGCAGCCCTGTGCTCTGGCTGCAGACCAGTGCCCTGCTGATGCCCAGGCTTGCCACCCTCTGCCAAGCCCTGCACTGGTGCTGCCCATGTCAGGACCAGCTGATGTCCTTGCCTGGGGGACATTTCTGAGGTGTTTGCTCCAAAAACCCAGCAAAGGTTCAGCCCCTGGGGCTCCCAATGCCCAAACCATCCTTGGTTTCCTCTGAGCCTTTGGCTGGTGCACAGCCTTGGCTGGGGGATGTTCATCATCACAGGAGTGGCCACTTGGACAAACAGAGTGAGGCAGCTCAGGGGCTTCACCTGTGGGTCTTGGGGCTGCCCAGGCCAGGCTGAATTTAGAGATAAGAGCTCAAGGGATACTCAGGTGATAGTGTGCTGGTAACTGTGTGATGCACAGCTGCTCCCTGTCTCTTTTGCCCTTCACACAGCTGCAGCTGCAGAGGTGGGAGCAGTTGTGGTTCCAGCATTGGAAAGAGAGGGTGGCTCTGGGTGGGCAGCCCAGAGCTGATGTTCTCCACCTGAGGAAAGCCCTGTGAATTGTAATGTGTCAGAGCATGGGCAAAGGTCTCATGAAAAGTCCTGCAGGTGTCTGTGCCACCAACTCTGTATCAGGTGTCAAACCCCACTGTCCTTCATGTGGTGTAGCACCAGTCTCTTGCTCTGCTCTTCAAATCCTTCTCCTGCTTTACCTGCATTAGGCAGAGGCTGGCTCTCTATTTTTGAACAGAGAAACACACATGGGAAAACAAGGTTAGGAGAGGATTCATCTTAGGGCTAGCTCAGGAGAGCCCCAGGATTCCCAGCAGATCATGCCAGCTGGGACTTGTGGTGCATTCCCATCACAGTGGGACCCTGCAGTGCATGTTGTTGGTGTAGGGACCTCTTGTTTCACAATGTGCTGTTGATGTGAGCTGTCCTAGACTCTGGTTTGTGGAAGAGGAAATGCCTAATGTCAGAGAGCCTGAAATGATTCAGCCTCTTGTGACAACATGAGCTTGCTCTTGGTTTGCATAGTGTAGCTCCTAGGAAAGGGGGTAAGGACTGCTGTGTGCAGAGGGGACAGCAGCCTGGGGCTCCAGTTTAGGTGAGGAGAAGGGCACAGAGGGCACTGCTGCAAAGCCCAGCTGTGCTGATAAACTGAGCTGCATGGCCTGGGCACAGGGAGATGCCTCGGGAGCAGCTGAGGAGTGCAGCAAGGAGCCCCTGGCACTGCTCTGTGCTCCTGGTGACAGATCCCCTCTGGCTGTGTGGGAGCTGACACACCCTTTGGTTTTGTTCTCCAGGGCACCCTCGAGGATCAAATCATCGAGGCTAACCCAGCCATGGAAGCTTTTGGCAATGCCAAAACCATAAGAAATGACAACTCCTCGCGTTTTGTGAGTGCTCAGCAGGACAGGGAGTGTGGCTGCTTGTGTGGGCTGCATGCACAGTGGGTGGCACTGTGGGCTTGTGCACTGGGAGCCACAGGCACGTAGCAGGGAGATGGATCTGCTTCCCGGTGCCACTGGACTGCCAGAGCCAAGCTTTTCTGGTTACATCAGTGCAGCACATGGTGGCCAGCACGAGTGGCCCTGGTGTCACAGCCTGTGGCTGGAGAGACATCCCTGGCAGGACCAAAGCTGAGAGGGACAGTGAGCACAGCCTGGAGTGCTCTGGGACAGACAAGTGTGTCCCTTCCAGGAAGCAGCACCGTTTTTGCTAAGCCCAGCCTGGCTGTGCTGTGGCTGCAGAGCTCCTGTGCCTGGAGGGGAGGGAGGCACTGCTGGGGGAGACCCTGAGCCCAGCACGGAGCAGGGGCTGCAGGCAGGCTCCGTGTCACAGGGCCCTGCAGGAATGGTCAGGGGTAAGAATAGACCTGAGGACAGGGGTTTATCTGCTGTCAGTGAAATTTCTGCCTGCCTGGTATTTAAACCCTTGGGCAATGCTCTTTGAGCTTCTTCACATTACAAACCAGAGAACCTCACCCCTTTATAGAGGCCAGTAAGTTGCCTGGCATCAGCAGAAGCTCAAGAAGTGGGAAATGAATTCAGTTTCTAGGGGCTGTTCAGAGCTGTACCTCTGTAGGCAAGGCCAGCACTTACCTCCTGTGTGTGTTTTCAGGGCAAGTTCATCCGGATCCACTTTGGTCCCTCAGGGAAATTGGCCTCTGCAGACATTGACATCTGTGAGTGGCTGCACTGGGGAGGGAACTCCTCCCACCCTTTGTGCTCAGCTCTGGGAAGGGACAAGCCCTGCTCTGACCCCTCTGCCCTATTTCATTCTAGATCTTCTGGAAAAATCCAGAGTGATTTTCCAGCAACCCAAAGAGCGAAGCTACCACATCTTCTACCAGATCCTGTCTGGGAAGAAACCAGAGCTGCAAGGTAAGGCAGCCAAAGATGCAGCACAGCCCTTGGAGCAGGATGGCCTGAAAACAGCCTCAGGGAGCTCTGTGGTCAGCTTTGGGGTCCACAGGAATGAGCAGGCCCAGCTCACCATGCAGGTTCTGCCCCTGAATGCTTTGCTAGCTGTGCAGGATCATGGGATTGGTGGAATTCAGGGTGGAAGGGATTTCAAGAGGTCATCTAGCCCAGCCTCCATTATCCTCACAGGCTGAGAAGCCAGACTAAAGCCCTTTCTGCTACTGTGTAGGAGCAGAGGTCACCCAGGGTCTGTCTGTAAGGTGGGAATGTGCTTTGCAAAGCTGCCTTGCACAGAGTCCTCGTGGGGTGGTGGTACAGCACTGACCTCAGCGTATGCAGGCTGCAGATTTACTCATTTTGGGATAGAGGGAAGTGTTTTGCAGCCTCCTCAGCAAGTGAAATGACCTGTTTCAGGTGAGCTTGGACACAGCTGCCCAGCTCTCTCTGGGCACTGGTGTAGATGTGATCCCCAGGACAGCCCCACCTGAGCTGAGTTTGTGCTGGGGCAGCTCTGTGCTCTGAGCAGCCTCCTGGTGCCACATCACACTCAGGAAGCCTTTCCCCACGCAGAAGGATGGCTGGCACAGCCCCTGGGGTGGTCAGCTCTTGGCTGAGGGCTCCCGAGCTTGGTGCTGAACAGCACCTTATTAGGCAGGTCTGAGGGAGCAGTAATCTTATCTGGAGTCACAAGGGCATGGTGGCCACTTCTAAATCAGTCTGCAGCCAGGCCATATCCCAAGATAGCAAGCAGGAGGCAAGCACAGAAGAGGTGGACCCATGTGTGGACCTGCCTGTGCTGGAAGAGGCTGTTCTCCCCCAGCTGGTGCCCTCTAGTTGAGGCTGGAGAAGCTTTCCTGCTCCATCTGTGTGCAGGGCTGTCCCTCTGCCCAGGGATGTCCCTGCCAGGCTGGCCTCACCCTCTGCATGTCATCCCCCTGCAGATATGCTGCTGCTGTCCCTCAACCCCTACGACTACCACTTCTGCTCCCAGGGGGTGACAACTGTGGACAACCTGGATGACGGCGAGGAGCTCATGGCCACAGATGTACGTGCACAGCCCTGGGCCTGGGGAGGGCACAGCCCTGGGCCTGGGGAGGGCACAGCCTTCCTCTGGGCAGCTCTGGGGATGTGCCCTGGCTTCCTGTGTGTCCCTCTTTAAATCAGCTGGGAATTCCCTCTGGTTCGTTGGTGGCTGTTGTGAGCCTACAGGAAGGGACAGAGTGACTCTGATCTCCACCCACAGCCTCATCCAGGCAGGAAGGGACAGTCATTCCCTGCATCAGGAAGGGCCTGTGGCACATGAGCACTTCCCATAGTGCCCATGAGAAGGAAGATCACAGAATCATTAAATTTGGAAAAGACCCCCAAGATGGTTGAGTCCAACCTGTGATTTATCCCCACCCTGACACCCAGCCCAGAGCACTGAGTGCCATGTCCAGCCCTTCCTTGGACACCTCCAGGGATGGAGACTCCACCACCTCCCTGGGCAGCCCCTGACAATGCCTGACAACTCTTTCTGTGAATAAATTCCTCCTGATGTCCAACCTGAACCTCCCCTGGCACAACTTGAGGTTGTTCCCTCCCATCCTGTCCCTGTTCCCTGGGAGCAGAGCCCGATCCCCCCTGGCTGCCCCCTCCTGTCAGGGAGCTGTAGAGATCAGTCAGGTCTCCTCCTGTGCCCTCAGCTTGGAGAACCTCCTCCTTGTAGATGCTAGGCTGGTCCTTTTGCTTTCAAATAGGTCTTGTGGGAGCTGGAGCCACATTCAAACCCCATGGACAGGATTCCTTGGGTTGGTGCCCACCAGAGAGGGCCCTGCCCAGCCCCAGGACAGGCAGAGTACCTTAGGAGACAGTGGGAGAAGGAGCCAACCCTCACCTCAGCAGGGTGAATTTGTTCTATATCTGCTGCTTTGTGTCTCCTCAGCACGCCATGGACATCCTGGGCTTCAGCAACGACGAGAAGTACGGCTGCTATAAAATAGTGGGGGCCATCATGCACTTTGGGAACATGAAGTTCAAGCAAAAGCAGCGGGAGGAGCAGGCAGAGGCTGATGGCACTGAAAGTGAGTGAGGCTCTGTGCTCCAGACCTGCCCAGGCTGGGAAACTCCCCATGCCTGCCTGTGGAGAGCAGTTACCTGATCCCAAACACCCTCAGTGACTTAGGCCCTGCTGGGGGTGCACAAGGGCTTGTCCTTGAGCAGGAATATTTGGGACAGTCTCTCTGCAAGGTGGTCTCATCTGCATCGGACTTGTCTCAGCAGCATCACAGGGTGTCACACCCCTGCTGGGCTTCATCTTGTGCAGTCTCCTCCTGCTCTTCACCTCCTGCACTTCACTGGACAGCATTCCAAGCAGGGCATCCACAGAGGATGAGCCAGGCTGGGAGCAGGACCTGCCCAGCTCACAGCCTCCTGAAGAGCTGTTAGAGTAGGACACAATCACTGTCTGACACTTTTCCTGGTTTGCTGTTCAGCACAATCCAATGTAATTCACAGGTCTAAGAACAGTCAGGCTGCAGAGCAAACCTGAAGGGAGAGGGTAACTTTGCAGCACGTGGGAGGGTGAGAAGGGGGAGCTCTAGCATGTACTTGGAAGGTTTCAGCAGGGATCCAGCAGAAATGATTACCTGGATCAGTCTTTGTCACGTTAACACTCATGAAGGAAAAGTTCTCTTTGCCTCAGGAGTGGCAACACAGGCTTTAGCTGCTCCCTGGTAATTAATGAAGGTTTTGCTATGGCAGTGATGTCCCTACAGAGGTGATTTGCTTGCTGCAATCTGCTATCAGGAGTTTATGAAAGACAGTCACCTCTCTTCTGCTCAATTCAAATCCTCTGTGTGGAAATTCAAACCTCCACTGGAAAATGCGTAGAGAATCCCAGATCAGTAAGGCTAAAACCTGATAAGCACCTGATAAGGTGCAGCAGACCTCCAAACAGTAACTTCTCAGTCAGGAGGTTCAAACTTTACAGCATCATAGAGTATCCAAGATGGAAAATCACATTAGACACTGGAGGAGGTGTGAAAAACACCAGTGTGGTTAGCACTGATCATCATAAGAGCAGGTCATTTTTTATTTTGGTTGGTTCCTTTTCCCCTTCCCAGACCCCCCTTGCAGGCTCCTCATGCCTTTGTGCTGCCTTCCAGGTGCTGACAAAGCTGCCTATCTCATGGGAATCAGCTCAGCTGACCTCATCAAGGGGCTGCTCCATCCTCGTGTGAAAGTGGGCAATGAGTACGTGACCAAAGGTCAGAACGTGGAGCAGGTGAGTGACAGGACAGCAGGACACTGGGGTGTCCCCTGCTCACACTGGGGTGCCACTGCTGCTTCAGTTCACTGTCTTGGGTGTAGGAGGAGACTCCAGAGCAGCAGGAGAAGGTGTAGCCGCAGTTCTTGGCTTTTAGGAGCAGGGAAAATGGGTGGCAGAGCTGGCTGATAGCTTTGCACATTAACCAAGGCTGGAGATTCAATGTGGTGTCTTTGAAATGTGGGTTGGATCCCAGCCAGAGCAGGTCCAGGTTCTGTGGATCTGCTTCAGAGACAGTCACACTCCTATGAAGAGTTCAGCCCTGAAAATTAGAAAACTCTGGATATCTAAACACTCATCTGAGTTGATCTTGTAGAAGATCAAATGCACCAAACATGTGTCTTGTCAGATTCCAGCCACACCCCAGCTGGGAACCCAGACCTGGCCTGAGTAGTGCAAGCCAGTCCTTGAGCACAATTCAGGAGCTGGTATCTTATCCAAAGTGGGCTGTAGGCTCTGGCCAGGCACAAGGCTTCTGAAAATGTCACTTTAAACTGAATTTATATCCTAAGACCTTGGAGGCAAGATAGGCCAGGTAGGCAGGAACACACTTGTGAGGAACGCAAAACTAATTTTGGAGCTTGTGCTGTAACCACGAACTCCTTGGCTGTGTCTGTCCATCCTTTGTGTGCCAGGAAGAGCTCTCTCTCAGCCTGTGGCTCCTGCAGGAGCAGGGAGGAGCTCACTATGTGCTCTGGGGTTTGCCTTGGCAGGTGCTCTACGCTGTGGGGGCCCTGGCTAAAGCCACCTACGACCGCATGTTCAAGTGGCTGGTGACCCGCATCAACAAGACCCTGGACACCAAGCTGGCCAGGCAGTTCTTCATCGGGGTGCTGGACATTGCAGGCTTCGAGATCTTTGATGTGAGTTCTGCAGGCCCCTGCACTGGGTTCAGGGAGTGTTGTAGGGGCAGCTCAGTCCCCTGGGGTTTGAGAGCTCTAGCTCCTCTAAGAAGCTGCTGGCCTTGATGAGAAAAGGGGCTCTTGTCTGAATTGATGTATCTGGAGCAAACAGGCAGCTCTCAAGGAATGATTTAACACTGCTGTGGGCACCTCTCTAGTGATTGCTGGCTACCTGCTGTGGTAGCCACACAGCTGAGCCTGGCAGGGATCACCCTTCACACCCAGGCAAAGCACAAGAGTGAATCCCTTCGCTTCTGGAGCTCCTCCTTCTGACTCGGATCTGTTTTGTTCTTGCAGTTCAACAGCTTCGAGCAGCTCTGCATCAACTTCACCAACGAGAAATTGCAACAGTTCTTCAACCACCACATGTTTGTCCTGGAGCAGGAGGAGTACAAGAAGGAAGGCATCGAATGGGTCTTCATTGACTTTGGCCTGGACCTGCAGGCCTGCATTGACCTGATTGAGAAGGTAGAGTGTGAGGCAGGGCACGGAAATGGCACTGCTGGGGGATGGTTTGTTTGCAAAGGCTGCAACAGAGAGGTGCTCTGCTACCAAAATTAAATTATTCCCTCCCTAGTCAGTGGCAAGTGCCCAACTTTTTTTTCCCCGCACTTACAGCTCAGAGCCTCCAGCCCCTTGAGAGCTTTTCCACACAAATTTTGACTTTATGAAAACATGGAAATTCTATTTCTACCCACTGGGGAGCCACAAAACCTGGTGCAGCCTTTTCCTCCAGAGAGCAATCATCTCTTCCCCTTTTTTCCTACCCACTTGCAGCCCATCAGTGCCTCTTACTTGAGATTTCCACCATTGCATGAAGGATACTCTTTTTTTCTGGAGAGGATCCCTCCATCTCAACAATCTGTTGGACCAGGGCAAACTCCCATGTCTTGCAGGCCTGGCCAGTCCCACATGGGGCTGGGAGGTCAGGTGCAGCCTGGAATATGCCAGTGGCAGCTTGCACTATGGCCAGTGTCTTGCACCTGGATTAGGATGGGCTCTCCCAGGTCAAGCCCATGCTCCGTGGCACAGAGCGTCCCAGTTTTGGGATGGGACGTGGCAACACTGAGCTCAGTCCTCTTTATCCCCCCTCTCCCTGCAGCCCATGGGAATCCTGTCCATCCTGGAAGAGGAGTGCATGTTCCCCAAAGCCTCTGACATGACCTTCAAGTCCAAGCTCTACGACAACCACATCGGGAAGTCGCCCAACTTCCAGAAGCCGCGGCCGGACAAGAAGCGCAAGTACGAGGCGCACTTTGAGGTGGTGCACTACGCTGGTGTGGTACGTCCCTGGCAGCTCTTCCCAGCCCCCACAGCCTCCCCGGGCAGGGACAGGGCTGGCCTGACCCTCCCTGTCCTGGGACAGGTGCCGTACAACATCGTGGGGTGGCTGGACAAGAACAAGGACCCCCTGAACGAGACAGTGGTGTCCGTCTTCCAGAAATCCCAGAACAAGCTCCTGGCCTCCCTCTATGAGAACTATGTGGGTTCTGCTTCAGGTGAGGAAACCCTCACCCTGTTTTTTATTTTGGTCTCTCCCCTCCTCTCCTCCATACCCAGCTGTTGGTGCAGCATCCCCATCCCTGGCAGCCCAGGCAAAGGGAAAACCCACATTGACCCCTAAAATCCTCGTAGGTGCGTGCTGGTTGAAGGGCTTGTGTGGGGTTGTAGGGTTGTTGTGGTGGCCCTGTGACTTTGGAGTGTGAAGAGGTGTCTTGCTACCTGGAGCTGAGGAACAACACCCAGAGCTGGGTGCTGTGGGAGATGGCTGCTGGGTGTTTTTGGTGGTCAGTACCTTTGTTTTGCAGCAGAGCACAACCACCTCTGCTTTAGAGACAGCAAGGGCTGTGGGAATTTTAGGGGTGTTTGGGGGTGCCCCCGAGTCCTTCAAGGCAGGCAGATGTTTTGCTGATGTAAGTAATCAATATTTTAACCCAACAGAGGAACCTCACAAGCCAGGGACCAAGGAGAAACGTAAAAAGGCAGCTTCTTTCCAAACAGTGTCGCAGCTGCACAAGGTGAGAACCAGCCCCTCATCCAGGGCTATGAGGGAAACGTGCTGAGGGTCCCACTGGCAGTCCCACTTCCCTGCCAAGACTTTTGGTTTCTTGCACCTCCTGGGGCCTGAAGGACCATGAGAGCTCCTGAAGGACCACCAGAGCTCCTGAGGGACCACCACTAGACCAAAGCCCCCAAGTCCCTCTCATCCCTGGCCAGGGGGGCTGTGCCTGGCAGAGTCCCAGCCCTGTCCCCGTGCTCCTAGGGCAGGACACGAGGCTCCAGGCTGGCAGAGCTCCCCTGGAGCTGGGCTCGTGCTGCTCCTGCCCTCGTGACGCTCGCGGCAGCTCCCCCGCCTCTGAGAGAGCGGCAGTTAAGACTTGTAGTGATGTTTAGATAATTAATTACATGAACATCACTTTAAGTCTGTGCTACTTCTCTCCTCGTTCCTGTCAGCGGGAAGGACAGCCTTTGGGCAGAAGACAATGGAGGAGGATCTTGCAGGTCTCTGAGCAGGCAGCTCCCTGTCCTGGGGGGGACCTGGCCCATTTTACAGCTCAGGGTGTCACTCAGCTCCATCCCATGCTCACCACGGGAGTCACTTGTCCAACCCAGACCTCAGCCAGCTGGAAGGCAGCACAGAGGGGTGTGTCCTGCCATGACAGCCTTGTGGTGACAGGGCAAAGGTCACAGCCCTGAGGCTGCCAGAGCTCCAGGGCTGTTTGGACAATGCTCCCAGGCATAGGTGGGATTCTTGGGGTGTCTATGCAGGGCCAGGAGCTGCACGGGATGATCCTTGTGGGTTCCTCCCAACTCAGGATATTCTGTGACTCTTTGCCAAGGTGCTTGCAGAAGGCAGCTCTGTGGCAGAGCCCCTTTTGAGGGAAAAGTGTGACTTTCTTCCTTCTGGACAAGTCACAGGCCTTGGGGAAAGGTTCTGTGGTGAGGAGTTGCCCCATGGTGATGTGGAGCTGTGGGAAGGTGTTCTCTTCCCTGAGCTGGTCCTGGACAGGCTGAGCCTGTACAGGCAGCTGGAAAGATCAAGGATAGAGTTGCCTTGGAGAGAAAAGGAGGTGCAGTCTGGCTCAGCAGGGCCCTCTGTCATGGCCAAGGGGGTGAAGCACTGTGGAGGTGCAGGGAAATCCTGCATATCCTAACATTCTCTGTCTGCAGCCAGTGTGGACACCAGCACTGGAATTGCAGGGTGCTGAGCACAGAGCTCTGTACCAGAAATATGCTCAGTCCCGTGTCCCTGGCTCTCCCCTGCAGCAAGACTTTGCCTACAAATACTTGGGAAGCATCTGGCACATCAAACTTCTGTAGCACAGCAAAACCTGCCAGTGCCATTTGGCCTGTGTGCCAGCCCAGCCCCCTCTGCCATGGGCACAGTCTCCCACCCTGGCAGGAGGCACTGACCCTGCCCCAGGTGGGGATGTCCACTCTGCCAGGATAGCAGGAAGAAATCCCCCCTTTCTCATGCCATAAGGAGCTCTCAGGGTCAGCTCTCTCCCTGCCTGTGGGGGAAAGGAGCTGGAGAGAAAGAGAAGCATGGCAGGGAAGCAGAGCTGTCCCCTCACCCCCTGTGTCTGCCCTGCAGGAGAATCTGAACAAGCTGATGACCAACCTGCGCTCCACCCAGCCCCACTTCGTCCGCTGCATCATCCCCAACGAGACAAAGACCCCAGGTATGGGACAGCTGAGGCAGTGCCCTGGGGACAGCCACATGTGGGAACTGGCAGGGATTCTTGCACCCATCCTCTCCCCAACCCTCCTCATGCTGCCACTGAGCCCTGACCCCATCTCAGTGTTGAAACTCCTGTGACCCAGATCAACCTCTGCTGTGGAGAAGGAGCTTTGCCAGGCTCCCATTTTGGTTGTGCAGCTGGCACTTGGATAAGAGCAGGCATGGATGAGTTTTCCAGGCTGAGTTCTGTTGCCTCATTTCTCTTCATAGAGAAAAGCAAGGCACAAACTTTTCCTAAGGATTTGCTAGGAAAGGCATGGAGAGCTGCAGAGAGAGAAAAATAATTCTTATCTCTGCTCCCTGTTCTCCCCTGTGGAATGTGAGCTGGAGATTGTTTATCTTGAGTGACCAATCTGGTCCAGCTGTGTCTGGACTCTGGAGAGAAGGTCACGAGTTTGAGTTAGACTAAGATAGGTAAGTTAGACATAGGTATGTAGAATAGCCTCTCTTCAGATATTATTAATGTATTTTAGTATAGATTGAATAAAGAGTGTGTTCAGCATCTCAAAGCCTTCTGAAATGGAGTCAGACATCCTTCATTCTCTTCCTGGGGGTCACTGCATTTACAATAGAGTTCCACCATCCAAGGCACAGGCTGCACTGCAGGGCAGGCTAACACCCCTGTTCAAACCACGGGATGTTCCCAGGGTTCAGACCTGGGCTGCAGCTCCATTTCCTCTGTCTTCTTGGCCTGAGGATCTGCTCCCTGTGTGTCCTGCCCCACAGGAGCCATGGATTCCTTCCTGGTGCTGCACCAGCTGCGGTGTAACGGTGTCCTGGAAGGGATCCGCATCTGCCGCAAGGGCTTCCCCAACAGGATCCTCTACGCCGACTTCAAGCAGCGGTAACCCCCTCTTCCTCCTCACCCAGCACGTGTTTCAAGGGCAGACAGACTTGTCCTGGCTCTGACCTGCTCCCCAGCTTGTGCAGAGCTGGTCTGAACCCCCACGTACCCCCAGTGCCTGTCCAGTTTGGGGTAGCTCTGCTGCTGGCTCTGGGGTGCCAGACATGGAGAGTTTGGGGTGAGATCTGGATGTTTGAGGTGCTGGTGCAGGGGGAAGGTGGCAAGGCTCAGGCCTCTCTGATCCTGGCTCAGATTTCACTCTGCCCTTGCAATGGATCCTTAGGGCTCTCACCTTAGGGTCCCATCTATGCTGCTTAGCCCAGGCCCAGTGAGGGCAGTGGCCTCCTGGCACAGTCTCCCTGATGTTCAGGGACTAAAGTCTGCCAGGGTTCCCTGGTGCCTGCAATCCTGTGCCCTGGAGCACCTGGTTCACACACAGCTCCAGCCTGTGGTGCAGCCCCATGGCTCCCAGGGCACTGGCATGCCTGGGGCTCTGGGGTGATGCTGGTGCTGCAGTCCTCTTGCATGGCCTCCCTCTGCTTTGCCCCGCAGCTACCGTATCCTAAATCCAGCAGCCATTCCAGAAGACAAGTTTGTGGACAGCAGGAAGGCCACAGAGAAGCTGCTGAGCTCCCTGGACCTGGACCGTGCACAGTACAAGTTTGGTCACACCAAGGTGAGAGCGGGCAGCTGATCCTTGGGAAGGAGAAATTTCCCCTCCTGTTACTCTCCGTACCTGTCTCTGCCTGGCCACAGCCCTGCTGTAGCCCTGCACTCTGCAGGGTCTGTGTGGCCCTTGAAGGGACTCGGGAGGGCAGAGGAAGATGCAGGCTGGGAAGAGAAAGAACAGCTCTGAGCAGGTCACTGCTGCCTGACCTCGTGCCACCCACCACATCACCTTGTCCCTGCTGAGGGGCATGATGTGCTCAGGGCAGCTCTGGTTCCCTGTGCCATGTGTGGGTGCACCTCCATGTTTCCCTGGCAGGCTGTGTTGCCCCTGAGCCCTCTGTCCTTCTGCTGGTGACTCCACTCTCTTGCCCACAGGTGTTTTTCAAGGCTGGTTTGTTGGGCTTGCTGGAGGAGATGCGAGATGAACGTCTGGCCAAGGTCCTGACAATGCTCCAGGCCAGGATCCGTGGGTACCTCATGCGTGTGGAGTATCAGAAGATCATCAGCAGGAGGTAGGTGAGGGGCAAAAGGCAGAACTTTGTGTCTCCTTGTCTCTTCTGCTCGTGCCCATGGGTTTGACCTGTGGGGTCTGCCTGTGTCTGGCAGTGATTGGTCCTGAGGGATGGAGGCAAACCTGGAAGAGGTCTGGCATGGCCCTGGTAGGGAGGATCTAGGTGTGGGGAGCCTCTGGTTTCCACTGGAAGATTCAGAGGGAGGCAGAGTGAGGAGAGCTGAGATCCAGGCTGCCCCACCCATCCCAGCGTGGCCAGTACAGTGTGCAGTGTCCCATTCATCCACCATTCTGCCATTTGTCCAGTTGGTGGAGAATGGAGCCATATCCAGGCCTGCAGAAGCCAGGATGGGCCATGGGGAATGTCCCCCCCCGATGATACTGTGCTTGTATTCCCCCAGGGAAGCCCTCTACACCATCCAGTGGAACATCCGTGCCTTCAACGCTGTCAAGAACTGGTCCTGGATGAAGCTGTTCTTCAAGATCAAGCCTTTACTCAAGTCTGCTCAGACTGAGAAGGAAATGTCCAACCTGAAGGAGGAATTCCAGAAGCTGAAGGAGGCTCTGGAGAAGTCTGAGGCTAAGAGGAAGGAGCTGGAAGAGAAGCAAGTCTCCATGATCCAGGAGAAGAATGACCTGGCTCTCCAGCTACAGGCAGTGAGTGCCTCACCCTCTCTCTGGGGGTGTTAAGATAGTGCAGGATCCATGGGTAGAAGAAGGAGCAGAATATCCTAGAACCCTCCTTCAGCCTCTTGCAGTTCTGAAGCTCCCTCATTGCCACAATCTGTCTGAAACACAACCTGAGACTGCAGACCTGAAGTACCATCACATCCTGGGGCTGTCACAGGGATTTGTGATCCCCTGGCTCTAGGGAGGGTGCTCTCCTCACAGGGGAGTGGGAGGGGATTGGAATGTTTGCTTGCCAAATTTTGTGCTGTTTTTTGTGCCAGCCTGTCCTCCCTCTGGAAAGATTGAGTTGCTCTTTGGCCCTGGTTAGTGTGAGAGGTTGAACCTTGATGATGGGCAGTGACTGGAGCTGTATTTTTTGTACACCTGAGCACCTCGGGCTTGCTCTGCCCCTTCCACAAGGAGAAGGCCAGGACAGCAGGGCTGAGAGCAGAGTCCTGGGGCAGAGGGTGAGCGCTGGCTCTCCTGTGCCTCTCCCAGGAGCAAGACAACCTGGCAGATGCAGAGGAACGCTGTGACCTGCTCATCAAATCCAAGATCCAGCTGGAGGCCAAGGTGAAGGAGCTGATGGAGCGTGTGGAGGATGAGGAGGAGATGACCTCGGAGCTCACCGCCAAGAAACGCAAGCTGGAGGATGAGTGTGCAGAGCTGAAGAAGGACATCGACGACCTGGAGATCACACTGGCCAAGGTGGAGAAGGAGAAACACGCCACAGAGAACAAGGTAACCAACCTCCCTGCAGGGTCCAGCCTCTGTGCTTGTGGGGACACCAGAGAAACACCTGGGATAAGGCTGCTGGTGTGGGGACACCAGGGCAGGGCAGAGGGAAAAGGGGGCATGAGAGGGAAAAACCCTCTGTGTCCTGCCTCGATGCCCAGAGGGCTGTGGGCAAATGGTTCTGTGCTGTGGCAAGTGATCTGAGGCATGGAAAACCCACCTGGTGGGGCCAGCCTGGCCAAGGGGAGAGGGGCTGGCTGCTGGTGGGGAGCAGAGCTGCTGTTGCCCATGGATGGACTCCTGCCTTTCAAGGGTCAGGCTGCTGGAGCAGCTTTGCACCCCCTCCCTCTGAGAAGATGCTCTCTACTTTTGTCTTCACTGATCCAGGTTAAAAACCTGATTGAGGAGATGGCTGGTCTGGATGAGATCATTGCCAAGCTGACAAAGGAGAAGAAAGCCCTGCAAGAGGCCCACCAGCAAGCCCTGGATGACCTGCAGGCTGAGGAAGACAAGGTCAACACACTGACCAAAGCCAAGGTCAAGCTGGAGCAGCAAGTGGATGATGTGAGTCACAGGCCAGTGAGAATAAAGCAAGAGAGGTTTCAGTCACATCTCCAGGAGAGCCCAAAGGCTGTCCCTGAGTGGGATCTGGAGTGTGGGATTGTTACCAGATCCCCCTTTAATATGGCCAGTTGATGAATGATCCCATTGACAAACTACCCCTGAAACAAGAGGTGGTGTAGAGCACCTCATGGAGAGCAGTCCTGGGCTGAGGGAGTGGGACTGGAGACCAGCTGGGAAACACCTCTGGCTCCCAGGGGACTGGTGAAGTTCCCACACCAGTGGACATGGGTAAGGGTGGTGCTACAGAAGGTCCTTTCCTTCCCTACCCCACCTCCCTTCGTTCTCCAGCTGGAAAGCTCTCTTGAGCAAGAAAAGAAGGTCCGCATGGACCTGGAGAGAGCAAAGAGGAAGCTTGAAGGAGACCTCAAGCTGTCACAAGAGTCTGTAATGGATCTGGAGAATGACAAGCAGCAGCTGGATGAGAAGCTCAAGAAGTGAGTGTGTGACACGTGCCTGGGCTCTGGGCACCTCTGAATCCAGATGTGTGGTCTCTGCAGGGGTGGCTGGGCTGTGGCTCCGGGCACTGCTGTGTGACCAGTCCAGGCACAGTGAGGGTTTGGTTTTCCTGGGCACTTTGCAGAGAGGCTGAGGAGCTTGTGACAGGCTCATAGCAGACCTGCCTTTGTCCCTGGGGCTGGAGAGGAGGGACCTGCCTGGCAGGATCCAACACACTGCTGGGGCCTCAGCTGCAAGTACAAGCTTCAGTCATGTTCTGTTCTCATTGGGGGACTGGGGAACACCTTGGGACCTCACAGGGAAACCCTCAGAGCCAGTTGTCTGCCAATTTGGCTACTTCAGCCCTTCCTGTGAGCCTTCCATGAGCTGCTGCTTATCCCTGCAGTCCTTTTCCATTGTGGGTTTGTTTGTCCTCTGCCCTGGGTGTAAGAGTGCAGGGAAATTTAGGAGCCAGAAGGACCTGTCAGGACAGTGTTTGTCTGATCAGAGGCTCTGTCTCCTGTCTGTACAGGAAAGACTTTGAGATGAGTCAGCTGAACTCAAGGATTGAAGATGGGCAAGTGATGGAGGCCCAGCTGCAGAAGAAGATCAAGGAGGTCCAGGTATGGTGGGAAGAACTGTTCTTACATCCTGGGAGTCCAAAATTTCCATTAGATGTGATGTGCAGGGGAATCTGCATGAGCCAGTCCCTCTCTGAGCACAGGGACATCTCTTTGGAAAAAGCTGGCATTGGTAGCAGGAGCCAAGCCCTCTGCCAGAACATGGTGGGTTGAAAATTAAAGAATGGGCTATTGAGGTGAACACTATCACCAGCCTGAGGAACAGCTTCCAGGATGTAGTTCTCTGTCCAAAATAAAACCTTTAATCCGGTAATGAAACTCTGAAAATCCATATCTGGGCTTCTTCCTATCAGAACAGGTCCCCACAATCATGAAAGTTCCCATGAAAAGAAGCTAATGCCAGCTGGATCCTGATGGCAGGGACAGAGGAGAGCAGGAGCTCCAAACATGCTACCAAGGAGCACCTGCCTCCCAAAACAGCCCAAGACTGGTGGCTTTTTGCCTCCTATCATCATCAGAGATACTGCTCCACTGTGGGGAGCAGAGATGCTGGAGCTTCACCCAGAGCTTGGAGCAGCTGCCCTTTTCTGTGTGTCCAGGCACGCGTTGAGGAGCTGGAGGAGGAGCTGGAGGCCGAGCGAGCTGCCAGGGCCAAGGTGGAGAAGCAGCGGGCGGAGGTGTCGCGGGAGCTGGAGGAGCTGAGCGAGCGGCTGGAGGAGGCGGGCGGCAGCACGGCCACGCAGCTGGAGCTGAGCAAGAAGAGGGAGGCGGAGTTCCTGAAGCTGCGGCGGGACCTGGAGGAGGCCACACTGCAGCACGAGGCCACGGCGGCCGCCCTGCGCAAGAAGCACGCGGACAGCGTGGCCGAGCTGAGCGAGCAGATCGACAACCTGCAGCGCGTCAAGCAGAAGCTGGAGAAGGAGAAGAGCGAGATGAAGATGGAGATTGATGACCTGTCCTCCAACGTTGAGTACATCACCAAGAACAAGGTGGGTCCTGGTTCTCCACGGGGCTGGTTGGTTTCTCCTGTGCACATCGGTGCAGCGTGACCAGCACAGCCACGTCCATGGACTCAAGTAGCTCTTTGCCATGGCCAAGTCCCTGCTTGACCCGTAGCTCGTCCCTATGTCACTACAGGATGCTTTACTTGTCCTGGTCAAGTCTGGAGGCTCTGAGAAGACATTTCCTGGGAAGCTTGACTGCAGAGAGCCACTGTTAGCTTAGCAGCGAGCTCTGGCAGGCTCCTGCTCTCTGCTTTGTGTGCCCATAGGATCCACCGAGCAGGGCAGGGTATCCCCGGGTGGGACAGCAGTGCTCTGTGGCCAGAGCTGAGCTCAGCCAGGCTGTGCTTGGTGCCTGCAGGCCAATGCTGAGAAGCTGTGCCGCACCTACGAGGACCAGCTGAACGAGGCCAAGGCCAAGGTGGACGAGCTGCAGCGACAGCTGACGGACGTGAACGCCCAGCGGGGCCGGCTGCAGACCGAGAACGGTGCGTGGGGCACAAGCCAGGGGCAGCCTCAGGAGTGCTCTGACTCTGGGTGTGTGGCTGGGGAGTGGGGTTCAGCCAGGCAGGCTGCCCTCCTCCTCCCATGGAGGGAAAAGCTAGTTGTGCCTCAGGAGGGATTCCTCGCTGGCATCCTTTGCCTTTAACTGGTTGCACCTCTGCCCGTGGCCCAGATTGCCCTCGTGGGGAGACAGCTGAAGGCCACATGCTCTGGAAGAGTGTGGGCTAGTGCAGATTGCAGCCCTACAGCCTTGAAATAGCAGTTTTGGCTGTGTTTGAACCCAGGGGAGCTCACTCGGCTGCTGGAGGAGAAGGAGTCCTTCATCAACCAGCTGAGCCGTGGCAAGGTCTCGTTCACACAGAGCATTGACGAACTCAAGAGGCAGCTGGAGGAAGAGACCAAGGTGAGGTTTCAGGGCATGGGTGGTCTGAGTGACACTGTGGCAGTGCCCCTTGGACTGGGGAGGTGGGACATACCCTGCACACAGGGCAGCTCTTCACCTGGGAAGAGCAGAAGTTCCCTGCTGCTGCTCCCAGTCTTGGTGCCACGGCCTTTGTCCTGGAGCCTGGACTCAGCTGCTGCTCTCTCTTCCTCAGGGCAAGAATGCCCTGGCCCATGCCCTGCAAGCCTCCCGGCACGACTGTGACCTGCTGCGGGAGCAGTACGAGGAGGAGGTGGAGGCCAAGAGCGAGCTCCAGAGGACCTTGTCCAAAGCCAATGCCGAGGTGGCCCAGTGGAGAACCAAGTACGAGACTGATGCCATCCAGAGGACTGAGGAGCTGGAGGAAGCCAAGTAAGTCCCGTGGCACAAGTCGGTTCCTTGTAGGTGGCAACTTTCTGTTCAGCAATGGGGCTCTCCCAGACCTGGGGTGACACAGCACGCTCCTGCCTGGATCACAGGCTGTGGGGCGGGATGGCAGCCGGGCAGGGAGCGCTCACCCTGGTGCCGTCGGCAGGAAGAAGTTGGCCACCCGGCTGCAGGAGGCAGAGGAGGCCGTGGAGGCCGCCCACGCCAAGTGCTCCTCGCTGGAGAAGACCAAGCACCGGCTGCAGACCGAGATCGAGGACCTCTCGGTGGACCTGGAACGCGCCAACTCGGCCTGCGCTGCCCTGGACAAGAAGCAGCGCAACTTCGACAGGGTCCTGGCCGAGTGGAAGCAGAAGTATGAGGAGACCCAGGTGGAGCTGGAGGCATCGCAGAAGGAGTCACGCAGCCTGAGCACGGAGCTCTTCAAGCTCAAGAATGCCTACGAGGAGTCCCTGGACCACCTGGAGACCCTTAAGAGGGAGAACAAGAACCTGCAGGGTAGGACTGGGCTCGAGCACTCCCCTGGGGCTCTGCCCAGGCTCCTGCTCCTGCCCTGTCCTCAGACATGTGGGATTGGGTCCCTTGTTGGCCAGGAGAGGCCTTGCTGCTCAGCCCATCCACTGGGGGATGCAGCAGTCCATGGACTCAAGCAGCATGTGCTGGGCACACTCTGGGAGGACAGGCAGAGCCACTTGGCTCCTGTCCCCAGATGGCTCCTGTTCCCAAGGTGCTGCCAAGTGCCATGACGCTGCCTTGGGGGTGTTGCTGTTGGACAAACAGGTCCTTAATGCCTCTTCTATGCTCTCTCCCAGACTGCAGAAATGTTCCCAAGCACAGCCTTGGCTGCTCTTTGAGGGTCTGAGGGACATCAGCTGAGCCTGGGCAGGGGGATGGGGACGTCACTTGCACAGGGCTGGTCCCACAAACTCCTTCCTGACCAAACTCCTTCTGTCCCTGGCAGAGGAAATTGCTGATTTGACTGACCAGATCAGTCTGGGCGGCAAAACCATCCATGAGCTGGAGAAGGTGAAGAAAGTGCTGGAGAGCGAGAAGAACGATATCCAGGCAGCTCTGGAGGAGGCTGAGGTGAGTCCTTGTTTCTCATATGTTCCTGCTGCCCCCAGGAGCCACTGGCCCACCCTGCAGCTCTGGCTGTATGCTGCTGGGGGGTGACCCCTGGGAATCCCATTCATGGGGGTCCNGGGGGTCCCGCAGCCACTGCAGGCATTGGGGTGGCTCCACCTGCTCTGCCCCCCATAGCAAATGGGCTGGGGGACAAAGCCAGGGTGGGATGGGTGGCCGGGGGGAGCCCCCTTCCCAGGAACCACCTTCCCATGGCTGAGCTGTCTCTAGGGAGCCCTGGAGCACGAGGAGAGCAAGACCCTGCGCATCCAGCTGGAGCTGAACCAGATCAAGGCTGAAATGGACAGGAAGCTGGCGGAGAAGGACGAGGAATTTGAGAACCTGAGGTGTGTGGGGTGAGGGGACAGGCTGGGACATCGCTGCAGGGACAGAGCTGGCACCGTGGCCCTGGCAGGGCTGCCCCAGGCTGGGTGTCCCCAGGGGACGTGGCTGATGCGTGGCCTCTCCTGCAGGCGCAACCACCAGCGCGCCATGGACTCCATGCAGGCCTCGCTCGACGCAGAGGCCCGGGCCAAGAACGAGGCCGTGCGGCTGAGGAAGAAGATGGAGGGGGACCTGAACGAGATGGAGATCCAGCTGAACCACGCCAACCGCCAGGCTGCCGAGTTCCAGAAGCTGAGCCGCCAGCTCCAGGCCCAGATCAAGGTTGGGACAGACTCGGTGCTGTCCCTGCTGCCACCTGGCTCCTGGCTGTCCCCACTGACCCCACGCTGTCCCACAGGACCTGCAGATCGAGCTGGATGACACCCAGCGCCACAACGACGACCTGAAGGAGCAGGCGGGTGCCCTGGAGCGCCGCAACAACCTGCTGCTGGCAGAGGTGGAGGAGCTGCGGGCAGCACTGGAGCAGGCGGAGAGGAGCAGGAAGCTGGCAGAGCAGGAGCTGCTGGAGACCACCGAGAGGGTCACCCTGCTCCACTCCCAGGTGAGGCACTGCCAAATCCCGTGTCTGCACTGGTGGGAGAGCCAAGAGTCTGTCCAGCTGTGGTGAATGACCAGCCCCAGTGACACTGGACCTGCTCTGTGTGCAGAACATGGGTCTGATCAACCACAAGAAGAAGCTGGAGGCTGATGTCTCTCAGCTGAGCAACGAGGTGGAGGATGCGGTGCAGGAGTGTCGCAATGCCGAGGAGAAGGCAAAGAAGGCCATCACAGATGTAAGAGAGTGGTGGGGACTGCTGTGTGGGTCTCACAACATCTCCACTCAGCCCCTGGCCTGGCAGGGCTGCCTGGCCTTGAGGTGATGTCCCCCTGCTCTTGGCCTCGCAGGCTGCCATGATGGCAGAGGAGCTGAAGAAGGAGCAGGACACGAGCGCACACCTGGAGCGCATGAAGAAGAATATGGAGCAGACCATCAAGGACCTGCAGATGCGTCTGGATGAGGCAGAGCAGATTGCTCTCAAGGGGGGCAAGAAGCAGATCCAGAAGCTGGAGGCCAGGGTGAGACAGTAGGCTGTGTTCTTCAGGAGCCAACTCCTGGGGCTGCCCCAGTCCCTGTGGCACCAGACTCTGCCCCATCCCTCTGAGGACAGGTGGTGCCTCTGGGGGACCAGGGGACAGTCCCCTAGGCTCTGCTCAGGATGGTTTTAGCCTCTGGCTTCTCTGAGCTAGGAAGGTGGCTTGGCTTCAGCTGGGCTGGTGCTGGTGCTTGGGAGCCAAGTGCTGAACCAGTCTGTGCCCCTGCAGGTGCGGGAGCTGGAGGGAGAGCTGGATGCAGAGCAGAAGAAGATGGCAGAGGCCCAGAAGGGCATTCGCAAGTATGAGCGCAGGATCAAGGAGCTGAGCTACCAGGTACAGCAGTTCTGGACACGGGTCCAGCCCTGGTCCAGCAGCACCTGGCACACTTCTCTTTGCTTGGCCTCATTACCCAAGAACCCATCCACAAAGCCCAGCCCAGCCTGGGCTTCTTCTGGGCTCTGTGTGGGCAATGACAACTGCACAAGCTTCTCCATGTCACAACATCCTCTCCCTGCTCTGGGTCCTTCTGCCCATATCCCAGCACCTCCTAAGCTGGGTGATGGGACACAAGGGAGGACCAAGGGACCCAAGGGTGCTGTGACACCGGGCTGGGTTGGTGGGGCAGGCTGGTGCTGTGTTTGTGACCTGGCACCACTGGGACTCTGATAAAGGTGGAGGTGAGGGGATGCTGGGGTCTGGCTAAGGGAGCTGGGGCACTTGCAGGCTGAGGAAGACCGGAAGAACCTGGCTCGGATGCAGGACCTGATTGACAAGCTGCAGAGCAAGGTCAAGAGCTACAAGCGCCAGTTTGAGGAGGCAGTAAGTGCCCATCACTGCTCTGGGACAGGGGACAGGGCTGTCCCTCCCTGGGACTGCCTGCCATGGCTGCCAGGGGCCACGACAGCACTGTGGGGAGCTCGGAGCTGTCCCCTATGCCCCATGCACCCTCCCCTCCCCTCTCCCTACCCAGGAGCAGCAGGCCAACTCCAACCTGGTGAAGTACCGCAAGGTGCAGCACGAGCTGGACGACGCTGAGGAACGCGCCGACATCGCCGAGACCCAGGTCAACAAACTGCGCGCCCGCACCAGGGACATCACCATCTCCAAGGTGGGCACTCCTGGGTGGGAGCGTGGGGAGGTGGGCAGGGGCTCCTGCCAGCCCTGGAGCCCGGGGAGGGAGCACACAGCCACAGTCACACCCGGCTGTGGCACTGCTGCCTCACCTCCCTGCTGGGGCTGAAGGGTGGCAGAGTGCTCCCTGCCTCCGGATCCCTCCTCTCACCAAAGCCCTTTGGGGACTTTTTCCAGCATTAGGAGCCCGGCTGCCCTGCCCTGCACTGTCCCAGCTGCTGCTGTAGGTTGGAGGCAAGTGGCTGCAACAGTCACTGTCAGCTTTGCATTGCATGAATAAACGTAGATCTGCCAGGACTGGCTCTGTTGTGTGTCACAGGGTAACCAGGGCCTTGGCCTCTGCCCCTGGGGTCTTGGGGAGCATTTTCCACAGGGAGACCGAGGCAGGAGAGAAGCTCAGTCCTCTCTCTCCCAGCTCTATGGCCCTGGCTTGGGATGGGTTTTGGGAAAAGAGCCCTTTTCTCATACCTCTGCACCAGAACACATCTCTAACTGCAGGGGACCAGAGCTGAGGCATGAGGCACAACAGACCTCAGCCACTACTCATGAGAACATAAAGCCCCCTAATACAGCCCTGGAGGGGGTTATGGCTTTGGCAAAGGCACTGGAAAGAAAAGACACCTCCACTCATTTCTTTAAAATAGATTTCTTTAATAGTTTCCATTTAATATGTTTATTTGCAGTTAGCAAATCTGCATTAATCAGGGCAGCACGAACCTCAGCAATCCATGGGGAGAGTGCACACTTCCAGAGGTATTTGTTAGTGCCAGGGCTTCCACCTCCCTCCCATCCCATCCCAGAGCCTGTTGGCATCTCCATGGGTCTGGTCTCTCTCACCATGAGATTGTTGTGGCATCTGGCATGGACAGACATCCCAAAGGAATGTGGCCCCAGTTGGGATTTGCCTGTGACCCTCTGTGCACTGGGGCAGAGCCTTTTCCCTGGAGCCCAGCAGGCTCCAACCCTGGAGGAGCCAGGAGTTTCCTCCCTGTGCCCTTCTCCGCCCAGTCAGCCCAAAAGCAAAGCCCAGCCTGTGCTCCCAGGCCTGGGAGGACCCCCAGAGATGGTGTGGGCTCAGCTCAGCTTCCCCCAGGCCCATGGGCAAGGCCAGAGGCAGCTGGGCCCCAAACTGTCTTTAAAACACAGAGGGGAGTGAGACTGCAGGGTTACAGCAGCAAACAGTGGATGCACCAATTAACTACACTGTGGAAAAGGCATCCCTTAACTTAAAAGCCTTTTAATTTGAAGCATTTATTTTAAGTGTACATCTATTACAGTTAAGAAGAAGCAAAGATACACCAAAACCACAAATACCCAAGAACAAAAAAAGTACAGATGAGAAAGAAATGAGCTGAGGGGAGGGAGGGGCAGGGTAGGGGTGACCTGGTGAGGAACAGAGGTGAAGCTGCCATGGCAAGAAGCTCCCCAGGGTACCCTCACCAGAGCGGGATGCAGCTCCCAGGGAGGGACACCAGGATCCCCAGGAGCTCCTGCAAGGCTCCAGCTTTATGCACAAGCTCAGCAGCTCTGAGCCCACAGCAGGACACTGAGGTGTGGGAGAAGAGAAAGGAGAAGGGAGATGTTCAGAGACAAGTCCTACTCCTGGGGTTGGAGCCTCCTTCACTCCTCCAGCCCCAGCACAGGGAGCCTCAGGGTGGGTTTCATGCTGCTGGCAATGAGACAGAAGGCTGCAGCTCTGGGACATCCTCACCCCTTCAGAGCCTGGACAGAGCTGAAGTTATCTCGTCAAATAAATTAGAAAATGTTAAAAAAATTCAGATGCGTGTTTCAAAACTGGTTTCTTTTAGCTGTAGCTGCAAGACATGTTTCTGACTTAAATGTAGTGGCTTAAGTGTAGCGTATCTCATTCCTGGGTATCGGAATGTGCTGGAGCAATGTGGTGTTGGTGAGCAGGCAGGGCACATGCAGGTTTGGCAATCGAGACTGCCAAAACCCCATTCCCCCTTTCCAACATATCCTACAAAGTTACTTTCAACCAGGAGTGTTTATTCCCAGCATTTAACACATTCTGATTAAAACAGATCCAGGAAAAAACGGACATCTCCAGTAAATATTGCACTTTCAAGATTAATGTGTGTGTTGATATTACGGGCTGAAAGCAGAGACTGACATAAGACTTCCAGGCATAGCAGGTTAACATCAAGAGCAATGGTCCTGAAAAGGATTTTAAAACCAGATTAGTTACCCAAGAAGGGACAAGCCGCAAGTTTAAAAAATTAGTACATTTTAATGCTAGTGCTCCGTGAAAAAGCCAACCCCTGTTGCAATTCCACCGCTGCTGAAATGTCTCTGTTCTCCAACACTGCGAAACGCCTCCGGATGGGAAGGATCTGCAGGAAGGACAGCAGGAGCAGAGGTTCTCTCCTAATGCACAGATAGATTTAGTACCAAATGATCCAAAAGGCGATGGTAAAGAGGTGACTGGAGCTGGGGCTCTCAGGAATTAAAAGCACACACACGCACACACACTCATGCTCTAACCAACCCCAAAGCCCTGATTCCAAAGCCCAGCGGAAGAGTTAACACCTGCAGGGAGTCCTCATGGTGACTTTGCACGTGGCTGGTGGTGGGGTCCTGCTCAGGTGGGCTCCTTGGACCTCACACTTGGAGGGCAATTGCTGTGCTTTTCGACTTGCTCGTCCTGGCAGCCCTGAGAGAGCCACACCTCAACCGGCACATACAGAGAAGAGAACCCTCACGTCAGCAAAACCCCTTCTGCCAGCCCCGCCGGACTGGGAGAGAGGAAAAAAAATAATACAGGCTGGTTTGTGCAGGTGATTATTTTTATCCCAGAACAACTGGAAGATACATCCCTGAATGTGTTGCCCAGAGAGCTGTCCGAGTCTCAGAGGTCAGAGCTGGGGGCCAGCAGCAGGGGCAGGGGTGGGACGACGCTCCGCAGCTCCGAGCTGCGCGCACACACTACACAGCGTATCCCTGAAAATCCCGGGCTGCGAGGGACCCTCCGAGCTGTCCGTCAGAAGCTGGAGGCGGGAATTACTCCTCGGAGAAGTCTCTGTCAATGTCCATGTACGCCTCATCGATGTAGCTGACTATGGCACAGGGGGACGTCCGGTCCGGACTGAGCAGTATCGAAACAGTCTCTTTCCAGTAGGTAAAACTAATACAGGAGCTCTGTGGGCACAGACAACAGGGGGATCAGTGCAGGCCACAGCAGGGAACACCTCCCAAAGCTGAAAATCACTTCCTGTTCAGCCCGAGCTGCCCAGCCCCACAGCGTGACCAACACTTTGGGTTCCCCACCCTGCCCTCCCTCCCTGGGGTCCAGCAGAAGGGCTGGGTGTTGAACAACTACACCCTCTACAACCAGCTGCCCACTCTCCAGAAGCAGACAAGGACTCCCAGTGCCTCTGGCAGCTGCTAAGTGCAGCACATGGTGACCCCAGCCTGCCTGGGCCAGTATGCCCATAATCCCAAACTTCTCCTCTGCTGTCCAGTCCAAATACAAACTGGGACACTGTGGTGCCACAGATAAGCCAATGCTGGAAGTAGTACCCGCTCCCAAGATGACATAAAAACCAACACACTCCCTGCTCACACCCCTCCTGCATTATTCCCTCAAAGCCAAAAGGCCACCCCAGCAGCCCAACACCAGACCACATGTCCCCCACGTAACTGGATAGTTGGTTATTTCTATCCACCAGTGACCCAGGACAAACCAGCTCTGGCACAGAAACCTGGAGGCTGCTCCCTTGGCTTCCAGCAGCAACCTCAGCTATTCTTCCTGCACTGTTTGCAACACCAGGAAGAGGGAACAGTGTGGCTAAGGTGCTAACTACTCTGCAAACTGGATTCTCTCCTGCCTCCCCTTCCCTGGCCATCCTGCCAGCCCTGCCTCTCCACCACACTCAGCACTGGCAAGTCTCACTTCTGTGTGCTAGAGCCAAGACCTCAGGCTCTATTTCCAAGGAAGCCCAGCACCTGCCTTGTGGCAGCCTGACTGAGGTGTGAAAAGCACCACAGAGTTACACTGGGGGCAGAACTTCCTCCCTTCCTTCCCTTCCCAATGTCCCATTTTTGCCAGGGGACTGGCAGACAGGTGTTGCTGTGACTGACTCCTGCCATGCTAAGAGGGTCACATACATTTTCTAAGCAGGTGCTGTCTTTATCCTTGTTGAGGTAATGCTGCTGCCAGAATCGCAGGAGACTGTGGAAGTTGTTCAGGATGAAGCCAGGGTATTTTTCCGTGTATTCCATCTGTTGCAAGGTGCGCAGATAAAAAGGGAGTTTTTCTTTCCTTCGGGCCAGCATTAGGATAACTAAACTTGTGTTCAAACAACTGACATTTTCCTGGAAGTAAAAATGACACAGCAAAAAAATCTAAATACTGAGATACCTGTTGTATACATGTCCCTATAAAACAAGCCTGTGGAAAGCACACAGTGGAAGTGTTCCTGCACACAGCAAGGACAAAGGGACATGGGTGTCCTCCAGGGAAACCAGGCTCCTCCCTGCTCCCAGCCCTGCTCACCACTCCAGTCCCACTAAGGCAACTGCAAGGTCCCTGGCAGCTCTTTACCTGTGTAAGTGTCTGTACATGGATAATATTAATGAGACGGAAGAGGAAGGACATTCTCATGGACATCTGGGACATGTAGGACAACAGGCGGCACTCGGACAGGACCTCTGCAACTGCAGCAAGAGGAGAAACACAATCACCAGGTGCTGGAGGTCCAGACATGCTGATCCAAGCACCAGGGCAGTAAGAACTGGTGCTCAAACTTTCCAGGTGGCATTTCCTTGTCTAACCCCCAAGCTGTCAAAGCCCAGATTTAAATTAACCATTATCACGACTGAACACCCCCCAGTCCCACCCCATTGCTTCCTGTTCACCTTTAGCATCAGACTGATTCTCAAACCGGTCCAGGGACAGCGTGATGCAGCGAACGAGCATGTTTGAGTCTACCAGAGAGCTGTTGATCTGATTTAAAAATACCTGGAACTGAACAGAAACACTTTTTAGTGTTGAATTTAAAAGATTTAAATATATTAATACTCAGGGTCATTACCTTTTTGTTATCTCTAACAAGGTAACAGGAGACATCACTCCCAGCTCTGCCTCACCCCGCCCAAGCCAACACTGGCACTGAGGGATGACCAAAGGATCATTTAAAAACACTATGGAATGGAAAAATGCCATCCTGGCATCCCTAAAATCTCTTTTGAAGTTATGTCACTGCATTGAAAGTGAGATTTCATACAGTATTTGTTTTGAAAGAGGAGGAATTCCTGCAGCTCAATGTTTTCCTACGCTGATTTTGTACAAGCAGACAGTGCTAGGGAGGAATACAGTGAGGGAGTCACACAGAATGACAACTAAACCCAGTCAGAGATCAATAAAAAGGAAGCACAGAGGAAATATAAAGACATTCTCTAGAATGTTTGAGTTCATTTACTAGAGAAAAACCCAAAAAATATAGTTTTCTTTTAAATATATTCATACATCCCTTCTCCAAGGTCTACCAGACCCAAGAGCAATCAGAGAAAAATGACAGTAACAAAAGCAAGAGTATAAGGCCACTCAGAACCTACCCACCAGCTGATGTTAAATGTCCAAAGTGCACAAGAGCATGAAACCACTTTGAATAGAGCTGTCCATTGATGTGCAGCTCAATTTTATAGTTAATTACATAAGCCATGGCTTCTTAAAGTGTCTCTAAGTTCAAACAACATCAAATATCTATGTCTGTTTGCAGTATCAAGTATTTTAAGCCTTATTCACGAAGGAATTCCCACTGCAAGCTCCAGTGAAAGATTTTTTGGAGCTGTCTCAATGTCCACAACTATCACTTAACCACAAACCTGGCGACTGCACAGGAAATGTTCTGCTACCCTTGAGCCTGACCTTAGACCTGCCTGATCATGGAACAGGGCAGTGTTTGCTGACCAGCTCAGCACTCACTGTCTCAGGACAGCTAGAGCACTGCTGAAAACACTGAGGGACTTTGGCAACTCCCCTCTTAATGTTTATTGTGCCCCAAGCTCTAAAACCACACCAAACCCAAATGAATCTGAGTTTTAGTGCTAAGTTTGGTTATAAAAGGGTGTAATTTGAGCCACAGGGGGCAGCTTTTACAAATATTTACCTTCTCATCTGTGTTGATGTATTTGTTGAACCTCTTGAATGCATCAATATTGAACTTCATCAGTTCTCCCAGAAGGTCAAAGTAACTCTGAAGCACATCCCGTGACTTGCACTCACTATCAACAATGCAGTAGAGAATATGCTGCCAGGGGAGGAAAACATGTTATTGGCACAGCTTAGTCCAAGCCAGCAGCACAACAGACTCTGATTTAATCAGTATTTAAAGCATTTATATGGAAGTTCTTGGGTGACTGAATGCCACAACACCAAATTAAAGACAAAATTCAGAGGAGTCTCCTGTTAAAATAACTTCCCAGTGATGCAGGTTATACAAATGGCCACAGGTGGCTGCCACAAGCAGAATTCACAGGTATTTTTTTAAGTGTTCCCAGTATTTGTCAGTTACACAGGAATAAGGGCCAGTTTTTCATTTATTATTATTGCTGCATCTATTGTGATTGCTCCAGTAAACTGTGATCCTGACTTATCTCCCTGAGTGTTTATTCCCCCACTACTGCAAGGGGGCAGCTTGAGTGGCCTTCATTTCCCTGCTGAGTTTTAAACCCAGCATAATATTTAACACTACATTTTTATCAACTTTTGGTTCACTGCAGATAAATCCTTCTTGATTGCTATGGAGGATGCCTGACATAAGCTTATTTACCTCCAGGAGTCCTCTCTTGAGGAGGAACATCTGGTCTGCATAGGAGGTGGTGCCTCGCAGAAAACTTTCAACCGCCCTTGCTTGCCAAAACCTGAGAAAGAGAAGAAAGGAGGTGTTACTTTTGGGGCAAGGAAAGTACTTGATCACAACTGCAATTTAAATCCAGTTTCCTGATCTGTTTCATTCCACTCTGAAGCTGGAGTCAGACCTGTTGATCCTGCAGAAAATCACTGACTGTGATTTCTTCACACCTGCACTGCCACCACAGCACAACGAAGCCAGACCTTTCCACAGCCTGTTTTCCAACATTCTCAGCAGCTCTAAGCTGGACTAAACCAAAGCTACATCCCAGGGGTCTCAAACAGCTCATAAGAGGCAAAGTGAACCCACCTGAAGGAGGACTCTGCTGGCTCCTTCTTCATGACCTGAAGCAGTCTGGTCAACAAACCTCTCTTCCCATCACAGACAAGGCTCCTGCAGCAGGTGGAGAAATGACAGCTGAGTGGAAGGGCTGGGCAAGCACTGAGCACTGAATTCAGTCACTGCTCCAGAGCTTTTGATGATCAAAATCTCAGTATTGAAGTACACAGTACAAATATTGTGCTAGTTTTACCAGCAGAGGAGTTCTCCTCACTGCCCTTGGTAAATATCTGCAATATCTGCAACATGACTTCCAAATAAGCCCAAAATAAAAACTTTCTCTCAGAATTTTAATAATTTCAGAAATACCAATTCACACCTTGTGTGAATCAAGAGATAAGAAAAAAAAATACTACATTTGAGCTTAGCAATGAAAGAAACCCCTTTTTTCCCCCTCAAAAAATGTAAAGGAAAGTCTAAATTCCATTTAGGAGGCAGAGCAGAGTATGGAAAGCTGTGTGCTACATTAGGCTGTAAAACTGCAATTTTACTTGTATTAAACAGCACCTTCAGTGGAGTATCCACCTGCATTAAACTCATACAAAAGTAATGCCTTGAATTCATATATCAAGAAAAGCAACACGAAAACTAAATGCTAAGAGTGAAAAAAAACCCAAGTTCTTCCCAATTAGACACAGTATTGTGATAATAACTGTAATCAGAAATCCTCTTAGAGATTCCCTTTTGGAGTGAGGTAAATCTGCTCTGTGCAGACCAAGCCCCTGCTGATACCCTGGGAGTATTCTGACAAAATAAACTTTGCAAACAACCTTCCATCAGCTGAGCTTTATACACCAGAATCATGTATTAAAGAGATTATTAGATCAAAACAGTCCATCTAACAGATACTCAAATGCAGGAGTGATTCTGTAAGTGGTTTAACATGTTAATCTAATTTAGCTTATTCTGGTTATTAGCTGCTCTTAAAATACTCTGAGCAGACACTTGGAAGTGTTCATGCAGCCAGGAAATGGACATTTATGTGTGCACACACTGCTCCTGAATGCCAGAACTAAGCTTTAATAGCAGGAGCAATTAAATGGTTTGAGGGATCACAGTTCACTTTCCAGGTCTGTCTGCAACGCCTGACCTGAGGAAGGCCAGACAGGCAGACCCAGCACATCATAGTGAAGCCTGAGCCATGAATTCAAACCCCTCTTTCTGGGGGTTTCAAAGTTGCCTTTGTTTTTAAAGCACCTTATTCTGAGCACGAGCACACCTGAGATTTGGTAATGCCCATCAACATCCCACAAACCTAGACACCTCCCACTGAAAGGAGTCACTGAAATGAAAATGTGGTGGACAGACAGAGGTCAAACTAAACAGCTGATGTCAAACTTCCAGTGTAAGTGCTTCCAAAACTCTTAAATTGCTGACCAACACCCTCAGTCCCCTCTCACCTGTCAGTGTTGACCACTGCATCCACTTCAGGGATGTTGGCTTTATGGGAGATTGCACTCAGCTCATTCAGTTCCTGGCTGTTCAAAAGGAGATACTTGTTCCTAAAGCAAGACGGGGGGGAGGAGGGGAGAAAAGCAGGATGAATTCAAGAGGCAAAAATGCAATTTCATGGAAAGCAGAGCTACAGGTCTAAAAGGGCTGCAGGACTGGGCACGCTGCTTTCTCCTGGCTGCTCTCCACAGCATTCCCACGCTGCTCCCTGTACCAGGCCAGCCAGCTGCAGCTCAGGAAAACCTCCTCCAAAATTCACCAAATGCCACTTCAAACACTGGCCAGCTCTGAGATGATGGTTCTTTGCTGACTTGTTTGGGATCTTATGGTTTGTAAGTATTTTCTTCTGGATAACGCTAATTTAAAAAAAAAAATCCAAGCAACACTTTGCTGGATTTCAGACCAAAATAAGTATGAAATAGCAAACCTTTTCACAGCTTTGTGAAGCTTTTCTCCACCCTGTAGTGATTGCTCTTTTTAAGTAATAAATCTCTTTCTAAGAAAGCAGAAACTGCAAAAAAGGACTCAGTCATCCTGGTATTTTATTATCTGAACAAACTTTACCCTGGAAATATTTAAAAACATCATGAAAAGTAAAGATCCAAATAAAAATTGATATAGATCCCAGGAATGTACATGAATTCTTTATCAAATACTGAACTTTTCATAATGAAAATAAATTATTTTGTCTGTAAAGTGAACTAACTGCAGAATAAATCTGAGAGAGTAGAAATGTAGTCCAGGGGCCCCCTTTGCCCAATGGCAGTGTGCTCCCTGAGAGTCTTTCTGCTTCCAAGTGTTCAAAATCAGACAGCAAACATTCCTTTTCAGGAAAGCTCAGGGGGCAGAGGATGCAGTGATGAGTGTGAGGCTCCTTCTTGCTTCCAACACTCTCATCAGGTTAGTGCTCTTGTGTAAAGCCTCCTTTGATGTGGACTGAGCAGGTTTCTGCAATGAGAACAGAGCCCTTCTCTCCATGCAATAAACAGCTCTGCAAGTCTGGTTTGGACACAGTTTCACTGAATGAATATCAGCATACAAGTACTTTGCTCTCATCTTGTCCTCAGTTAACTCAGCTTATCTGTGATTTCACAGAAAGTTCATGTAATTATTTAAACCCCCCGAACAGATTCCACACATTCCACTCGCTCAAATGTTACAGCTGGGAGCTGTTTTCTGCTCAAACAAGCCTGAGATCTTTGTAGCAGCCACTTAAGTAGTAACATCACCTGCAGAGATTTTATTGGAAAACCTGGAGTGATTCCCAGGCAAACAATGTCTTGCATGAAGGATTTACAACAGGTCAGCATTTCCTCCCTGTCCAGCAGCTCTGCATTCTCAAAGCTAATATTCCACAATCAAAAATGCTGATATTTGAAACCTATCCAACAGGATTAAAATCCTGCACAAAAATACCAGCCTGGCTCTAGGAATGAGCAGCACCTGAAGTGCAACATGCCTCTAACACAGGAGTTTGTGAGGAAGTAGACACCATCTCCCAGGACTGAATGAGAGCAACAGGACACCTGTGGAATGCAGGATGCAATTCCACAAGTCACCAACACCTCTGTACCAGCAGCACAGCACTAAATATTAAATAACCCCAAGCAAACTGCACCTCCCCTCCAACTATTCCAGTACACCCAAGTTTTCCTAAGGATTTATTTTGAAGGCAGACAGGAGATTTCTCCCTATTTCCCTGGCTCACTGTCAGCTCCCAGTAGAAGGCAAAAAAGAAGAAAGCTGCCTCCTTATTCCTTCAGCCAGAAAGTGTTAACTCACCCTGTACATGTTTCAGCTCATCTCAACACAAGACAAAATGGGCTGGGTTTAACCACACCAGACATATTCAGACATGCCCACCACAGAGCAAATTCTTAGGTTGTTACAGCAAGAGCTGAAAGGAACATGAAATTTAGGGACAGTACAACATTCCCTTCACGTGGAGCCTGCCCTGTGCCCAGGACACCTGGAACCACAGCCAGGCAAAAAGCACCAAGCCACAACCCACAACAGCTTCTCATACTCACTCATGGTGGTCACTGAAGCTCTGAAGAAGCCTCAAGAATTGTATCTTTAAAGTAATGTCCTAAAAGGAGACAAGAAAGGTGAAAAAACACATGATTGCTTTAGTATTTTTTGCTATCATTAGTTACCAAGCAGGCATGAAACAGCTGAATGGAAAACCTTTCCGAATCAAACCCCTTTGGACAGCAAAGCAAATGACTTGCATAAATGGAGAGGCTGCACTTTCCAAATCAGAAGTGGAGATTGCCTCCAAGCCTATGCACATAACAGGTAATAATTCCTTCTCACTGCAAAGGCAATAAAGCTTATAGTTGTACTGATCAATTCAGAATGTCTAGGTTTGGAAAGAAAGAAAATATAAAGACTCCAACATAAAACCCAACCCCCTAAACCTGACTGTGGCACAATTTATACTCTGTGCCTCTCCTAGGTATCACTTCTTTGAATTTTGGTTGTCTTCTACCTCGGGCCTCCAGGGTCCAGAAATTTACTCCTTTCTCAGTTCCCAAAATGGACCTTAAAATCAACAAACTAACTAGGAGAGAAGGGAGAGGCTAAACTGGCCCTGCTACAATGCTAGCATGAGCCAAGGATAGACTTCAGTGAAATCAATAATCTCCCAAAATCTGAATGCTACCACATCTCAAGTCATTGATTATACAAACACCCAGGTACTCAGCACAGCTCCTCAGAATTGTGTGCCAGGATGAAAATCCACTACAGAGTTGCAGAGGTTCCTCACCGGGCTGCAATCACAGTTCTGGTTGTGTCCATGCAGAACCAGGGCTGAGGCTGAGTGCTTCCTCCAGATGAGTTTGTCAAACAGGTTATTGAGGCCAGGAATGAGTCTGAACTCCGCTATCATCTTATGAACCTGGGGAACAAGAGAGGTACAAACACATCTGCTGCAGCCTCAAACACAGATTTCATGTAGCCTGCAAACAGACGGGCACAGTGATGTCATTCTCTGACAAAAGGATGTGAGTTCTTGTCTCAAACAGCAAGTGTTTGTGTTAACCACAGGGCAGCAGTTTCCATTTGGTGGACGTGGACAGAAAATAGACATTTTAGGATACAGCTCTTCACCAGTGCTTCAATTAACCACTGTGTCTCTGGAAGCAGCTTTGGGCATCAGGACATGACTTCCAGCACACTTAAAATGCATCTACACCAAACAGCTGAGCTGGGGATATTCTGCAGCCACTCAATCCCCTGAGTGTCCTTTCCCTTTGCAGACACACGGCTGCAGCTCAGGCAGGCCTCTGATGACAACAAAATCCATTGATAGTGGTTTTATTCACGTGACCTGAGCAGGAGTCCTGAGCAGAGCCCAGCAGGAACACAACCACACCACACTGCTCCTTCAGGTTAAAGAGAAGCTGAACTTCAGAGGAAAAAAAAGTCAAATTGCTCAGGTTCATTTATCAGTCTGCCTGGTACATCTTTTTTATTCATATAAAAAATAAATAATTTTGGTGTGAACAGCTGTTTAATACCTTCAGTCCAAGCTGGGATACTTTTAATGTAAGGAATTTAGAAGATGAGGAGTAAGGGAAATAGAAAGTGGGATTCTTATTAGCTGTAGGCCTAGTACAAGCACTATTCCTTGAGATGTGGTTTCAAATGAAAACCACATTACTGGAATGTACAACATTCTGCAAAAATTAAGTGCCCAAGTACATGTTCCTTAAAATCAACAAACAAAATTACTTAAAAATACCCCAGGTTGCCCCAAGATCCAGAACTGTAACCAGCAGCATTTCAAGCAGATCAATCTACTTTGTTCTATTTACTCACATACCTGAATGAATCAAAATATCTGAAGCTGATGCTGTTTTACAGGTTTTAGTTCTAGTTTGCAGCACAGCTGATGGCTTTTTGCACTCCTCTTGGAGACTCCTCAGCCAACAGCTGTCCCACCTTGATGGAAATCACATTCCTGTTGCTGGACACCTCAAATACACACCTGAGGAGCATCCAGCTCCTTCCCACCCCACCCATGCTGCCCTGACAGACTGCTGAGCCTGGAGTCCTCTGGTGCTCCATTATTTTGAAACACTCTTGGACACTTTGGTTTAGTCACAAAAGCAGCTCTGAGGAATCTCTCTGAACAAAGTGTTCCCTGTAGTGCCCCTGTCCCTCCATGGCACAGGCACAGCAGGAAGAAGCCAAGAGTGTGAGCTGCCTGCAAGAGCCTCAACCCTCACTAAAGGAACAGCTCTCTACACTCAGTTTCAACTCCAGAATCTGCTCCTCTCCAAATGACTCAGATTTCAAACCTGTGCAGTTTAGTTTGCTCAGCTCTGAATGCTCACCTGACCAAGCTCCTCAGACACGTCACTGCCTCTGCATCATTCTCTCCCAGAGCCCAAACTCATTACAATTACTCTGCCTGAGGATGACAAGACAATCCCTGCTCTGTATTCAACCTTCAAGCTACTTTGGCTTTTTCCTGTTGCCATCCAGCTTCACAGAATTGCTCTGGTGCTTTCTCAACACTAAAACTGTCTCTGCTGAGTTTCTGTGTGTGCAGTATGGCTCCCTACAGCAGGAGCAAGGAAATCAGCTGATGGCTCTTCACCACAACACAGACATGCAGGACAGCCTAGAAAAATACATAAGGAGAGTAATTTAGGGTGTGACCATAATGAGAAGGCAGCAAAGGCCTAGATCCGCAGAGAAACACGACTTATTCCCAAGGGTGAGATCATCCCCAACATGGCAACAGGAGGAGCTAAGTCACTGCTACCACAGTTATCAATTAATGCAAATTAGCCAACAATCAAGCTTAAATCAAGCATTCAGAGATTCATTTGGGGACAGGCTGAGTTTGGGAGGCTGCACCTTGCTTCAAGCAAATGCCAGACCATAATGTTGATTATTACAGCAGACTGAAGCAGGTTTGTGATGCCCTTAATAAAATTTCTATGCAAAATGAATCCAATCTAAAACCAGCAAGTCCTTTGGCTGCTCAGACTGGTACCACAGACCCTGTGCTTTTATTCCTTCACAGACAAGAGAGACCAAAAAGCAGCTGAAATGCTTGTCTGAGGGTGCTATTGCACACTGCTGTGCTTGCATTCCAGAGCTTCCCATGGAGAACAGCTCAGCTCCAGTCCTTCCTGTGCCTGGCTCTCAGGAAGGGCATGGGATTCACATCTGCCACACAAGCCTGATGCAGATTAAGGAATGAAGGATGTGTTTTAAAGGCAGAGGATTTCACAAAACAAAACAAAATAAAAAAAGGACAAACCCCCCCCAAACCAACTCCCACCAAAACAAAACCCTAAAACAAACAAGCAAAAAAAAACCCTGGCTCTGGACAAGAAGTGTTTGGGAATGCAGTAACTCAAATGATTCAAGAATTCATCTCCAATCCTGAATCAGTCCTGGGAAGAAGTGAACTGCAGGCCACCTTTATCCTTAGTTTCCCCATCTGCACGGGGACAGAAATAGCAGATGAAGGATAAGAGTTGTGTTCCCAGGAAATTAAAACATAAATTCATCTTCAAAGCCAGCTGCTTCAGCAGCAGATTTTTTGCCTTGTCACATTTGACAGGAGCACAGCAGAAGTGACCCAGGGAGGGAAGGAATCCAGCACCTCCAGCTCCCTCCAGCAGCAGCAGGATGAGTGCAGGCTGCAAGCAGTTTCTGCAGAATCTATAAACCTGCATTCTTGTGGAGAACTCAGGCAGGGATGAATTATCTGCCTTGATACAATGGAAAAGAAAAAATCCTCCTAATAGATCCATGTTCTGGTAGTTTCAGTTATGTTTTGGGCTTTGTTTACATTTTATTTCATGCCTAACAGAAACAGCACTTCTAAAAGGAATGATAACATGATTAGGAGTTGTTTATGGTAGTGACTGTGGTTTCTGAAAGAATTACTGGTTCTCTTTGCTCCCTCTTATGCAGAATCTGCTTCTATAATGCCAAGTGTCTGCTCAGAATCAAAAAATCTCAGGATGGCTTGGGATGGAAGGGATGTTAAAGCCCATCTCATTTCCCTGCCATGGGCAGGGACACCTTCCACCAGACCAGGCTGCTTCAAGCCCCAGCCCTGAACATTTCCAGGGATGGCAGATCCACAAGCTCTGCTGTAGGCTTGGAGGGAACAGGTGAGTTATGTTTGGGACTGAGCTACAACTGCACATGTATTCAGACTAAGAGATTTAGGAGATTGTCCTGGGGGGTGTTTGTGACTGATACCCTGGGAGGTTACTACCAGAGCACAAAATCCTCCAGATAAATATGCTCCAACCCCTGCCCACAACACAGCCTCTCCTGCCTAACACAACAGCCTTTCAGTAACTCACACCAGCTTGGCCCTCCCAGTGTCCAGGACATCTGAATGCCCCTCTGCTCTGCTGAGCTGAGCAGACTGCCAAAGCTGGAAACCTGCCAAAACCTCACCAAGGATTGCTTTGCTTTTCCCTTCACAACCTGCTTTTGACCCATTTAAATCAAACCACAGCTGAGCTGCAGTGACTGGTTCTTTATAAGCCTGTGTGAGGCAGGGAAATTTTTTTTTTCATTTCAAAAGGAAGAAAGACAAAGGAACAGATGAGTGGGATTTGCAGGCAGTGACCAGTGCAGACAGTACTGAAGTGCACCTTCCCAGCTGGGAGTTTAACAACATGCTCACACTTTGCTAAGTCATGGCAATATGCTGCAAAAATCATCCAGAGCATTTCCAAAAGTGAAAGCAGCCAAAGAAGGGTAAGGCCTGAAGGGGCTCCATCCAAACTGGTCACCAAGGCACCAGGAGGGGGGAGAACACCTGACTGCAGCTCCTGCATCATGCAGGTACCCACACACTTCCTCACACAGGAGGCATCCTCCTGCATCCCTCCTGCTCCAGAGCAGAGCTCTGCAGAGCAGGGTGTGACCAGCCCTGCCCCAGCTGTTCCCAGTGAAATGCTGCCTGTTTTCTGGGCAGGGCTGCCAGGATGGACTGCCCAGCTTTGTACCCTGAGCTTTGCCCTGGCATTTCTGAGCCTATGACCTCACCCACGAGCACTCAGGTTTAAAGAGACACCAACCGTGGCATTCACATTCTCTGAATAGAGAGACATAATTCCCCCTCTCAATATTTTTCCTGGAGAAGCACAGAGAGAAGAGAAAACAATTCTTATCTCTGCTCCTGTGCTTTCCCCATGTAGAATGTGTTTAGAGATTGTTTACCTGAAGTGATTGCTTGATTGGATTCTAGTGATGATTGTTTAGAGTCATGAACCAATTGAATCCAGCTGTGTTTGGGACTCTCAGCAGAGAGTCACAGATTTTACTAGTTAGATACAGTTAGTAATAGTTAGTAAGTATGTATGATATAGTTAAGTAAGTATGTATATCTCTTTAAATAGTATAGTAATGTAATAGTTTTAATAAAGCAATCCTTCAGCCTTCTGATCTGGAGCCAGAGATCATCACTTTCTTCCAGTCAGGGGTCACCTTTTTACTATAACCAACTGCGAGTGTGGGCATCCACTGGGGCTCACCTGATTCCTCTGCCTGCCCATGAGCAGCACACAGAGAACATACAGCACCTCCAGCTTGTACATGATCTCGTGCATGATCTTCATGGACTGGGGCAGCTGTGTCCTTGTGGAGGTGTTGGCCAGTCCACTCTCATCTGAAGACTCTGAAAAAGATGGCAAAGATGTGAGTGTGAGGCAGCTTCAACAGGAAAGGATTTGTTACAGTTGTTACTTTTACACTGAACACTGCAGATGCAGGAGCAGCACATCTGCTGGAATTTTCTTCTTAACTAAAAATAGTAATGTACAGCAAATAACCAATTTGAATTACGTGCTAGAGAAAAAATATAGCCGAAAATTTAGAGGAGATAAAATCAGATTTTAAAATTCTTTTTCCATAACAAACTAAATGGCAGCATCTCCTTAAAATAAGTAGGCTCACCTAAATTAATTAATAGACTACTGCACCAGGGCATGGCAGAAAGATAATAAAAGTAGATGGGAGATTATCAGAAGCACTTACTACTAAATCTACTTTCATTTCATACCTCAGTACCAGTATTCTTAGGCCACAGTTAAATAAATTTCATAACCTTAGAGAGAATTACCCTGCTAAGAGCAGAAACAGGAATATGAAGCACTTTGAGTTCTACCAGACATACACTGCATTTTTGTCATACCAAAGGGTGAAGAAACAAACCACACACATGCTCCAAAGCATTTTCCTAAGGTTGTATTAACACTTCCACTGGAACAATTATTTTTTTTCCAATTAACTTATATAATTTAGCTGGAACTACCTTTCCTTTTTAAAGAAGGGGCCACTTGCTTGGTATGAAGCATTTGAACCCAAAGTCATGAGCCAAAGTTCTAGAGTAAAATGGTGGTGAAGCCACTCATCTCAGGAGGGTTATTTTAATCACTCCAGAGCAGGTTAGGGCTGAGGATGCACAGCACTTCAGTGTTAGCTAGGCATGCAAAGGGCACACATTGCTGGAGGGTCTCTCCTTTGGCTAATTTTAATTAATAATAACTGTGTTATTCTCCCACTACATGAGAACAAAACGGGAGTCAGACCTAAATGTTGATATGTGAGTCCTCCATGCAAGAAAAGGGGAATCAGGACCAGATGAAAGGAAAAGCAACACGTGGCAAACCCTGAGAAAGGTTAAGACATGCATCAGCTGCTGGTGGGTTGAGGGATGCAAGCCAGGTACCTGTACTGCTCTGCTCTGCCTCTTCATTTGCCACTCTCATCAGTGCATCCAGCACCAGGGCATTGTCCAGCCAGGTGTACCACTCCTCCAGCTCCTGCAGGAAGCTGGAAGTCCCTGTTGTTTCAGACACTTTCCGTGTGGCCAGTTTGCACAACCGCTCGATGAAGCCTGGAATATTCAGAAGTGTAGCTGAAAAAAAGAAAAAAAGAGAAATAATTTTATTACAATTTAAGATCACCACAAGGTACCAAAACATCTGCTTTAGGAATATAGAAGTATATGGTTAAAAAGATCTGGTTAAAAGATCTGAAGATGGAAGAACTCAGCACACTCTCCTGTTAAAGACTGGAAGAGAGCACCCATACCCCAGCAATAATTCAGTGCTGCTCTCCAGTCTTATCAAGGAACTGATCTGGCTGAAAACTAAGCTGGCAGAAATAAAGCAGCATTTGGAAGGGGCAGCTCCACCTCTCCCTTCCTCCTTCATTTTCCCTCCTGTGGTGTTGGTCTGTAGTGATTGAACTGGCTCCCTGCAGCAGTGGGGAGGAAAGCTGACTGCTTTTCAAGTACTAGGCTCCTGAATTAGCTCCTCATGGAGCAAAACAGGTGGAGAACACACCACAGCAGCCCCAGGTGTGAGGGTTTTAACTGTGGAGCTGCACCCTCAGAAAGAACAGTGCAAGGAAAGAAGTCACTGCTCTGCAAAATGTTTGGGGAGGTGCATTTTGCCGTCAGGAATAACTTAATTACAGGACCTGTTTATTAAAGATACATGGCTAAAGCTTCACTTCCCACTTGCAGGGGCAAGGAGAAAAGGACAAAGAATTTGGCCATGAACATTACATGAAAGAGTTGCATCTCTGAAAAAATAAGCTCCCTGATAAAATTTTTAAAATAGAATATACTGTACAGCCTTAGAATCAAGTCTCTGATTGTGCCCATAAAAAATGATTAGCTAAACATTTGCTTGGCATGGGCCTATGCAAATATCTGCTTCAGAAGCCCAAAAGCTTTTCAGCACAGCAAGAGCTGAAAACAGCAGATCCCACATCTGATGGTACTTTAACTTTTTCAATTCCTACTCATCCCTCTAGGCAAGACTTCTGCACCTGAGCAGTACTCAGCACAATAAGGAAAGCTGCCTGTGCCCAAAGTTAAGGCTGAGATCAGCCCCTCAGATTTCCAAGGCTGGTTTGGTAACACTGGGCAACATAATTAATATTAAACACACTTCTCTTTTCGATAAAGACAAGACACCCTGTTCAGGACAACATCAGATGAAATCAGAGAAGAAGCTGCTCCAACAGCAGCCACACTGCAGGCAGCTTTAGTTCAGGAATTCATATTTTATGGAGGACACAGAATTATGGAGAGCTGCTAATGGGAAGTCCAGGGATGTGGCTAAGGCACAGAAAACAAATCCAATTATTTTAAGCCACTCAGAGAGTGCTGAAATGACAGAAATTAACCCACCTAATGAGCAACACCACATGAAACCAAATGCTACAAAGTTCCCCTAACAGGAAACATTATTTTCAGGAAACAATCTGAAGGGAGTGAATCAAGAAAAATGCTTTGTAAGACAAAACACTTTCAGTATCTTTCAGAAACAACACTGGGTGACACTGAGAAGAGGAAAACTTCATACATTGCTGAGATTATTCTGATTTGTTACAGCACAACAATTACCTTGATTAATTTCAGCTCGGGAAGGGCCCAAGTTTTTTTTCTGCTGGGCATTTTTGGCCAGAAGTGTGTGCTTGTCATCACTGCCCGTGTCGAGCTCCGAGATGGTGACAGCCAGGATCCTGCAGAAGTTGGCCAGCTGCTGCTGGTCAAAGCTGGACACCAGGCTCGCCAGGTTGGGAATATCATCCAGCTGGATCATTTCCTGGAGGAGGCAACACCAGCTCAGTCACATGGGATGGTCAGTGAGTGAACACAGGCAGATCCTCTCTGGGGAGCTCTCTGGGTTATTCCAGTGTTAGCAAAGGAAAAGCAGCTGGGATTTACAAGAGCTGGGAGGCTTAGCAATTCCAAAAGTACAGATATCCATATTTTAAATACTATTTTTATATTTACAAAAAACATGTGGGGGCCTTTTTTAAACTAAAAACCCACAAAACCACAGCCTAATTTAATACATAAATTATGTTTAGGTATTAGAAGTTTCAATTTTGTTTTCCAATCCTGTTTTTTCTTTGAAACTCATAGATAAGAATTTCTAAATTATTTCTCAGTCTTTTCATCAGAAGTTCTTTTTAATAAAAAGATGCTGAAAACAGCTTTCAGAAAAAAAAAAATTCAGATAAACGAAGCTTGTTTCCTATTTCAGGAAGTACATCAACCTCAATCTTGTTCTAAATAATAAAAGATCAGGTTACAGACTCCTGGCCTTCTCCACAAAATGTACACAGACTCTTTCCAATCAAGGTTTTCCCAAGGTTACACCTCGAGTATTTTACTTGCATCACATCAGGGCATTGAGCTGCAGTGATGCTGGTAAATAAGTTCAATAACCAGGTTTGTGCAGAAGATTTAAGTGCCCTGTGTCCCCAGCCTACAGCTCCTCAGAGAGGTGACAAACACCCAGGAATACACAGGAAACCTCCCAGATGTGAGGAAGACAAGTGAAGCATGTCAAATACAATTAGCAGGCAAGGATGAAAATTGAATTTATACGAGGTTCATTTTCTTTGTTTGTAATATGGGCTATTCTTTAATGACTCAGACCATGGGAACACAGCTGCCACCATTCTCTGAACTGGGTAAAAGCACTACAAGTATGACACCACAGGAATAGTTTGGCTTCTTTATGAGAAGTGATTGAAGTTAATTACCACTGTGAACAGGCAGGTTTCAAATAAGCTACAAGAAGTGAGAATGGCAGCTTAGAGGACTAGCCTCAGCAACTCTTCAGAGAAACTCTTTCCTCCACTGGGCTGAAAAGCCATCCAAATGATATTAAGAAAGCAGTAACTAACCTTTTTAACTCCCAGGATATCTTCAATGAGCGTTGCAGTTTGTAGGAATGTCTTTTTGTTTGTCATCAGTGTAAACAGGAACAACACAAAGTCGTTTCTCTCTGCCAGCCGCCTTGTGACTCCTTCCGTCTGGAAATGAGCACACACAGGGCCAGTGAGAGCCCACCCCGAGCAGCCACATGGCACAGCACGTGCAGGACAGCCCTACAGATGATGTGGTGCTGAGCCAGCTGCTCCTGAAACCAGGGAATGTCATGTTTGTGGCAACCAAAACCATCTCCAGTCCTGGTTTGAAGTCAACGTGGCGCTGGCAACAATGCCGGGATGAGAGGCTTCACCTCGAGGCAGCTGTTTCCTTGTCTGAATCTAAAGCCAACCCTGCCTGCCTGGGCACACACCACAGGGGCTGGGCTCTGCTTTGCCATACCAACTGTGACCAGCTCCATGCCATTGGCTGCACACACGCAGCAGCTCCTAAACCCTCAGCACTGCTGTCTGAGCAACCCGGATCAAGCACTGGCCTAAAAGAACGGGGTGACAAACCCCAAAGTCAGACTGAGGCAAGAAAACCCAAGTTTAAGGCTGCATTTCATGCTCTGAGCTCTGCTGAGAGCACAGCCAGGCTTTCCTGGAACTCACAGCTACATCCTCACTGCTTGCAAAGCTTTGTCTTATCCGTGAGACACATTCCCAGTGCTCACAGAACCAGACTAGCAAAGATAATTCCCCAATATTTACAGCTAAGCATAAAAAAGCAGCATATTACCCACAGACCATTTCTGTGATCTTGGGCACCTCTCATCCAATCCCAGCAGTAATACCAAAGTGAATTAAAACAGAGCAGCTAGTCTAGAAATTACAAACTCGGTTTTTAGCATATCATGCTATTCTCAGTTTGCAAAAGTTGTATTACCTGTAGTTAAAAAAATAAATCATCCAAGCCAAGGAAAAAAGTGTTCCCTCTCCTCCCTCTCCCATGTGTACACAGATCCTTATCAGTGAGACATGATCTAGTAAGACTCAACTGTGGAGATTAGACTGGTGTTTTTGGAAGAGCTCCAAGCCACTAGCTGGCTCTTTTAAAATTTTTTGTTAAATAGTGTTCCCTAGGTTATGGCATAATGAGATGTGTGATGAAAGAAACAATCCTGAGGATGTTCCCTGCATGCACAATCTGAGGCCTTTGCTTTTAGCTTCAGGATTTTAATGACAAGGTATTTCCAGAGGCCTTTAACCCAGCACCTTCCTTTGCACTGATCTGCCATGACTGGACTGAACTGAAATCCAGCACATGGAGTTGCAGGATCAAATTTAAAACCCTTTGCCAGCCCCAGTTCTGAACAAGACCAGCTGTGGCTGGGCTTAACAGCCATCCATTCTCAGCTTCAGATTTTAAGCTGTAACATAACAAAGGCTGGCACAGCTTTCCTATGGAAACACAGAAAGATCCAAACAAGGGAACTTAAGCTTGACAATGCAGGTCAAAAAACAAATTATTTGAGCAACACATCAAAATACAGAGTGATGCTGTATTTAACTGAAGGAATTTTAACGTAAAGCTTCAGAGTTAATTTAAATTATACTTAAAAGAGTCTGTTTATTGTCTTATTAAGTAGCACATGCAAAAAGTGACCAGAAGAGTTGTACTTACACATATACAGGTGTTGTACAGTATGCTTAAACAGTCCTTGATGAGGTCATCACTTACTGTAAAGGAGAGAGCAGACAGTCAGCAGCCATCCTCTGCTAAGGAACACCACTGGCATGGGAGGGACACAGAGAGCTATGGGATGGGTGACAACTTCAGGCTGCCAGCTCAGAGCACACATGCAAATGCCTTATAGGATAGAAGCCACAAGAAACACTCTACACCTGACCTGTTCACATGTTAAATTATTTTTGTATGGGAAAGAAAATGTCAGTTCATGCAGTTTTCTCCACCGGAAATTCATGCGTGTTTTCTCAGCACCCGGACTTCATAGAAAAACTTCCAATCTGCTTTGCCACAGCATTTTAATATTTAAAATATGTTTTCAGTACAGACCTTCCACTGTCTAAAGCTCCAGTTCAAGTCACTTCACCTTTGAAGTTCCCTGGCTAGCGGGCACAGGGTGCACCATGACATTCCCTTCCCTCAGCAGGGCTCAGGGAACCAGCAGAATCCCAAAGAGGGGAAATAAAACCACTGCAGCCAAGCTGCTCCAGCAGGAAAGTTGAGCTGAAGTCACTGCACCCCCTCTTCCTACAGCAATGTGGAAATGAGCAGTCATGTAGCAAAAAGTGTCCTGTTTTCTTGAGCTACTCATCTTACAACCTCTGTAGCTCCCATTACATAAACAATGTTTTGTGGCTTATTATTAATAATTTTTCACTGTAGCTGTAGCCACAGGAACAAGAAGAGTTTCCACTGATTGCAGATTTAGTGCTTTGAGTCAAGTGTGTTGTGCTGAGTGTGTGAAGCTCCAGAACTGTGCCAGAAACAGGTGACTCTCCCAAATCCCAGCACGAACCAGTACCAGGGAGAACAAAGAAACCAGTGATTCACTCCTAAATGAATCAACAGGAAATTGCTGCAATGGAAAGAGAATAACAGAAAAATAGAACAATTTCTGTCTGAAACAGACACACCAGGCAAAACTGGGGAAAAGAAAGAGATAACCACTTATTTACTTACTTTTCTGCTTCTTTTTCTGCGTAATAAGAGTTGGTCTCATGAGAATTTCTACTAAAAGCTGTAAAAATAAGACAAGGAATTAAGGGAATGATCACTGAGATACAAATAACGAATTAATTTGTCAGTGACAAACTCAAACCTGTTTCTGCTGAAGTCACAGAGGTGAATAATGAAGGCTCTACAATCAAACCCCCACTGGTGTCAAAATCACATTGACAAATAATAGTTGCATTTACCCTGAAGAAACAGTAAGAGCTGTACAGAATAATCTCCCACTGGCAAGTTTTAAAGAATTTGAGCTTATGTAATTTCACATGCCTCCAGATAACATCAAGGATGGTGATCACACATCTCTTAAAATAAGGAATCTTTAGCAATAATCTGCAAGGAGATGCAAATTTTGCAAAGGTTTTCCCTAAATCTTGCTGGGCTTCAAAAACATTTCAGGTCCAGATAGAATTTAGCAGCTCCAGATTTTCTCTCAGCACCAAAAAGCCACTGCTTGCATACAGGATCCTGTATGTATATTTACATCTAGATTTCTATTTAAGGAATGTAACAATCAGCTTCCCAAGACCACGACTGTGGTTCTGACTGATGTAGAACTGATCTTTAGTTGCTCTAGTCTGTACCACTGGTTTGGCTTATAACACTTGAAAAAACAGCACTTTATTTAAAAATGAAAGTTGGCAAACAGAAGGAACTGATGACTTCTGCAAGAACTACTGCAAGTGCTATTGGTTTTAAAATTCAGTTTAAAATTGTTAACAGCAATGCAGGCATCACCCAGTCAGTGCCAACTCACAAGATATTTAAGAGTTTACAACTTGATCTATTTGTTCCACCTTAATGTTACCCTTCTTTTAATGAACTACTGATCCAGACACAGAGGAAACCACCTTGACATCACTGTAGGCTACATTAATAGCATTGACAAATAAATAAATAGGCAATTTTTAAGAGGAATATTNTAGTCTGTACCACTGGTTTGGCTTATAACACTTGAAAAAACAGCACTTTATTTAAAAATGAAAGTTGGCAAACAGAAGGAACTGATGACTTCTGCAAGAACTACTGCAAGTGCTATTGGTTTTAAAATTCAGTTTAAAATTGTTAACAGCAATGCAGGCATCACCCAGTCAGTGCCAACTCACAAGATATTTAAGAGTTTACAACTTGCTTAATGTTACCCTTTTTTTAATGAACTACTAATCCAGACAGAGAGGAAACTACCTTGACATCATTGGAGGCTACATTAATAGCACTGACAAATAAATAAATAGGCAACTTTTAAGAGGAATATACATTTTCTAGCAATATTTGTAGTAGTAGCTGTAGCATTAATAGGGAAGAGAAAAATGACTGCAGTAATACAGATCTCATATTAATGGTTGTGTTTTAGGAGGAGAATGCACATCTAAAAGTTTGGGGTAATGGGTTTATGCTTTAAATGTTGGGTTTTCTGCCTCTCACCAGAGGCAGAAGGAGCAGAAAGGGAATTATGAGGTTGTGTTTCTTGGGATGGGGTTACATTCAGGAATAGAATCCATGAGGTTTGTGTATTTGCACTCTCAGGTCTTATTTTACATGGATTCATATAAAGGGAAGAGCCATTGAGCTGGTTTTGCTCTTCCTCAATGTAAAGGCTGTCAGAGTCCAAAAATATTTTAACTCTCACACACTGCAGCCTAGAGAGTACACTGCAAACTGAGTGTCCTTCAAAGTTACTCATGTTCCACAGCTCAAAATATTGCAACGTCAATCAGCACATAGCACACACAGCACCAACAGATCAAACTTCTTCCCTTTCAAATCCTAAAGCAGGATTTTTGAAAACACACAGCACTGGCTTCCATCTCTCTTTAATCACGTTAAACCCACCTCTATTAGCCAAATCTCTGACCATAGCACCAGGTAATTACACTGGATGTGATATTTACCATCTCCAGCTCAAGAGGAAAAAAAACCCAAGCCCCAACCAACCAAACCAAATAAAAAATTTGTCCCCAACACACATGGATTCTGTGCACTATGCTAAAATCATTTATACAGAAGTACCACTATTTCCCTTTAAAAACAAGGGGAATTTAAAATATTTTCATAGTGTTCTTATTTGCTTGGGTAGCTGAAGGCTTTTGCCCTCAACTGACAGCAGCAACTAAACCAGTGCTTGTTTCAAAACAACATAAACAGCAGCTTTAAGTAAAAGCAAGCTAAGTGTGACAAGAAATAAATAGCAAAATCTGTTTAGTTAAACTAAATAAAAAGAGAGTATCAATCAGTTCACTGGAAAATACAAATAATACATTTCTAATGAAAGCCAAGCCAGAGCTGGGCACCATAAAACTGAGCAAATGGGTATTTGTGCAATGTAGAATTAAAGCAAATAAACAAAATGATAGATTGCCAGAATGTCCACAGAAACCTTCCAGCTCTGCTTAAAAACTTTGCCGCTTATGAGGAATATAACACAGACAACCTGGTTAAGACAGAGCCCTGATGTGCTTAAACTGCCACAGATCCCCCAGTGTCAAGTGAAATTCTCACTGCTCCAATGCCAATTGTGTTATTTTATCTCACAACCAGGAATCATTTGAAACTCTTCATTCACAACTAAAGGTCTAATCTTTTTAAGGTAAAAAAAGACTGACTAAAGGAACAGCCAGGTATTCTTTATCATATAAGAACAAAACACCTCACTTTGGATGTAATACCTTGAAAAATACACCCTTTTCCTATTTTGATTAACAGAAAGTGGCACAATTCTAATGCTTAACATTAAATTGGTAAAGTCATTCTGTAGCTTGCATTTAGAAGCTTCAAAGACCTCACTGAAGGGATTTTTCAGTGGGATGATTATTATGCAGATCTTTTGATACTGAAAAAACACACTTACATCGACTCCTCCAAACAAATCAAATGTGTATGTGTTTGGGAAACTGGACTCTTGAGCAGCTTTTCTGTCTTCTGTGACATAAACCATGGCTTCCATCGAGAGAAGTGGAGAAATTTCCTGCATGTAGGAGAAAAATAAAGAGATGGTTCAAACAGAAAACTGTTCATCACTATAAACACAATTATCTTCCACTATCTATGTGATTCACTGACTAATCATTACCTGCATCTCCAGCTCTTACTTACCAGCCAATTTTTGACAGATACCATCATGCAGACAGCTTAAAAAATTAATAGTATGATCACAGTAGACTTTAAAGAGTCACAACTAAATTATCTCAAGCTTTAGGAAGAAGGGTGCAGCCAGTACCTTTAGGATGCTTTGGCACTGGGAGAAGTCGCTGTTTGGGTGGCTGTGCTCATACAGCTTCTGCAACAGCAAGGGGATCCCATTCCATTTTGCCTGTTTATCTCTCTCCTTCAACAAGGCCTCTGTGATCTGCAACGAAGGAAGAATGTGATTCCCATGTGTCCAATGCTTCATAACCAGGAAAATAACTTTATCACCTTCCTGGAAAAAGAGCTCACAAAATCCAGTACACCTCTTTCCACGCAGCAATTCATCCAGGACAGGTAGCTGTAGAATTTTACAGATGCAAAGTATCTTAAGCAGCACAGAGCTTAAAGCAGATGTCATTTAGAGTACATAATCTCATTCTGTATTTTTGTATTGATTGTGTATTTTAAAATGGCAACACATTAGTCTCTAAACAATTCCATTAGCAGAACTCCAACTGACAGGTCAGTGAAGGAGGAAATGGGTGCCCTGACACTATCTCAAATTACACTGGTCTAAGGTGTAGAATGCTGAGGATGGGAATGCTTCATTACTTGATGCACTCAGCTAGAAAGAAGTATTTCCTCAGCCAAGTCCCTGAAGTCACTGGTCAGAGCAATGACCCAAACCATAAAAGTTTACAAGCAGGAACATATCAAAGAGAGAAAATTCCCTCTGTAGTCTTGGGCTGGTTGTAAATGGAGATCACCAACTAAATCAGCAGAACAACAACGCTGGCATTATCCTGAGAAACAGGCTGCAAACACAAAAAAAGAACACTTGGAATTTGCTACTATAGCTGTCCAAACTTTCTTCAATGTTCCTCCTTTTTCCCTAAAGTAAAAAAAAAAAATCTCAATATTCATCACTGTGTTTAACACCAAAAAAAAAAAAGTAGCAGCACAAGACTAAAATATTCTGCTTAAAATCCACAAAAGATGCTTGGAAGCCTGAATACTTCCAGGTTAATGCCAGGAGATCTGTCAAGGAAGAGCTCAGGACATTCAATTAAAATCCACCATCCACTCAATGCTGACCAAACTTTAACTCCTTTCCTCTCTGATACTTCAGAGGTACCTACACCAACCCCAACACAGGGATTTATCCTTCTACACAGGAGAAGGTAAAGCAGACAACAATTCCAGCAGGATTTTTGGCCGGGTTTACAAATGTTTTATGTGCCCTCCAAATAAAAACAATAAAATAAAGAAAACCCCAATCCTCTGGTCAGCACCTCAAGACAAACCTTAGAACACAATGTCCTGAGCTGGACCCACAGGATCCCCCAGGGCAGCCCCTGGCCCTGCCCAGACCCCCCAACAGCCCCACCCTGGGCACCCCTGGCAGCGCTGTCCCAACGCTCCTGGAGCTCTGGCAGCCTCGGGGCCGAGCCCATTCCCTGGGGAGCCTGGGCAGTGCCAGCACCCTCTGGGGAAGAACCTTTCTTGACCAGCCTGACCCTCCCCTGACACATTTGTGGGTTTGCTCTTACTCCCAGGCCTAAACCCCTAAGCTGCTCTCATTCTGCACCTTTCTGTGGTTAAGTGACATTTCCCTCCCAGCTGCTTAAATCTTGCTTCTTGTTCTTTCAGCCAAGACATCGTTCTCAGACACAGCTCAGTGCACAATTCCAAAGGGCCATTCAATTCCTGATTAGACAATTATATGCAAATATACTCCAACTCCCGACTGAGAATTTAACCCTTTTCTCTGCGTGTTATACAGGAAGACCAGAAAACTGATTCAAGCTGAGAACTCAGCCTGGCAATGTAGCTAATGTGGGTCCTCACCCTCCTTGTAAGATTCCCAAGTACTCAGGATTCTTTTCCTGATGAAATACCTCAATTTTTAAGTAAATAAGAACTTCAAGGGTCTTGAAGTACCAGGTTTTCTTGCTCCAAGCAGTGATTGAAGCAGCATGAGCACACCTAGGACACAAAATTCTCTCCAGTTTTTAACTTTTCCCTGCTTTCTGAATCAGAGGAATCAACCAGCACTGCTGGAGAATGACACAGTTTCCTTCTGCGCAGGAGAAATAGCAGAGGATCAAACCAGAAAGCCAAAATCACTTCTCATCATCTGGGCTCTGGGTCAGCTCCTTGGAAGTCACAGATTCCATTTCCCCTTGAGATACAGAGCACAGAGTGAGCCAAAGGAGCTCTACCACTGCCCCATCCCAGGTGTGGGAGGAGGATAAACCTACAGGCAGTGGGAGGAACGGGATTAATTGCTGGGCAAAGCGCAAAGAATACGCAGCAAAACGCCAGGGAAAGAGTCCAACTCTCCAGCTCCAGCTGATGTGGAAGATACCACAGGCAGGGATGACGTGCACAGGCTGCAATCACAGGTTCCAGCAGCACAGAGCAGAATTCAGCACTTAAATGCTCTCAGGAAAGGCCAAAGGCCTTTAATTAACATTAAAACCTTGTTCTGGGTTTAACACCACTGTTAGTCACATGTATGCTTCTTGGTTTTGGGCAGGATCCATCTGAGCCAGCTCCACTCCCATTTCTGTACTTCTGTACTAGCAGGGCTTCCTCTCCCTGACTCAGGCTCTGAGAGGCAGCCACAGGAAACTTTCAGAACTGAAATTCTGAGAGTGAAGCAAATGTTTCCTTGCTTTCATCATCTTTTATCTGCTTTCAAAAGAAAAAAAAATTAAAAAAAGGTTTTCTTTCTCTTGATTTAACGCAACTTTGGTTTCACTGCAAGCTCTGGCTTGTGGTCCCTGCTCTGTATTTGAGGCTACCCTGGCTCTGGATATTTCCACTGTGGTTGGGAAGTATTTGCCAATGCAAAGATTTCTGGATTCTGGGAAGGGATTAAAATTCAATCAGACTTTGTGGAGCTGTCTTTCTTCGCAGCCATTTTGGTTAAAAACTGCATCTCCTGTTTTCCATAACAACAGCTAGTCAATGCTTTTCACTTATAAGAAAAAAATGGTTTTCTTTTTGAGGAAATTTAACTGAATAGTCATCAAAATCAGCACTGGGTCTTTTGGGGCTCTCTTCCTCTGTGGAATTTTCTGGTCTCATTCAAGCACAAAAAGTGCAATCCAACACTGATTTTCTTCATTCACTGAGAAGCTCTGGATAAAATACCTGAAATCTTGCAACAAAACTTGAGAAGTTAGGTATGATCTAGCAAGAAGGAGAGGCTGTAGCAGCCCAGCTGGAAGAGGTATCCATGAAAAGCCAGGATCTCCCCAAGTCCTGGCAGCTGGGTTTGGAATTGTCACGCCTTACTGGTGTTAGGACCGAACAGAGTAAGGATCACTTCTGAGAAAACAAGAGCAGCAGCATACAAACTTCTCTAAGAGCCAGGTACAGCAAACCAAACTGGTACAAACACCAGGACTTCACAGAGTCACTTCCCAGACTGTTGCAACACACCCCAGTTTTCTCTGCGTGTTATACAGGAAGACCAGAAAACTGATTCAAGCTGAGAACTCAGCCTGGCAATGTAGCTAATGTGGGTCCTCACCCTCCTTGTAAGATTCCCAAGTACTCAGGATTCTTTTCCTGATGAAATACCTCAATTTTTAAGTAAATAAGAACTTCAAGGGTCTTGAAGTACCAGGTTTTCTTGCTCCAAGCAGTGATTGAAGCACCATTAACACAATCATGGTACTCGTGGCTCACAAACAGAGAAACCCGAGGACAGCACACTGGGGCTCTCCGGAGTGGTTCTGTTCCAGGCTGATCCATGAAAACACAGTGGCACACACCAGCTCATCCAGAGCTCCCAAGCTATGTCCCAGTCCAAAGCTGTCTGTACAATCCTGGTTTTACACCTGTGGTTTCCTGAATGCTGTTCCCCAGCCAGGTGACCACCACCTCACCAGGACCATCTGTGTCCTCCCGCTCCAGCTGTGCCATGAAGCTGTGGCAGCGCAGATTTGCTGGAAGGGCAGAGACCTTGGACAGGATTTAAATTCAGAGATAAAAAAATGTGTCACCAGCCCACCCATGCCTGCAAGGTAGAACAGACTGAGTGGTTTTCTCTTTAAAGACTCCTAAGGAACTGGAGCTCAGGATTTCCCAGGAGATTACTCCAAAGACTGATAACTATCATAGGAACACGTTCCAACCACACAGTTTAAATAACTTCTGTGCATAATTTTCCTTGACAGTATACAAAGGGCTGGAAAAAGACACTGCACACAACTGTAAGTATTTATTTTAGATTTCTTTCTAATCCTACTGTCTTTTAAATCCTTTCAAAAATTATAAAATAAGAAGCATGGAATGTCCCATCTTGGAAAGGACACACAAGGACTGTCAAGCCCAGCTCCTGGCCCTGCACAGACACCCCAACAACCCCACCCTGGGCATCCCTGGCAGCACTGTCCAAACACTCGTGGAGCTCTGGCAGCCTTGGGGCTGTGCCCATTCCCTGGGGAACCTGGGCACTCTCTGGGGGAAGAACCTTTTCCTAATATCCAGCCTAAACCTCCCCTGATGGCATCAATTTGCGTGATGGTCAATAAATAATTATGAATAATACTTGCATCTTCATGAAGTTATACGTTAATATTTACCTAAGTCCATCCCTTGATCAGTCTATCTCCCTTTTAACTTGTCCCCTTCATTTTGCTTGTCCTCCAGGCACAGCAGTTCCAGCAGCACAGGAACAGCTCTTCTCCCCTGCTCTGTGTCCACGCTCTGGCAAGTGCTCAGCATTGCCAAAACATTTCTTACTGCCCTGAGATCTCTTGGAGCTAAAGTTGCTCCCAAATCCTTCCCCTTCCAGAGAGGACTTTCCTTCCCACCTCTGTTCCCACACTGTGACAATTCTCCTTGCCCTACAAAGCAAACCTCTGATTTTCCTAAGCTTGCCTCCACCCCTGTGCTGAGCTGTGGTCGGTGACACCTCTCTGTGTCTTCCCAAAACTGCTGAGCACCAGCAGTGGTGACAGCAGCAGAAATACCAGGAGCTAATCCTCCCTTTGCTCTCCAGGGCAGGGCAAACAGTTTCCTGATAAAATTGTGTCTCTTTTTCACATTTTACCCTTCAAACATTACACCGTCCTGCTGAGTGCTCGCTACAGGAGGGCGTTTGCTGTCATCTTTCAGAAAGCAAAACCAGTGACTCAAGTGTCCAGGCATCCTTCACAGCACTGAAGGGTTCCTGCTGTGACAGACTTCACAGCTATGACACATCACTTAGAAGGTTTTTTAATTCAATTTCTCATTGCAACCATACATTAAGACTAGAAGTGCTTTTAAAAAAAGCAGAATTTCCATTCTTGGGATTTTCCATGGCCATTTCTGAAGTATATATTTAAATGTCTTGAAAGTTTAAAAGGAAACAGGCACAAGATTATGGATCTCGACAAAGAGATGCAAGCACATGGTCTCTATGTATTCTTAATAAAATTGAAGCCTTTGCATATCCTTTCCTTCAAGCCTTTAAAGCTGTACCTTTAAAAATACCCCAGGAAACTAATATTTGTGCAATTAAATGTTTAATTTTCCTCTGAACAGTAATAACTTAGGAAGTCATCTTCGACAGACTGCCAGGAGAATGATTATTCAGGATTTTGGGGAGTGCCCCACCATTCCAGCTCTGTATTGCATTTTTGTTTCCAGTTGCTAACAACCATCCATCAGCCTGGCTAAGCTGTCTCCTTCCTCACAGAACTTTTCCCACAAAAGCCTGTAAGCAAGGCAAATGACCCTGCAAGTTTTGGTTTTAACACAACAGCTTTGCAGGAACACAGCTGCTGGCCCATGGAGCGATTCTGGAAAGCATTCTAAGGGAGAAGCTGAGCACTGCAGCCCTGCAGCTCCGGGGCCGCACACACTGTGGTCAGTCACCAGCTGAGCTCTGATCAAACACAGGGCAGAGCCCCACAAATATTAATCCTAAAAGGAAACTCTGCTGGGAGAAGTCTGTGTGAGAGCACTTATGTCCAGTCTCCTTCCAGCTCCTTGATTCTTCAAGTGCTGATCAAGACTCCCTTAGCTAGATTCCCTGTTCCTCCATCCTCCCCAGCCCTGCACGGGGCCCCCCATCTCTTCTCCTGCCAACCCAAAAGCCAGGCATGAACCCAGGGACACAATGTCCTTGGACAAAACATGCCAGAGCTTCCAGCCAGGCCTAACCATTCCCACAGCTCCCAGACTACAGCTCTGCTCACCAGAACCGGGAGAAGAGCAGGTCTACCAAGACAAGGAACAGGTCTCCTGAATCTCCAATCCCCACAGCACTTTCCAGAGCAGGACAACTCCAACACAGATCTTTAACACCAGCAGCTCTCCAAACCCACTACAGGATCTACCAGATCAGAACAGAGCTACTAATATTTGCTTTGCTGACCTTACCCTCAGAGATCAACTAATATGTATAATTGTATTAAAATTATATTAACTTCTCAGTTACTACTTTTCCTTGGAACTTCCTAAGTTTCTTCTTTATTTCATTTTGAAAGAAAACAAAATCTGTAGGGCTATCTAAGAGAAAGCAGAGGGATAAGGAGTATCACATCTACATTTTTCTTCTCACATCTTCAGCCACACAAAAAAATCAGACACCAACACAGCTTAAGTCCAACACAGCCACTTTTTGAGCATTTCTAGTGCATGACAGAGCTCTGGTCCTGTTACATAACAAAAGCATGTCCAGGCTTTCCAACACTCCCTCACTGTCCTCTCCTGAAGAGGCCTAAGCCTGCTAACACCCACACAATTAGAGCTACTCAAGTGGATTATATTCATGTGAATGTTGTTTTGTTGGTGCTCTTGTAAGGAGGAAACAAAAAGCTGACTCAAAACTAAAATCTTTTCTCAGGGTTAGGAAGCCACTCCTGCTGATAACCTGCAATGGCAGGAGGTAGAAATCTGGATGTCTGAGGAAGAAAATGTTTTCCTTCCACAGAGCTTTTTTTTAGAGCTTTTTTTAATTTAGTGGATAGGGACTATCCTGCTAAGGGAAGTGTCTGCTCCTAGGGATAGCAAAGCATGAAATACAGCTGGAAAAATGGACTCCTTTTTTCCATTCTGATTGTTTCAGCTAAGCCCTGGCAATCCTATGAGGGTGAGAGCAGTGCTGACACCCAGCTCTTGGGACTGCAGCAGGAGCACATTAGTTTGACAACAAATCCCTGGTTAGTCCACTTTACACTGCTCTGTCCACAGGGATTCCAGAGCTGCACCTAAATATCTTCTGGTTTCGTGCCATATCCATGTTGTTCACAGCTGGCTTGCAGCAGATGACGTGTGCACCTTCTTGCTAAGCAGATTTGAGCTTGATCAGCTGAGCCAGAGTTTTCTTGGCTTTCAAGGAACAGCAGGACGAAACTTGTCCCCGAGCCTGTGATCCATGGCACAGCTGTGCCTTGAGCTTAAGAAGGACAACACAGCAGGCTCCTCACAACCAATATTCTTCCTTATTAGAAATGTGTCACTTCTGGAAAGCTCTTCTGCCACTGGTTCACCAGCACCTGCAAAGCCCCTTGCACTGGCTCTGTGCTCAGGGCAGGGCAAATCCTGATCCAAGGTTATGCAATCTGATACCAACACTGAGGCTTGTGTGCAGGGCAGCAGCTGATGCCAGCAATATGGATAAAATGGATACAGGAACAAATAACGGCAGTATCTGCTGAAATCTGCTTTAGCTAATCAACTTCTTATCACAGAATCATTTAGATTGGAAGAGACCTCCAAGAGCATAGAGCCCAACCTATGCCTGATGCCCACCTTAGCACCCAGCCCAGAGCACTGAGTGCCATGTCCTCTTGTTTCCTGGACATCTCCAGGGATGGGGACTCCATCAACTCCCTGGGCAGCCCCTAACAATGCCTGAACCATCCTTTCCAGGAAGAAATTCCTCCTGATGTCCAACCTGAACCTCCCCTGGTACAGCCTGGAGCTGTTCCTCGACCTGTCCCTGTTCCCTGGGAGCAGAGCCCAACCCTCACCTGGCTGTCTCGTCCTGTCAGGAGCTGTGCAGAGTCAGATGTTCCCCCTGAGCCTCCTTTTCTCCAGGTTGAGCCCCTTTCCCAGCTCCCTCAGCCATTCCTCATATGACTGACTCTCCAGCTCTGTTGCCCTTCTCTGAATAATTTATTAATAATAATAAAGCAAGACACCAACTGGCAAGGAAGCCAAGGGCTCTGGGTAGGTGAGCACAGCAGGAACACGCAGGGATCCAGGTTTCAGAGCCTCAGCTGACCTCAAAACTGCCAGATATTCAGGGAGCTGTTGATGTCAAAAATGCTTCTATGGCCCTGTAAGATCAGAGTGATGAACTTTCAGATGCAGGCCTGTCAACAGTGATCCTTCCCAGCTCACAGCTAAGCCCCTACTTTCCTCATACAAAAATGGATCTTGAGATCACCTAAGAATAGTACACAAAGCTTTGTTCAGGACTAAATGCCACTGCTGCCCATGGCAGGCACCCCAGCATGGAACTGTGCTCCCCAGTCTCCCTGAATTAACATCTTGAGAAGGGCTTCCCCTCCCTACAGGACACCAGCAGTGCAGTCCAGGCAGCACATGACCCAAAACTTCCTTCCAAAACACAGCTAGGAAGTGCTTCAAGGACACTCTCATGACTTGCTCTACACCCCAACACAGCAACCTGACCTGCTCTCAGTCTCTGCAGGAGCAAATCAGTTGAGAAATGTAAGCAAGAGCTCCCACGCAGCCACTGAGAACTGAACTGCAGGAAAACTGGGAATGTTTTGATAAAAAATAGAACTTAAAAAAAAAGGAGCCAAAACTGCCTTGTGCTTCTCTAAAAGTTACATCAAAGCGTTTTATATTTAGATCGTCTACAAAAAAAAAACTGATTCAAGGTAAAAGAGACACAGAATTCATAAAGCTCAAAATCATTCAGGGAGTTGTTATTCCCCCTGCCTTAGCTTAAGTGAATCACAGAATGGTTTGGATTGGGAGGGACCTTAAAGCTCATCCAGTCCTACCCCCTTGCCATGGGACACCTTCCACTAGCCCAGGTTGCTCCAAGCGCCATCCAACCTGGCCTTGGACACTGCCAGGGATCCAGGGGCAGCCACAGCTGCTCTGGGCACCCTGTGCCAGGGCCTCTGCACCCTCACAAGGAAGAATTTCTTCCCAATATGCCATCTAACCCTGCCCTCTGGCAGTGGGAAGCCATTTACCCTTGTCTTGTCACTCCATTCTCTTCTAAAAAATGATTTAAAACACCCTCCTACAGTATTTATGAAGTTGTGGGAGATCTGTGTGTCCAAGCTTTTACTCTCTGGGCAACACAAAGATGCCAAAATTTTTCAAGCAAAACCAAACCAAACCCCAGAAACAAAACCCCCACCTCAATTTTGGGCATTATAAGGAGGATGCAACCAGCAGAGGTTTCCTTGATTGCTATAGAAGCTTAAAAGCCCAAAATGAAAACAGTACCACTGCATTTTTCAAGCAAACCAAAGCCTAGAGGTAGAAGCACCATCCTACAGACAACAGAGGTGCATAAGGTTGGCACAGGTTTACCTGACTGAAACTGCAGTGGCTGAGGAGGTGCATGAAAGAAAAGAGTGCAGAGGTGGACAGGTAAGGCAGTGAGACAAAGTTTGTCCATGTGCTGTAGGAAATCCACTCCTAAAACAATCCCAAGGAGAAGAGTCAATACAGGTTTATATTGATGCAAATTACTGCCTCTTCTTAAGGATTAACCAAACTAGTAGCTGAGGAAGCAGCAAAATAAGGAAAAAATAGCTGTAAAAAAATACCTGCTCTTTTACCTCTCTGCTAAAGAACGAGGCATGGGCATTCATGATGAATATGATGCCTTAGAATTTTAGCTTGTGTATTTTTCATATATTTGTAACCCTGCAGTTCTTTAGTGTATAACTCTAAACTCCACACTCAGTGTGAGCTGCTGCTTTCCCAGTTTGGGCAGACACAACAATTCCTCTCCAGGCCTGGCAATCAAGGACACCTCACTGCCTGAGAGATGGAAACAAAAGTGAGTTGGGGGAGCAAACTTGGGGTAAATGCCTTCATTACCTGAAGCTGTAATTGGAAGATTGACCCCCAATATGCAAATGAACCAAACTTATAAAAGTGTGAAAACCAGTGACCTGTGCTCCATTTTATGGGTGGACCTGGGGGGCTTTGTCTGCCCTGTATGTACCTGAAGGCCCTTCAATAAATATAACTGCTTTTTATTCCCTTAACTTTGTCTGGCCTCTGTTTTTAGGTAGTCCTGAAAAGGCATCAAACAGATCTTCTCTTAATAATTGCTCAGAATCCTTGTTTATCAAGAAAAATGCTGTTGTCTGCATTAGTAAAGTAGAGAAATGCCATTTTTTATTCACTCTGACCTCTCTTAAGATACTTCAGCTCAATAAATCAGCACCTGAATGCAAGTTTTTTATCTCATGTTTCATTTTCCAAGCTTTTGCACCATTTTGCATGTAATCTGCAATAAAAACGCCTATTATTCTCCATAAAAAGAAATTAATAGTCCATTATCCTTGAGTAGTTTTTCCAAAAAAAGCCAGTATCCGCACACGACAGACACAGGCCCGGGGTAAGGAACTGATTTCATTCCTTGGTATTTCCCAGCATCATCAAGTGGGAAAGATGACAAATAAGAAACAGACCTGGAGCAGTTTCCCATAAAACCACCTGCCTTACAGAGCTAAAATGTCTCCTAAGCCCTAATACCACGAGGCTGCCTTTGTCCAGGAAATACGTTTAAATTTCGATGCTGCATTGTTACAGTCCCAGGCAGAGCTTCCTTTCTTTGCAGGGAAGGCCACACCGACCGAAGAGGCGGAGAACGGCTGGGCAAACGCCTGTGCTGCTCCTCGGCGCTCCCCGAGCCCGGCTGAGGCCGGGAGGCGGCACACGGAGCCCGAAGGCACCGGGGCACCCTCGTGCCTCCAGCGCCGGGGCAGAGCCCGAGCACCTCCGGGGAGCTCCGGAGCGCCGAGCCCGGGCTGGGAGCGGCCGTTCTCCCGGAGCAGGCCCCGCTAGGCCAGCTGGGCTC
>VXBC01007843.1:148949-171476 GCA_013399945.1 Ploceus nigricollis | reverse complement strand
AAAAAAAAAAGGCAAAAGAAAAGCTTATTTTTAAGAATGAGAGAAGCCTCCTTTTTACTTGAGCCATGTTCAATGATTTCTCAGGGTGCTCACTTTGGTAACTCTGTTATCACAGACTGTTCAAAAGAATTACAGCAAAGCCTTCAGAACAGTCTTGACTGTGCCCCATTAGATCCTTCATGTCCTCCTGCCACAGGTGCTGGGCCCCTTCCCACAGAAAACAAACACTCACCTAAAAACATGGACATCAGCTCCTTGTCCTGCAGGAGGATGGCTCCTTTAACAAGGTACTCAAAGTAGGAGTCCACCCCTGCCCCAATCCCAGCATCCTGGGCCACCCACTTGGCAGTGATCACATCAATGTGGTTCCCCACCTGGAAGGAGTGAAGGACAAGGAGAGAGGGACTTAGAGGGACACAAGAAATCCTGGTCCTTTTTTCAGACCATCAGTTTCACAGATATACAGTGTCCATTCCAACCAGCATTTTCTCCATTACAGGACACATTTATCAGCATCACAGAAATACAATCTGTAGAAAATACAACTGTTATGCTTATATGCAAACTGTAGAAAATACAATTTTCATGCTGATAATGTATTTTATATATCTAATAAACATTTCATGCTTCCAATATCAATGCTTCACTGGCCAAAACAACACATTATAATGCTACTGTAAAAATGCACAATTTCAACATGAAATGTCTGGTCCTAATTCTGATCTTACAAATGAGTAGAGAAGGATGGAGAGTTGCAGATACAGAGACAGAGGCCAAGAATGTCAAAGGCACAAGAGCTGCCATGTTAATATTTAAATTGATGCTGGCACTCTTCAGCCTGTGAACAAACCCAGCTGATGGAGAATTAAATACACAATCATGTCTTTCTTAGCAAACATGAAAAAAAGCCAGCAATGATCAAGGACTTGGGGTATAAATCAAAAATAAACAAATCCCAAAGCAAAAAAAAAGGAAACATTTCTTCATACAGCCTGTGGAAAATTTGTGGCAATAAACACAGGGTATAAATAAATCTGTTTCACTTCACATATGCAACATCAACACTTCACAGAGGTTGAAAAAGCAGCAATAGAAAAGAGCAGGAGACAGTGAACACGGAGATAATACTCCCAGCTCTGGGTATTCCTGAACCCCAGAGCTGTACAGGCTGGTAATATCTCAGTGCACTTGCCATGCTCTGGTTCTCTTCCCTAGGCCTTTGTCCCACCAGGCATCACACAGACCTTTCATTTAATCTGCTACAGCTGCTGTCACAAGAGCTGCAGCACCCAGCAGGAGGCATTTGTCTCCCAGCCACATCTGGTGTGGGCCAGAACAATGGGATAATGTTGGGCTGCTGCAGGGATGTAAAGCAGGGATGTGGATGCTGCAGGTGTTCAGGAACAATGTCAAACACGAGCCTTCAGCCCAGTTAGGAGCACTGTGGTTATTTATCCAACTCTATCTCCTCTCTGTTGATGCTTTTTCATGCCTAGAATTGCATCTACAAAGCTACAGAAAAAGCAGCCCAGCACATCTCAAGTGCATTCCTCACTCACCAGCCCAATATCCGAGCGATTTTTCCACAGTGCCTTCAAAGCCTTCCTGGCAACGTCCTCGAACACTGGGTCACCAGTGAGGTGGCTTAAGGTGGCAAACTCCACTATAAAGGTGCCAATTCCAGCAGTACAGGTGACTGGGGTCTCCCCAGGGTTTACTCCATGCAGCAGGTTCACTGTGCCATAGGGCATCCCAGTTGGGGTCTGGAAAGCTGAAACACAGGATTTTGGGGTCACAGAAGTGCTCGGTGTTGTGTTTAACAGACTCTCAAGCAAACATGTGCCTCACATCCCACTGCACACGGGCAGGAAGTGGGGCTGGAATAACTGCAAAGAACAAAATGAGAAGTAGAGTGTGATCCTGAGAGGGTCAGAGAGGGTATGCCAAGGTACACACAGTCTTGGGGATCTTTTCCACCTGCCAGAGCAGCAGATTGCATCCCCACATTTTTTTACAGCACAAGCAAGGTGGTCACTAAACACAGTGGCCAGCAAAGTGCAAACAGTGAGGCTGTGATCATAACAAATCCCAAAGCAGGAACGGTGCCATGCCACAAGGGCACAGAGCCCAGCTGCAGCCCACAAAGAGCACATGAGGCAGCATCTTCTTGTCTTACAAGCTGCTGTCACAAGCTGTTGTCTCTCAGTCTTTATTTATTATTTATATTAAATATATTTCCCCTCAAGAAGAAACACGCACACTGATGTGTTAAGCACACACAGCACTTGGCATGCACACATACAACAACATTTTCCCTACAAATTAAACCTGAAGCACTGGGCTTGGAGCCCAGGGACCACAGGACTGGTTTTTGAGCTGGCTCATCCAGCAGTGCATCTCCCCTCACAGGCAGCAGCCAGCTCCTGAGCCCCAGCACAATGACACACAGCAGACAGGGGCTCACCTGGCAGCAGTTTGCGAGCTGCTTCCTCGGCCATCCTCAGGAGAGGCCCCGAGCACGGCCAGCCTGCTTCCACTTCAACCCCAGCCTTCCTGGAGAGCAGGTGAGCAGAGAGGAGCCCTCCCACCACTGCAAGGACACATCACAATCCATTACACCATGTGGGGAGGAATGAGTTTAGAGAAGAGAAGAGTGATTTTGTTTCTTGCTGCTTGTTTGCAGGGCAGCAGAAATGTGTGGAGTGACAGGACAAGGGGTGATGGCTTTAAACTGCCAGAGGGCAGGGTTAGATGGGATATTGGGAAGAAATTCTCTCTGGGAGGATGAGGAGGCCCTGGCACAGGGTGCCCAGAGCAGCTGTGGCTGCCCCTGGATCCCTCGAAGTGTCCAAGGTCAGGCTGGACAGGGCTTGGAGCAGCCTGGGACAGTGGGAGGTGTCCCTGCCATGGCAGGGGGTGGAATGGGTGATCTTTAAGGTCCCTTCCCACCCAAACCACTCCCATATTCTATGATATATTTCTTTTTTCTAGAAGAGTCAAGAATTTCCACGTGACAGCAGCTGTGAGTTATTAGCTATATTTAGCTATTACTTATATGGCTAATACAGTTATATTAGCTAATATTAGTTATTTCACAGGCTTGTCTATGGTCACATAACAACAACAGAGAAATTACTGCTGCAAAAATTGGCACAGCAATATTTGGCAGGACAAACAACAAAAGCATAACTAACAGTTTTAAAAAACACTGTTTTAAAAAAAACACTGTGTTTTTTAGCTAGATGGCACTGAAGCAGTCAGGCATTCAAGGTGCAAGACTCCAAAGGCCTTTGTGATTTTGAAGGAAAAAAAAAAAAAGAATAATCCTAGAAATTGATAATCTCTATTCCAAAACAGCTTGCAGAAGACTACAGGATAAAATCTGTATGCTTGCAGTGAAAAATATATTTATTGCAAAGCCAAAAACCTCACACCAGAATACTGAAAGTGCCACATCTACTTCTGCTTGTGTTGAGACAGGAAGCAAAAAGGGACGTGCAAAGACTGAAAGGAAGTGACGTTTGTTTGTGGTTTTTCTCTCTGTTTATGGATCCTCTTACTCTGCATCCCAAATTCCCTCTGACCACCACCTCTGAGATTTGTACAGGAATGAAGCCCAACACAAACCCCACAGAAAACCTCACCTCACCTCGAATGTTTGTTTCAAAGACAGATGCATTGACATCAATATCGAAGTCCACCCCCTCCTGCAGCACGTTGACAACTCGCTGGAACTCGGAAACATTTCCCAAGATCTGCAGGGAAACAGAGAATCAGGCTTAGAGTTCATGGAAAAACAAAGATATTTGGGGCTGATTTTAGTTGGTTTTACTATTTTGTGAAATCATTAACTACAGATATTACTAAAAAACTGACAGTTTCATCTTGTTACAAAAAGCTTTTTTCACACACTTTAGATCTTTACTCCGGAGGGTGTCAGGAAAAGGGGGCTCTGCCACCCCTCCCAAGGGTGATGCAAAGGCAAATGGAAAGTTCTCAGGTCAATGAATAACTGGCTTTTGGCACCACCACATAAAATCCAGGTGCACAGGTGGCACTCAGGGGCCTTGAGCAGCCTGAGGGCACTCAGGGCTGCCTCCTACTCACCAGCAGCGTGTCCAGGGCGTCGATCAGGGTCAGGGAGAAGCTGCGGAGGAGAGAAGCGAAGTGAGACCCGGCGGAGGGGGTCGGCCCATCCCCATCCCTGCCCCGGGGCCAGCCCTTACCTGCCCCAGGTGTCCTGCCCGTCGCACGTCAGCGGCCGCAGCTCGTCGTAAGGGAAGGCGCTCTCCAGGTAGTGCTCGTAGGCGTGGTAGAACATGGCACGCACCCGCTCCCTGCGGCACAAGCAGGCGCGCTCAGCCCCGGCCCGGGTGGGCCCCGCACCGCCCGCTCCGTACTCACCGGTAGGAAGCCACGTCCAGCCCGCGGGCGGCCGCGCCACTGCCCGCCGGGAGCCGCAGCGCCCAGAGGCACAGCAGCGGGCCGAGGAAACGCCGCATGGCCGCGCCGGGGCCTCGCATGGCCGAGTCCTCCACCTGGACCCTCACCGGGACCCTCACCGGGACTCGCCTCCCGCTCCCCCGGCCCCGAGCGCCCTCACGGCCGCCTCAGCCCTGGCCCCGCCCCTCCTCCCTCTCCAGCCAATGGAAGAGGTCTCCGCTTCTTCCGGCCCCGCCCCGCCGCCCCCTCCAGCCAATGGGAGCGGCGAGCGCTCGACGCACGCGCCGGCGGAAGCGCTCCGCGCGGCGAGGCCGCATCCGGGGCGGTGCGGGAGGTGAGGCGGGAGGAGCGGGGATGCTCCGGGGGATTTTGGGGTGTTGCTGCCGCCTCGGCCGGGCTGTGGGGCCCTGACTGCGGGAATTATCACCGGGACTGCTCGCAGAGAAGCGGGAGGTTCCTGCGGTACCTCTCCGGAGGCTGTAGCTCGCCGTCGTGATGGCAGGAAAGAGCTGAGCAAGCAGGGCAGTGGCGGAGCGGGCAGTGCTTTAGGTGCTGCTGTCAGGCCCCAAAATAAAGATAACGAGTGCTGTGACGCTCCCATGGAAATGAGGTGGTGCCAGCCGGGAAGGTGCTGGTCCCGTGCGGGACACGGCCGTGGTGCCTGGCACGGCTCCTGTGCGGCTCCTGTCGGGAGCTGGGCTGGAAATGGGCCAGGCTGTTTGTGAAGCAGCTGGGGCATTGCTGGCCTGTAAGCATCTCCTGACAAACCTTCCTCACGCTGTTTGTGCCCCTAATTCAAACCCAGCTCCGGGTGAGGTTTGTGTGATGCAGCAGGACCTGCTTTGGAAACCTGATACCTTGGGTTTTAAGTTTTTCTGTTCTGTTTTGGTGTGCAGCTTTAGCTTTATATTAAGTGTTACTGGGATCTTTGCACAGGGTGGTGAAGACAAAACAATCCTGTTCTAGCTGGAGACTCAAGGACAATCTCTTCAAACTTCAGGCCCAAAGCATGAACGACGTGAGAAGAGGAGGGCAGGCAAGCAAGCAAGGAGGAGGAAACTTCATCATTTGAAGCTGTTAATTGGACAGTTGGCTCCTATATGCAAATGGACTAAAACTTATAAAAATACGAGATTTCATGGCCAAGCCCTCTTTTGGAGCCATCTTGGAGCCATCTGGGCAGAGCCACGACTGTAACTTGGTACTGCCAGGGTGTGGCCTTTGAAGGCACCTCAATAAATATGCCCTTTATTCCTCTTAGCTCCATCTAGCCTCCATTCCAGCTCCTCAAGGCATCAAACCAGTGCCCAAATCCATGCACGGAGTCCTGCAGTGCTGCCACCTTCCTGCACTGGAACTGGGCTTCCAGTGTGCTGTGTTCCCCTGTCGCAGGGCAGAGGTGGATCCAAGAGACCAGGGTGAAGCAGCCTGGTTCCCTGGAAGGGCACTGCGTCCCCTGGGGCTATCCATAACCTCCCAGAGAAGCTGTGGATACCAGGTGCCTCATCCCTGGCAGTGTCCAAGGCCAGGCTGGATGGGGCTTGGAGCAGCCTGGGACAGTGGAAGGTGTCCCTGCCCATGGCAGGGGGTGGGATGGGATGGGCTTGAATGTCCCTTCCAAGCCACCCTGTGCTGGGATGCTGTGGTGAGCTGTGGCTCACACCAGGAAAGGTTCCCCAGCCTGCACTCCCAGCATACTGATTTTGGCACCCTGCAGTTTAACCAGCGTGGTGAATTTCAACATCAGAGGGACTGGCTGAGCTCTCCCTCCACCTGCATCTCTAGACTTGGATTGATCCACACCAAATCCCTGCTGTTCTTCCCACCTGTGCCCATAAATGAGGAGGGGTGACCCAGGCAGGGAGAGCAGAAATAAGAGAAGTGATGAATTAACCCTTTAGATGGTAGAGATGCAACATTTCAAAATCAAAACTAAATCCCTTTGCTTGCAGGAGAGGAAGGGGCACAAATAACCCAACACTGTCATCTCACAGCAGCTACAGACTCAGAGGATGATTTGCATTGGGAAAGACCCCAGAGATCACTCAGTTCCAACCACCCCATCAGGGACACAGAGGTTTAGCATTAAGAGTGATACCTTGAGGAGCTGGAACAGAGGCTGGATGGAGTTCAGAGGAATAAAGTGGATATTTATTGAGGTGCCTTCAAAGGTCACACCCTGGCAGTACCAAGCCACAGTCGTGGCTCTGCCCCGATGGCTCCAAAAGAGGGCTTGGTCAGGAGATCTCACATTTTTATAAGTTTTAGTCCGTTTGCATACAGGAACCAACTGCCCAATTAACAGCTTCAAATGATGAAGTTTCATCCTCCTTGCTCACTTGCCTGCCCTCCTCACGTTGTTCGTGCTTTGGGCCTGAAGTTTGAAGAGATTGTCCTTGAATCCCCAGCTAGAACAGGATTGTTTTGTCTTCACCACCCTGTGCAAAGATCCCAGTAACACTTAATATAAAGCTAAAGCTGCTCACCAAAACAGAACAGAAAAACTTAAACCCCAAGGTATCAAGAGGGGCTGGCTGTTGATACTCTTTGAGAAAAAAACCCAGTTTACCCCTGTGCTCCCAGCCTGGGGCCGTCCCACTAGGTGTCAGTGCACACCCAGATACCAGCATGATAGCCCAGACAAAAAGCCACCGAGTAATTCTCAACATACTGTTCATTTGCTGCAGCTGTAATTTGGGTTTCTGGGGCCATTTATCAGAAAAGGGTCTTTAAGCTTGCTGCTGCCATAGCTCAAGGCTGCGGGAGTATCTTGCTATGTTCTTGGGAGAATCAAACAGTTGGAGCTGATTTCACTAAAAGCTGTCACAATACATCACTGGAATGCTTTTTATTAAAGTTCATTTTGCAGACTCGGATTTAACAGTGTTCTAGAGCACTGCTATTTGCTGTATACTGGATCAGTAATTTCCCTATCAAAGTCAGTTACTCAATTCTCAAAGCTGACTGCAATATTTTTGAAACAGATGTGAGAAAAGCAGGACTGGACAGAGACAGAGCCGTGCAGTGTGCCCCTCCTGGCATCGGGGAGAGCCGGGAAGGTGGGAATGCTCTGCCACGGAGGAGGTGGGCTCGGGGAGGAGCATCACAGCTGCTAATTACACTAATCAAGGACCAAAAGAAGGGGTGAACAGAGAGTGGTGTAAGTGGGACTGAATCCAGGGATTGATGGGCAAGAAACCAACGGCTGGGAGAGCCAGCTGGATCAAAACTGGTTGGGAAAAACTTTAAAAACCTGGGTTTGGTGCAGTGGTCATCACCCTCCTTACCGTTTCTATAGGCAGCCGAGCACCCTGTGGGTGGCTTTGGGTGGCAGACGGGGCTGTCTCCTCCCAGGCACCTCCTGAGAGCCACAGGCTGATTACAAACCCCTCCTGAGCGAGGTGACTCTTGTGGCCACCACAAATGGGCTGAGAAAAGTCTGTGGGAAGCCAGGTGGGCTGGAGGGGACAGCACTGTGCCCAGCGTGTCACACAGCCCAGGCTGCTGCTGCTGCACAGCCCCTGGGGGTTGGAGAAACAGCAGCTTCCATGGCATGGAAATCACCTGTGTGCTCATTAATAAATACAACTGGTGGGCTGGAGATTGTATGGAGGCAGGGATGGCTTTCATTGTGGCATATTCTGGGAGATATTAATGTGGTTTGCACATAATGGCATACAAGTTACATAGGCTGGGCTGCAATAAATCAAAGATGCAGGGAGTGGTGCTTCCAAATGGGCAGAGCACGTTGCTAAAACATTTGGGCTGCATCAGAGTTAAGTGCTTCTTCAGGTGCCCCTTCCAGGCTTTCTGTCTTTATGGAAAGGCTACTGGCAAAATCATCTGAACTTTGGTTTGGATATGGGAAAGGCTGTAATTACAGGGGTGTTTAACACTGGTTTATGGCCTCTTTAGGCTGAGGACATGTTTACTACTTGCTATTACCGTAAGTGGTGCTGTTGCCCTGCTTGCAATTTTGATGCCCATTAAGATGGAAACAGTATGTAAATCAGGATCCCTCGTTATTATTTATATTTCATGGTGGGATGTAGGAGTTTGTCTGCCACGAGAAGAACTGTAAACAGGAGGTTTATGAACACTGAACACTGTTGCTAAGGTGGTTCTCTTGAAATAATTTTCCTTTGCAGCCGAACATCAATTCTTAATTTTAGTAGCACGCGTAGCAGGATGGAAATGATGATTGATTTTTCTCCAAGTGCTGTGGGCTGCTTAAGTTGAGATTTCACTATAAAAGACTAGACATTTCCAATTGCTTTTTATAAGTTCAGAATTGATTTTATTTTTTAGCACCTGACTAACATAATAAAGGAGAAAAATATAGTCAGACAGAAAACACAGAAAAGTGATGGGCTGCCTGGTTTCTGGCCTTCCTTTAGGTGATGTGATTTTAAGCCATGCTCCTGCTCTGGGTCTCTTCCAAACTGGGCCATACAGAAGTTTTTGCACTGTGTTCACAAAGAACTGTGGCTCTGTGTAGACTTTGAATGTTTTGTTCAAGTCTGACTTGCTGTTGGGATCTTGACAAATGAGAAAACAAAAATAAAACTGAGTTAGCATCAGTGTGTCTTGGTTTTTAATATGGGGACTTCTGGCACCCACATTACCTGACATCAATAAAGTCCAAAACTGCCCCATTTGCATGAATGAGGCTTCATTTTCTTTATCCAAGATAGGATTTTCATGTGGGGAATGTCACTTTGATATTTTTGTACCTGGCAGATTTGGAGGTGTTCAGGTGAGTGGTGCCTGTAGGCAGAGAGGGGACAGGCAGAATTTCTGTGACATAAATCCATCATGTCCCCACAGCCAAGGAACAGACCCTCAGGGGAGAGGTGAGGGTCTGTCTGCTCTCAGCCCCTTGCACCATGATGGTCAGGAGGGTCTGCACAGGCTCCTACTGCATAATTTGTTTTTCTTGGTGGGCTTGCAAAGAGAAAGAATTGACAAGAAGGGTTATTTAGCCTTACACATAGTGGGAAAGGGGTGGGAAGTTTGGTTAGTGGCTCCAGCTCAGCCAGAATTTGGACTTTGAAGTTCAAAATGGTTGTTGTGTTGGGGAGAATCCCTCACCTTTCACATGAGCATGGTGAGTGTGGTAAGAAGGGCTGAGTTTGGTTAGAAGGGCTGAGTTTAGTTAGAAAGGCTGAGTTTGATAGAAGGGCTGAGTTTGGATAGAAGGGCTGAGTTTGGATAGAAAGGCTGAGTTTGATAAGAAGGGCTGAGTTTGGATAGAAAGGCTGAGTTTGATAAGAAGGGCTGAGTTTGGTTAGAAGGGCTGAGGGAGCTGGGGCTGCTCAGCCTGGAGAGGAGCCCCAGCTGAGAGGGGCCTCAGCCCTGGCTGTGCCTGGGTGTCCCTGTGTGCCCCTGTCTGTCCCTGTCTGTCCCTGTCCATCCCTGTCCATCCCTGGGTGTTCCTGTGTGTCCTTGTGTGTCCCTGTCTGTCCCTGTCTGTCCCCAGGGGTCCCTGTGTGTCCATCCCTGTGCGTCCCAGTCTGTCCCAGTCTGTCCCTGTCTGTCCCTCTGTGTCCCTGTCCATCCCTGTANCCTGGGTGTTCCTGTGTGTCCTTGTGTGTCTCTGTCTGTCCCTGTGTGTCCCTGTCCATCCCTGGCTGTCCCTGTGCCCCCCGTGTCCCCCTGTGTGTTCCTGTCTGTCCCAGTCTGTCCCGTGTGTCCCTGTGTGTCCCTGTGTGTCTCCGTCCATCCCAGTCTGTCCCAGTCTGTCCCTGTGTGTCCCTGTCCGTCCCTGTGTCCCTGTCCATCCTGGGATTCTGTGGTTCTGTGATGCTCAGGTCTCCTCTCCTCCCAGGGAAAAGCCCATTGTGCTGCTGGCTGCAAGCACAGGAACAACCAGAGTGCTGCAGCTGCCACAGCTGCCCACACTGAAATAATTCTAAAGGAAATCTGTGTGTCTTTATTAACAATAACTTCCAAGTAGTGTCCATGTCATGAGAGGACAGTTTTCATGGCAGCTCTGCTGCTGCTGTCTGAATACTCAAACGTCAGTGGGCTGGAGGGCTCCTTGTTCTCTTGTTTGAAGATGATATTTATTTCTATGATATTTATTTTTTTTCTCTTTTCTGTTATTTGGAGCCTTGTAGAGAGCCTTGAAGGCGAGTGTTCATGCCAGAGAAAATGTGTGTTTTGAAGCATCTGTCACCTGTGGAGCTCCTCTGAGGCAGTGAGGTGACATGGTGGCAGTGGGTTCCAGAGGGGGGAAATGACAGGCTGGCAGTGCAGAACTCCCTGCAGTGACCTCCCAGCTCTGCTAAAACAGGTTCCTGTTGGTCAGTGTGGCAGGAGAGCTCCTGAAGGTTGCTGCCCACCCTGGGAGTGACTGAGCACAGCACAAAGGCAACTCCTGAACCCAATCTTTTTTTTTTACTGGTGTGCAAAGAAGAAACCAGCAGTGATACAAAGGGACTTAGCCACCAACCATGGCACCAGTGTCTGCAGCTCAGAGTGGGTAGAGGATGCCATGGTCACTGGGGGCACAGGACCTTCTCTTTGATCTTTCCTACAGTGTTTTGAGGATAAAATGCATTTTTAATTTGTATATAATTTATCACTGATCAGCTGTAGCCTGACAAGTCCCCATTCCATCCTCACACCTTGGCTTTTCCAAGCCAAACATCTCAGGGGCCGTGGCTTGTTGTGCATTTCAACTTTTCAGTTGTGATTTCTCGTAAATTGGATGAGCACCAACAGACAAATAACAATAACAAGGTACCACCCTCCCACAACAACGCTCTGCAGCTTTGGGACCAAGTTCAATAGGATGCTTGCCAACAAGTCTGAGTTGAATTTTGCTCATTTTGAGACCTGGTTGTTTGGGCTCATTTCCTGTCTTTTCCACTTTCTTGTTTTTTTGTTTGTTTTTTTCTGGTGGGGTTTTTTTTGGTGGGTTTTTTGGTATTTTTTTGTGGTATAGCAAAACTCAGTGAAGGTTAGCAATAGAAATGGGTTAGAAGTTTACAGGACCATGCTTGGGTGTTTTAAAGGCATCTTGAAGAACCTCTTCATGTATCATTCACTCATAAATACAGTGAATCAAGTGAAATGTAGTTAAAATTCAGATGATGCTTATCTATGTTTTAATCTAACAAGTCTTTGTGGGTAATACCTTGTACCAACACACACTTTCTGAGTTTTTGCACATGTATACAGCTGAAAGAGCTGCTTTCATAGCTGAAAGGGGAAAATATGACCTTTTGGAAATTGTGGAACTTCCCTCTGCTCTCTGAAAATAGAAAAAAAATCCAATTAAAAACACTCTGAGAGATTTCTTTTGCAGATTAGGGAGGAAATTTTAACCTGCAGTCAAGGAAAGCTCAAAGTGTCCTCTGCAAGGTCCTCACTAGTCTGTGCAGCAGATGATAAATGATCCCTGTGTTAGGTTTGAGGGCCCAGCAGGACACAGTGATGAGGGTATGGGCTGCAAAATTACAAGGTTCTAAAACTTGTGAGCTCTGCCTGCTTTCCTCCTTGTTGCAGAGACTTAAAGGGTCCAAGATCCTTTAAACTTCATTTTTCTTAGTGAGATCTTTAACTGGGTGGCATCACCTGGGCTGAGACAGAATCACAGAAATATGGAATATCCTAAGCAGGGAGGGACCCACAGGATCATCCAGTCCAGCTGGACCCCAACAGCCCCACCCTGGGCACCCCTGGCAGCGCTGTCCCAACGCTCCTGGAGCTCTGGCAGCCTCGGGGCCGAGCCCATTCCCTGGGGAGCCTGGGCAGTGCCAGCACCCTCTGGGGAAGAACCTTTCCCTGATCTCCACCCTAATCACACAGCTTCATGCCAGTCCCTTGGATCCTGTCACTGGGTTCAGGAAACAAAACAAAGCTCCTGGGAGTCATTGGTGCTTGGCCAAAGCAGTGGAAGTTCATGGTACATCAGTGCCTTCTCCAGGCCCTGCCACGTGTCTCTGGATGGTTCCAGAGCACCATCATGGACATGAGTGCCTGTGCTGCCTGCACTGCCTGGTGTGGGGCCTGTGGGGTGCACGTGGAGCACCAGCAGCCCAGTCTGAGGTTTGCCATGTCCCATGGGATTGATCACCTCACAGGTGCTGGAGCTGTGGCTTTATAGGGTCTGCTGGTGTCACCTGAACCGCCCAGTTTGCCCCAGAAGCAGCCCGTGGCCTCCAGCCGTGCTGCCAGCAGAGGTGCAGCGGGTGCTGCGAGGCGAACAGCCAGCTCATCTCACAACTGCTGTCACTGCCGTGGGGCTGGGAAACACCAGCACTGCCACCGAGATCAGAGGTGCCTGTGCTCTGGGTGGGTGAGGAGCAGTCACCCCGCTCTGCAGGATCAGAGGTGCCTGTGCTGTGAGGAGCAGTCACCCCGCTCTGCAGGCTGGCTGTGGGTACAAACACGTTCCCACTGCGCTGCGGCGGAAACGCGCCTGTCTGAAGTTTCTCATGAGGAGCAAGACTTGTCCTTCCCAGCCAGGCTGGCTCTTGCTTTCTCACCTGTGCTGTCTCCTGGTCCAGACCCACTTGGGAGCTGATGTTCCCTGTGTGGTGTTTCCCCATATCCCCTGGGAGACTCACTCCCATCCACCCCTCACTGCAGTGAGTGTCACATACAGTCTCCAGTCTCCACTCACCACTCCCCAGCTGTATAACTAAGGAGGGTAAATGCTCCTTTGCTGGCTCCTGCCTGCATTTTTCCCCACCTCAGGGGCAGGGATGGATGTGCAGCCAGAGTAGGGTGTGGGAACACCATGTGTCTCCTGTAGTACCCACATTTGCTGCTCTCTCAAGAAACTTTCATAGAGGAGCAGAGAGGGAAGGAAAAGGAAACAATTTCTATTTCTGTCCCTTGTTTTTCCGTGTGGAATGCATTGGAGAATTATTTACCTGGAATCATTGGTTGATTGGACACTGGTGAGCATTGTTTGGCCCTGATGGCCAATCACATCCACCTGTGTCTGGACTCTCTCTGAGGGAGGGAGTCACGAGAAGCTACAGTCAGTAGTTAGATATGGTAGTTAGAAGTTAGGATGTAGTTTTAGTATCCCTCTTTAAATAATATATTAATGTATTGTAATATAGTTATAATAAAGAAACTATTCAGCCTTCTGAACTGGAGTCAGCATCATCTCTTCCCATCTCGGGTTCACCTGCATTTTCCCTGCAACAGTCTCCTGGCTGGGATGCTGCTGCAGGCCCTGGGGAAAGGCCTTTCTCCATAAGAACAACCATGCAGTGCCTATGCCTGAGTGATTTGGAGGCTGTTGACCTACCCAGCAACTGTCCAGGTGGGGAGCCCCCACAGCTCACCCAGGAGAAGGGCTTCTCCATAGCTCCATGAAGACTTTTTCCCTTCCAGTCTTTGTCTTGAGTCTTAGAATCACAGAATGGTTTGGGTTGGAAGGGACCTCAAAGCTCATCTGATTCCACCCCCTGCCATGGCAGGGACACCTTCCACTGTCCCAGGGTGCCCCAAGCCCTGTCCAACCTGGCCTTGGGCACTCCCAGGGATCCAGGGGCAGCCACAGCTGCTCTGGGCACCCTGTGCCAGGGCCTCTGCACCCTCACAGGGGAGGATTTCTTCGTGAAATCCCATCTAGCCCTGCCCTCTGGCAGGGGGAAGCCATCACCCCTTGTGCTCTCCAGCACGAGACCTTCTCCTGCACTGCTGCATTCTGACACTGGGAAATGCAGTCATACATCAAAGCCAGCAAATAGGGAATTTAAAAATGAGGTTTAAAAAAGGCTCCTGAGGAAACAAAGCTTCCAAATCTTGTATAAACCTTCTTGTCCAGGTTGGCAGCAGCATGTGAGCTTTGGATTCTTCGACCACCATTTTTAAGGTGTAAAAACATAAGATGTATTACAAAATCATCACAATTAAGTGGCCCTTTCTTTGGGAAGGCATAGCAAGGGTTTGGAGCCTGGGAACAGATGACCATTTTGTTGTGGGGATAATGTGCCCCAAATCTGGCTGTACCACAAACCTTTGGAGAAATCTCATCTAGCAAACCCTCCAAATGGAAGTCAGGGGTTGTTTTGCATCTCCCATTTACACCAGCCAAGGCTGGGAAATGGATTCCCCTGCATGCACCTTGGCTTGTTCCCAAGTACTGGGGGAGCTGGGCTGCAGTGAGGAAGAGTATAAGAACAGGAAGGTATAAGGCAAAGATCCCAAACCACTTCCCATCACTGGAAGTGTCCAAGGCCAGGTTGGACAGGGCTGGGAGCAGCCTGGGATATGGAACGTGTCCCTGCCCATGGCAGGGGGTTGGAACAAGATGGTCTGGAAGGTTCCTTCCAATCTGTGGTTCTTGTGAGGAGCTGGGCTGGGCAGCTGGGAAATCACCTGGTAAATGGAGCTGCAGTTGGGGTGGGAGCAGGGTTCGGTGAGACCCACAGCTTCCTTGGCAGAGCTCTGTAAAGTTTCCATCCCTGCGAATAAATCACATGAGCACGATGATAATGACAAAGGAAATAATTACTTCTTAAGAAACCCATCTCCTCGCACCCCAGGGCCCGTGTGTGGAGCAGAGAGGAGTTTGCAAGTCCGGAGCGTGGGAGGGAGTCGAGACTGACAGAACTCGGGCCGTGTGTGCCAGGTGTGAGGGCAGGGCAGCTGCAGCAGTGAGACCTGTGGAGCTGCACGTTCAACAGGGTCATTCAGAAGCCACCTGAGATTGGCAAAAACCTGTGAGCCCAACCCTGCAAGGTGCTAAGGCAGCTCTTGGTTATGTGGCTAATTCCAAATCACCCTCAGGCCAGCCTGTGACAATCTGTGACAACCTGCTGACCCAAAATCAGCAGAGTTTGACCATGGGCACCATTGCTAAGCCCTTAGTGGGATGGCAGTTTCAGAGAGCTGATCTGTGCCTGGCTGCTGTATAAGCAATGACTTTGCTTCCTACGTGTCTATCTCAGCCCACCATTAGCATTTAAAATCATTCCATACCGACAGGAAACAAAATACAGCTTTGAAAAAAAAGCTATCCTGATGATGGGCTTTGCTTTGCATTTCTTTGTGACAAAAGTGATTAAACTGCTAAATCACAGCTGCTTTTCTCATAAAAAAGACAAAGCATCTTTCAATCCCTCCATCATTTCAAGAGCTGCAGAAAGCTCCAGGTAAATGGGAGTGATTTGATCTATCTTGGCCTTATCACTGCATCTCCTACACCCACAGGCTCCCAAGCAGGGTGTATTTGCTGTCTCATGGCCTAAAAGCTTCCCGTGTTACTCATAACTTAAACACCGAGAGAGAGATAAGGGATTGGGTTTGGTTTGTTTCCTTTCAGAAGAAATGAACATTAATAAATATCTCATTACCAGAAAGTGTCATAGTGAAAGTACAGCGCTTTCTCCCGTTCCATAGTTGGCTCTTTAATTTTCACCGTGGTTAAAGAGCAGCATGAAAACCCTGAAAAATGATCCCAGTCACACTCAGCTGAGTTTTCAATAACTGCTGGATCAGATAGGGCCGAGCTGCTATCGCAGGAGATGATCAGATACGGGGCAGCAACTGCTGCAGACTTTGCTTGGCACAAATTATTCCCTCCTAATGTCCACTGAGAGGTGAAAATCTGCTGTTGCAGCACCCATGATCTTCAGTATTTCAGAAAACTCCTCAGGCCCTGAGGTTGGTTGCAAGGAGCCCTGCTGGTCCTGCTGTGAGCCATTGCCCATTACATTTCCTGTCACAACCATTGCTCCAGAGAGAGTTGCTGGAGAGGGTCTCCTCCACCAACTTGTTTCAAGGAGAGGTGGATGCTGATGCCTCAAAAGTGTGGGCTGGCTGTGGAGGTGGCCAAAGGATCTGCTGCACTGGAGGGCAGTGCTGGAGGCTCAGGCTGATATCTGGCCATCAGGTTCATGGTTGTCTGTTGCCTCATTTCTCTTCATAAAGAAAAGCAGGGCACAACTTTTCCAAAAGATTTACTGGGAGAAGCATGAAGAAGCTGCAGAGAGAAAAAAACAATTCTTTGTTCTCTGTTCTCCCCTGTGGAATGTGAGCTGGAGATTGTTTATCTTGTTTATTGGACCACAATCTGGTCCAGCTGTGTCTGGACTCTGGAGAAGGTCACGAGTTTGAGTCAGACTAAGGTCAGATAGGTAAGTTAGACACAGGTATGTAGAATAGCCTCTCTTCAGATATTATTAATGTATTTTAGTATAGATTGAATAAAGAGTGTGTTCAGCATCTCAAAGCCTTCTGAACTGGAGTCAGACATCCTTCATTCTCTTCCCATCGGGTCCCTGCATTTACAATAGTTGTCTCCAAGGTGGGAGTGAAGATGCCTCTGCTGTGAAGGGTGGCTGAAAAGGACACCAAGAAAGGGGGCCCAGGAATCATGGAATCAGAATATCCAGAGTTGGATGGGACCCACATGGATCGTCAAGTCCAACTCAATGAATGTCCAACTCCAAATGAAGCTCCAAGAGGCAGAAAGAGAGGAGAGCATAAAGCTCGGGTGAGATGGAGCAGTGGGAAAGGAGCTGTGGGTCAGGATTGTCCCCAGGCAGAGGATGGAGAAGACCCTCAATGAGAAAACTGTCTGTTATCCTTCAGCCATGCTTGGGACAGAGTGTCTCTGCATCCATTCCCTGGAGTGGAGAATGGAATCATTGCCAAAATCACCCCACAGAGCCCCAGAAATGGCTTGAGCCAAAGAGACAGCACAGCCCGTCCTGGGTAACCCCAACAAATCCACAGCTGATTGGAAAACCAGAGAGCTGCCATGGAGCATGTGCTTCTGTGCACTGCTCCCCATCAGGAAAGATCCCTGCCTCCCAAATCCCACCAGCAGCTCTCTGCTGGTCCTGGTGCTGGGAGTGATTCAGTGCCTGGGTTTGCAAATGCTTTTGGGCAAATTGTGTCCTTCAGCAGCACGAGGACAGGGAAATGAATGCATAACACACAGCCAGGAGTGGGGAGTAGATAGGGAAGCTTGGAAAATGGGTGAGAGAGCAGAAAAAGGTCAGAAAGCAGAGAAAGGTCCATCTCCTGAAACTGGTAGAAGGGAAAGATCTCATGGCCTTTGGGCCAGTCTTCAGACACGAGTCCAGATTTTAGAACATGTAGGGTTGGAAATACTGTGGTTTATTTGCTACAAATGATTTACAAGGCCCTTCAGTGGGAAATAAATTTCACAGGACAATGCCTCCAGGGAAAATAATATGTGTTTGGATGGGTGATTCATCATTCTGCATTAAGCCCATAAGCTCAGCTGACATCGAGGTATACCTGATAATCTCTTATCTAAATAATTTCCCCTTGAAATCCTCCATCTGTGCAGCTTTGTGCTGCTGATGGGAGGATAAACTGCTGGGCCAAAACTTCTGCTGGGAAAACTGGCCTTGTAGTGGCATGGTCAAGATGGGGAGATGCTGAATCCTGCCCAGAAGACCCCACACCATGTTGGGTTATGTGCAATGCACCAATGGTCCCAGGCAGCTCCAGAGAGGTGGTGAAGGGTAGAGGTGGAGGGCTGCTCTGCTTCATTTAAATGTGGGTCCCTCTAAAGCTTCTGAGAATGTCCCACCTGGTCATGTCCTGGCTCCTGACCAGTACCAGAAGAAGGCTAAGAGCAGAGCCTTCATCTAGCTTGGCCAACCTGGAATTGCCTTCCTGCTGAGACATTTCACCAGAATCCTCCAAATCTCTTCTCTGCTGCTCCCCGTTTGGGTCACCTTCATTACCCACCCTGGGAGGGGGTCAGGCCCCAGTGCTGAGCTCCCAGAACATTCCACATGTGTGATGCTGAAAACATCAAACAAACCCCAATCCTTCCACAGCTGTGGCAGGGAAAAATGCAGGTGAACTTGAGATGGGAAGAGATGATGTTGACTCTAATTCAGAAGGTTGAATAGTTTTTTTATTATAACTATATTTCAATACATTAATATGTTATTTAAAGAGGAGATACTAAAACTACATCTTAACTTTTAACTATTATATCGAACTACTAACTGTAACTTCTCATGTGACTGACTCTCTCTAGAGAGAGTCCAGACCCAGGTGCATTCCATTGGCCATCAGGGCCAAACAATGCTCACTAATATCTAATCAACTAATCACTTCAGGTAAACAATTTCCCAATGCATTCTGCATGGAAAAACAAGGGACAGAAATAGAAATTGTTTCTTTTTCCTCCTCTCTCTGCTCTTCTATGAAAGTCTCTCGAGGGAGCAGAAAATGTGGGTACTACACACAGTCTCCCTCAAACTCCATTTTTTTGCCTTCCTCAGCATCCCCTTTTTTCCTGCTGTTGCAGGCACAGGGGTTTCTCCATCATGGAGCTCCAGGGGTTGTGCAGTGGTGTGGACATGGATGATGTGTAGATCATCATCCCTGCATGCTGTGTGTTGGGGCAGGACTGTTGGGGCTGTGTTGTTGGCTCCATGGGATGGGGTCAGAGCTTGGGATGTCTGTTGTGGGTCTGCACATGGGTCCTACAGCACCTTCCCATCCTTGTTTTCACAGCTGTGCTGCAAACCAGGGACACCTATGGGGAATTGTGACCAACCTGCCACTGAGGCCTGCTCGTGGCACCTGGTGTGCCAGGGTGATGTAAGGCTTGTGCTGCTGAATTCACCAAATTAGTCACTAATTATAGCAGCCACCCACAGTGTCCCCAGCACCCGAGTACCTGCGAAGGTCACAACCCCGTGATTCAGCCGTGAATCTGCGTGTAGCTCTGGTGAAATAACAGGAAATTTGGGCACAGCGAGGCGTCAGCCCATGGCTGATTGTGCTGATAGCGCGTTCCCTGCTTCTCCCTTTGCCATGGAAACGGGCTGGGATGGCACCCAGAAGGGTGAATGCTCTGCAGCTGCCTCTCTCCTGGATCCAGGCGCTGGGTGTGCCTCCTCTTCTGGCTGGCAGGGAGAGCTGAGCCCCACAGCAGCTGCCCCACAGCTCCCAGTGCACCTCTGCCAGCCCTGAGAGGTGCAGAGGACTTCTGCAGGAACATCCAGCCCAAATGGCACCCCCAGTCCTGGCCAGCCTGGAGAGGAGGAGGAGGAGGAGGAGGAGGAAACTGAGAGCATGGTGCCCATCCCTCTGCCTCACACACGGTGTCCCACAGCCCCATCCACCCTGGACCAGCTCCAGGATGGAGAGGTGGGAGCAGCTCACCGTGGTGCTGGTGGCTGGGTTCTTTCCACTGACACAGTCTGCCAGTAAACAGAATCACTGGAGCCTTTCAGATGTGGGTATTTTGTTTTCCTCCTGTTTCTCCAGGGGAAAGCTGCGAGCAGAGCTCTCCTCCAGGAGTTTTGGTGTGTCAGGAGGAAGGGGCTCACAGCCCAGGAGCACATCTGAGTGTCTGCATGGCCTGGTAGGGAGCAGGGATGGGTCTTCCTCTTCCCTGCAGCAGCTGTAGCACAGGTGGCGGGCACAAAAGCTGTGTCTGCCCATGTTTTGGGCAGGTTTCTCTGCCCCTAAGCCACCTCATGAGCCTCATCACCCACACCCATGGAGCTGCTCAGCCTCCTGACTCTTTCCATCTCTATGAGCTGCTCAACCCAGCTTCTCCCACCTCCTCCTGGCACCCCCAAGCTGTTGCCTCCCTCATTTTTCCCTCTCTGAGTCCTCAAAGCCCATCTCAGTTCCCTCCATGCTCCCTGCCCCTTGCCCAGCCTCCGTGGCTGCAGGATTATCTCTCATCAATGTGCAGTTCAGCAAACCCAGAGCATTTTGGAAGGGCTGAAGGGATCTGTGAATTTGCTTTGAATATAGCAACGTGTTTTGGCTAAAGGGAACAAGAGAACATTTTGAAAATGTCAAAATATTTTGTTTAGGCATTTTTTGAACAAAATGTTTCACTTGGTAGTTGACAAAAAAGAAAGACGAAAAAAATCAGTTCAAAATCTCCAAAACAAAATCTTCCCACTTTTATTTTGAGATGGCACCTGCCTGGGAGAACTCAAACTACAAAGGCACAAAAACCATTTCCATTGGTAAATAATGTCCTGGCACAAGGGAGTTTCTTCAGTGGAAGTCAAAATGTTTCAAAGGGAGTCAAAACATTCCCTGATTTTATTTTTTCCCTATTTCACTTACGTGGGGGGGGGAAAAACCCTGTCCTTGCTGGGCCTGGATCAAGAACTCCTGTTCGTTTTTTTGTTGGCTACTAAGCAGAAATATTTATGGCAACAACTTGATAGGCAGCTCAGATCTGCTTTTGTGTTAGAGAGGGAATTAGTGCTGGAATCAGGTTGTCCTGGTGATCTTTCCTCTCTGCCCCTCTACTTTGGCTTCTCATCCTGTAGGATAAAGGGTCCAGAGAAAATCTTTTTTCTCCATGTTTGTCCAGGTTTGCTCCAAGCCCTGCCCTGCCCAGGAGATCCTGGAGCTGTTTCTGAAGGGAGCCTGCAATTCCTTTGTGTTTTTCAGACCCTTTCTTATTTCATAGAATCCAAGACTGGTTTGGGTTGGAAGGGACACAAAAACTCATCCTGCAGTGGGCAGGAACATCTTTACCTGGACCAGGCTGCTCGGAGCCACGTCCAACCTGACCTTGAATGCTCCCAGGGGTGGGTCATCCACAGCTTCCCTGAGCAACCAGGTACATTTCCTGATGGATCTCTCTGTCTGGCCTTGTCCTCCTGTCCTCTCCTCTCCAGTGGTGGGATAAAAGCCTGGGATCATGATTCAGCTCCCCCTGCCCAGCACTGGGGCACTGAGCTCCTGCTGAAAACAGCACACGTCCCATTCTCTGCCTGCTTTTCTGTGTGCTCCAGCCATGCCAGCTGCCTGTTGTCTTTCTGTGAGTCCCCCACAGCTTTTACAGCTGATGAATAATTTCAAGTAAACTTGCCCAAAGACTTGAAGGTGGGAAGTTCCTACCAGGACACTCTCAACTGGGAGTGGGGAGGACCAAGTGGGAATGGGTGTTCCCATGGTGTTTTGCCTCATGGTGGCACCTCCAAGGCTTGGGTGACTCTTCTGGTCCTTCTCACCATGAGCTGTAATAAGAAATGCATCATTGAAACAAAACTATTGAGTGACAGGCATTTTTGGTTAAACAAACATATCAGGAGTAGCTGAGGGAGCTGGGAAGGGGCTCAGCCTGGAGAAAAGGAGGCTCAGGAGGCACCTTCTGGCTCTGAACAACTCCTGACAGGAGGGGACAGCCAGGTGAGGGTTGGGCTCTGCTCCCAGGGAACAAGGGATTGGGTGAGAGGAAACAGCCTTGAACTGGGAGAGGTTTGTATTGGAGATTAGGACAAATTTCTGCACAGAAAGGGTTGGCAAGCACTGGAACAGCCTGCTCTGGGTAGTGTGGAGTCCCCATCCCTGCAGGGATTCAAAAGCCCTGTGGATGTGGCCCTTGGGGACATGGATCAGTGGTGGCCTTGGCAGTGCTGGGGGAATGGTTGGACCGGATGATCTTAGAGGCTTTTCCAGCCTAAATGATTCCATGATTCTCTGACAATCCAACCCTTCCAGTAAATCCCACAGCCCTCCTTGCACAGTGCCCTGGGGGGGTGGTTGGAAGGAGACCTTTGTGTCGAGCTGAGCAACATCTGAGTTTGCCAGCACGTATTTTCACTGTAAGAATTGCAAACATTTTGATCAACATTTATTAGTCATCAGATAATGGACACCCACAGATTTTTATCTGCTGTCTCTTGTGGGCTTTTAGGAGCTTTGCAGCAGTTTTGCAGATCACTGTCTGATGTATCACCTGGGAGCAATATTTTTCTTATAGCTGAAGCTCCTGAAGCTCCCCTTTTGCCAAAAATTCATGTATACAATTAGAAAAAGTTCTTCCAGTGGAGCTTGGTGAATGTTTTTGTACAAAACTCTCAGGTGGGGAAATTTTCAGTTCATCTGAAGTGCAGCTGGTTTGTGAACCATGCACCACAAAGGTTCAGTGTTTATTCTGCATCACCTTTGTGCCCTGGTGTTTGCAGGGAAAAGCACAAAGTGATGTAGATGTAGTTTAAAGGAAGACAACCAGAGGAAACCCAAAGGATCCCTAAGTGTGAGAAATGTTAATGTATATATATCTCTAAGCAACATTCAGAATTCTTCTCTTCTCTTCTCTTCTCTTCTCTTCTCTTCTCTTCTCTTCTCTTCTCT
>VXBC01007843.1:133158-144091 GCA_013399945.1 Ploceus nigricollis | reverse complement strand
TGCAGCTTTTAAACTCTGGCCCCAAATCGGTGCATTTAGCCCCAGTTTGCCAGTGCCAAATCCATCTGGGGTGCCTGTAGCAGTGGGGGATGAGGCAGAGAGGGGGATGAGGCAGGGAGGGTGGCACTGGCCTGAGTGGGGCTGAAGGGCAGCCAGGGGGGAGTGATTTCTGGGTGAGCTCCTCGACAGTGCAGCTGTGTTTTGGGAACTCTTCACCTGCAGTTGGTGGTTTTTAAAACCTTGTTTATTGCTTGGCTGCCTTTATCTTTAGGAGACAGAAAACGAGACCAGCGTTGCTCCTCTGGGTAACAACTGTCTTTGGCCAGCCTGGGGGACACTGGGATGTCCAGGAGTACAACTTCATGTTCTGTTAGAAGCCCAGACCCAAATGCTCACTCCTAAGTCCCTTTTACTCATTTTTCCCCCTATGGGGCACAAAAAAGACAAGAAACAAAAGCAAGGTGATATTTCCCCCAGAATCCTTCCAAAATGTATTCTTTCTGCCTCTTGCTCTCCCATTCACAACTTGGATGAGCTGACATTTACTTCAACATCACCTGACTGGTGTTAAAGTCCCAGGAATGACCCCAAGGATTGGGATGGAGGGTCCATCTCAGTGGTCAGAGGCAGACACCAAAAAAGCAAGAATGGTACATGTGTACATCATATCTCATGTCGAACTTCCTTCTGTCCTCAGGTCAGGGGAGTTCTTCTGCTTGCTTTATAATGGGCGTTTTCCCCTTGCCCCATGCCCCAGAGCAGAGAAGAGCAAAGATTTGGTACTGCTCAGTGCCAGCACCCTGAGGCAAGATGCCCCTGAGGGACTGGGATCAGAGGAACTGCCAAAAAATAAAGCAAAACAAATTATTGATTTTTACAGATAATCCACATGAGCAAAAGCCTCCAGGGGAGGATTTGGGGTCACTGTGTCAGGGCCAGAGCAAGTGGGGAGCAGCCCTGAGGAGAAACAACATCATTAGACCCTCTTTGCTGTCACCCCCACACCCCAGAGCACAGCCTGAGGTTTAGAGGGGTCTGATGGAGGGTGGGGATTCTGGGGCTGCATCCCCAGGCACCCATTCCCCAGCCAGAAGTGTCTCAAAGGAGTGCAGCCACCCAGGGGTTAACCAGGATCCTCTCTCCACGCACAGCTTTCCTGCCAGCCTGCTGAAATCCACTAACAGAATTAGCACTGGAAATTTGTGCACTGTGCTATGTAGGGGGAAGGAAAAAAAAAAAAGGAAAGAAAAGCACAAAATATATTTAATCTCTCATTTCAGAATTGCATTTGACATCTAAGTTAAATAAAATGTTCCTGAGGTCATTAAAAATCAGAAATAGTACAAGATTTGGGTTTACCATAGTTTCAGAATGAATCAGGTTTCTGAACTTGTTTTAATCTCTGTATAATTGCTTTTCTGTATACGGTAACCTTTAGAAAATGAGTTTAATAATTAGTCATCTCAAACTAGTTAAGGACAACATCCTGCCCTCAGTTCAGTTTTATTTTCAACAAAAAAACCAATGCCAAAGTAAATTCTTCACTATGGTTGGAAATATAGATTCAGGCTACATGGTCAGCAGGTGAAACAGCTTGCATTAAGTTTGAAAGTTCAGCAATTCTCATCTTGATGGCTTTTCACTCTCCCTCTCCAAGAAAAATGGGAACAGAAGAGGAAAATATGAAGAAGCAGCATCAGCCATGGCTGGTCCCTTGGCTCTGCCCCTCCTGGGCACGGAGCCCCAGCACAGAGCAAGGAGAGGGTTTTACAGGATGGTAAAAGCACCTCATGGCTGGAACCTGCTTTTCCCAGGATGGCAGGCCTGGGCAGAATCCAGGAAGTTTCCAGCTCCTTTGGGCCCATTGCTGGTGCCTGTCTGGAGATCACCACGGCTGGGTCATGCTCAGGGCCCTCCTCCTGTTCTCACCACCATCTCCTCCTTTCCCTCAGCACTTCCCTCACTTCTGTCAAAGTCTCCTCTCTTTCTCTCTCCCTATCCCACTTCAGACCACCATGCAGGTGTGGATCTGTCCCGTGTTTTTTGTCTCCCAGTGCCCAGAGCCTATCCTCCCTGGAGGGTCCATATCCTCCAGCTGGTTCAGCACTGTCACTGTCACAGCTGCTGTATCCCACAGAGCTGCCCTTGCCCTCAGGGGACAGAGCTGTATCCCAGCACTGCCATCCATCAGCTATCCCCCTCCTCTTCCCTCTCAATTTCTGCCAGTCTGCTGTAAATCTGGACCACAGGTTTCCCTCACTATCCTCCTGCAGACTCTCTTTCTCCATCACACTGGAAAAGGCACTGCAAATACATTCCTCTCCATTGTCTTGTGTTTCATTTAGTTTAAATTTCTAAAGGTGGACCTGCCACCATTTCCCTGGAGGGATTACTCCAGAACCTGATAGAGCTCACTCTGGGAAATTCCTCAAGCTTCCTGCTGCCCACTTTATATCTCAAACTAGTTAAGGACAACATCCTGCCCTCAGTTCAGTTTTATTTTCAACAAAAAAACCAATGCCAAAGTAAATTCTTTGCTTAAAGATGCAAGATGAGAATTGCTGAACTTTCAAACTTAATGTAAGCTGTTTCACCTGCTGACCGTGTAGCCTGAATCATTTCATCTCATTGTGACCAAGCCTCTGGCTGGTTTTGTAGGAGCTCCTGGTTTGCTGACCAGGTCCTTCCTGCTAAAGGCAGTGGTTTCCATGGTTCACAGGCTGATGGCAAGTGCTCCTGGCTTGGAGTGGCCCTGCTGGCCATCCTGCTCTCCCTGGAGGGACAGTGCTGCTGTCCTGTTCGCCTGGTGTCTGCAGAAGGGGTTAACCCACCCTGGGAGGTCCAGGTTCCTGATCCAGCTCCCAGCCCTGGAGTGCTCACTGAAGGCAGTGCAAAGCTCCCATCCGGGGTGGGCTGAGGCTGTAATCCCACAGATGTGCTAATATTTGGATCAGGAGCACTCAGTGCTTAAATGTCTCTCGCAGACGGCTGAGAGTGTGTTTTGCTAAAGCAAACTGCAATTACATTTAGTATCTTCAATTTAGCTTGACATGTTGCCTCTAGAATGAAGAGATGTGTTGTGTTCTGGGCTCTGCAGCACAGGCAGTGTCTCTGACCTTCTCTTGTCTCCTCTGGAGCCCCCCCAGACCCTCTCCTGGGCTGCCTGGCCGGGAGAACAGAGCTGAGGGCAGCAGGGAGGAGCTGCTGCTGCACAGCTATTTCTGTCACAGCACAGACCATTGTCCAGCACTGACCAAGGAAATGAGACCAGAGCCTGTGTGGGGACCAGAGCAAACCCAGGAGCAAAGAGCAGTTGGGAGCAGTCACCCCAGTACAGGAACCAGGGCAAGCAGCTCACCAGAGCACAGAGACAGCTCCAGCCTGGAGCAGTGGGATGAGGGAGTTTTCCCCAAGCTGAGAGCCCACCTAGGATTCAGACTTAGATTTGCTTTTCACTGTCTTCATGGAATAAAGGTATAATTAACACATCCTCTCTATTGTCCATGCAGAGGTGAGGGTCTCCTCCCTCTTCTCAAGGGAGAGCAACAGACTGCAGACAAGATGATGATCTAATCCACTTTAGCTGCCTTCAGAAAGTTGGTTTTGGCTCAGAAATGTTAGATGAGCTGATAACTCCTGGTAAAAGTAGCAGTCAAGTTCCCTGTCCAGTCCCACACACCAATACTCACAGTTGCTTTTTTGCCCCACCTTCCCCTCTCCCTTTCTTATTGCAGTTCTCAGCTTTCACAGGGCAGGAGGCCACAAAGTTTCTCATCAGTCCACTGTCACACTGGACTTTGGAAACAGCCATGCCAGAAGTAAAGGTCCGTTTGGGCTCATGGCAAGGAGCAGAGTCCTTAATGTGCCAATCAATTGTCCCCTAATTCACCCTCGTCCTGTCAGTCCAGGTTACATGCAAGAATATTTCTGTTGCCAAAGTTTTCTATGATACTTTTTCAAACCACTCATAGCTTAGGCCAGATTTTGACCACACTCCTACCCCGTGGTCCTCATACACAGCACCCACCACACGTGGGGTGCAGGTGTTCTGCAGATCCTTGACCACCCATTCAAATATTCTCACTGGAAGATAAAGGTTTGTGAATAAAGTGCCCTAAGACAGAAATCTAAGGTGCCTCAGAGGGTCAAGAGGGAGTGGGTCTCCCATAGGCCCCATTGCATCCATGAGGAATTCTCAGCTATCCCATTTCTGTGGTAGAACATATCTGTGCTTAGATACCCAGTCTGTCCCTGGGTTTCTGGAGCTCCAGGGCTCCTCCAGAGCTGCAGTGGTGTGTGTTTGTACAGACCTCAAAGATAGAGCAGCTCTGGGTTTTACAGGGAATTTAAGCAGTGGGAATGCTGATACCTGGAAGAGCTGATGGCTGGCAGCAGGAGTTTTCTGGGCTGCTTGGTGTGAAACATGTTTTCAGGTCCAGGGCGAATGTTGAACATGAGGAAGAACAAAGCACTCCAGGAAAAGAGGCAAACACCTCCCCAGCAGGGCAGCACTGGAGCGTGGCTGGATCTGGATCACACAGCCCCTGCTGCTCCACAGAACCTTGTGAAGGGGAGATAACTCAGTGATCTCTGTCCAGCATGGGCTTCCCACAATTCAGGGATGAAAGCGCTCACTGGTTGGTGCCCATGGTGCTCTGGTACTTGCTCATGTCTAACTGGTCCCTAAGGCTGCACCTGCTCCTCTTCTGAAGGTCTGGTGGCACAGCTACTCCCTGAAAGCACCACATCTCCCTGGGGCTGCCAGACATCCTGCTGCCAAAGCCTCCTTCCATCTCATTCCTTGTGTTTCACATCATTCTGCTCAGCAAGCCTCGAAGGCACCTGGACGTGGAGGGTCCAGCTGTCCCACATGGTGGCAAAATCACCGTGGGCTTGGCTGGTCTGTGTGACTGGTGGGGAAGGAAGTGTGGGAGCTGGGAGGGTGAGGCAGGAATGGCACTGTCCTTGGCCTGCTGTCACTCTGTCATGCTCAGTGTCTAAATAAATGCCGACAAGCTCCAAGGGGTGGCCCAGAGGAATTCACTAAATCAGCATCTAAGAAAGGGAACCCTGGACCTGGGCAGCTTGTCTGTGGTGTGTGTGTGGAAGCAGTGTCAGCACAAGAAGGTCCCTTCCCCCTCCCTTCCTTGTTTGCTTTTGCTTTGCTCCTGAACAAATGAAGACAGCAGCTGTGTTATTGAACAGTGTGTGTTTTACTACCAGCGAGGAATGGGCCTTTAAAACAGGCAAAATGCTCTGTGCCCTTCCAGGGAAATGTGGAATTGCAGGTTTGGCCAGGATGACCCAACAATAAAAGTGCAGCTGGAGCATTAAAAACAGAGTTGGTGACAAGGATGGTTGGGTTTGGCTGGATTAACTGGAATGGTGATCAAAAGAACAATTATGCTGCTTTAGGAGCAGAGCCATTTGCCACATATTCCTATAATGGCAAACCTTAAGGGTTGTTGGATATTCAAAGACAGGATCCAACATTAAAAAATGTAAAAATCTTAAAAATTTAAAAATTTAACAGTTGCTACTATTTTTCCAAAGGTCACTCGGATACCGTAACCATTGCTTCCCAATGAAAACCCTGGATGAAAACCTGGGATGGCTTCCAGGAGCAGAGGTTATCTGGTGCTGAGCAAAGTATCTGAGAGCAGTTCTGGGGGCCAAATTTGAGCTGACCTGGAAATGGCCACCATGGGTACCAGAAGGGATGAAACCACATCAGTGCACAACTCCGCACATGCTCAGCCAAAATATTTCCCCTGTTCTCAGCTGAGTGCTGGCATTTACCTCTTCGAGCTGCCTTGACCCCAAAGCATAGAGTAGGCAAACGTTGAGTCTGGGGAAAAGAAGAGTGAGTTGAATATTCATGCTGTGGTTGTGAGGAAAGTTGTGTGGAGAATTACTCTGACATGAATGACACAACACATCCAACATCTTGTCTGAAGCGCTCAGCAAGGAAGCTTGAGCGTGCAAGGCATTTTGAAACCCAAATGGGAACGTTTTCCTCAGCTCAGGTGGCAGTCAAAGGAGAGCTGATGCATCTTTGGGGTTAGTTTGATGCAAATGGGCACTTGAGAAGAAATGTGATGGTTGGTTAGCCAAAGGCGAGCGGTAATGTGTGCTAAAAAGGCCATTGTATTGATTGAAACACATCTAGAAAACATCGGGCTGATGTAAAACATGAGTAATCAGCACCAGCTAAAGGCTATTTCATGGAGCACACCAGCATGTGTTTGTGAGCACCCTTCATTAATAAATCAATGGAATGTTCGTGCTGGCAGAGGGTTCAGAGCAGCTCTTGGGGATGTGGCTCTGTCCCAGGCTGCTAGAGGAGGTGGCTGTGCCTCCAAAGGGCTGGTGACTGCCAGGGTGCTCAAGGACACCGAGGGAGAGTGGCCACCGGTCATGGAGGAGGGTGGTGCTGGGACAAGATGCCACAGGGAAGGATCTGCCTGCAGCACCAGGGCTGGCTCAGGACCAGCAGCCAGCTCCTGGGCTGGGCTGGGAGAGCCCTGCACCCCACCAGTGCAAAGGAAGTTTGATTTCACAGAGTCCATCCCTCACTCTTGTCCTGTCCATCGCAGAGGAGATCTCGAGTGGCTCTTACAGACCCCTCCAATCCACAGACAGTCAGAGAGATGCTGTGGGTGATGTGAGCCAGAAATGTAGAAGATTCTGGCAGAAGTTGCAGGTCAGGGTGAGCTGTGATATGGCCCTTAAAAAGCCATGTTTTCTGATAAATGACTGAATTTTCTCTGCCTCCATCTCCTGCTCCATCAACACTTCTGCTGCTGGTTACCTGATGGAGTCAGACATTTCTGCCTATGAGACCTTCTGCACATCCTGGGGACCAAGTCCCTGGCTGCTGAAGGACAGGTCCCCTTCCTCTCTCTCATTCTGGGACCACACAAACCCCTTGGGATGCTCCATGACAGAACTGACAAGGTGGATGTGTCTCGAGCCATGTGTGGGGTGCAGAACCCCTGTGCTGATGCACACCCCGTGTGACATATTTTGCATGGGGAGCACCCCTGCTGCAGCTACTCTGCATTTTTGTGATCCTGGAGCTTAAATTTTGCTCTCCCCCAGCCTTCAGAACTGACCTGGAGTTCTGACTTCCCCCGTGGTCTCTTTCTCACTACGTGATTTGTGTAAAATCCAGCATTGCTGTCCAGAGCTGCTTTTGGAAGGAGACGAATGAGTGATTGGTCCAACTTCTTCCCCATGGCATGGGGCACTAATTCATGGATCTTTTCATCTCAGAGCTGGAAGCAGGACCAGACAACGTCAGAAATAAAGGTGTTTTCTGGCTTCCCTCCCCTCCCCAGCACCCACCACTTGGAGAGCAAGGCACCTTTCAAGCACTTTTCCGAGCTGCTGAGGTGCTCCTGTCCTGGCAGCGTTTTCAGCTACCACATCCTTCCACTCCTGGCCCGCAAACGTGAGCTAAAACATGCACTGGTGTGAACTGCAGATGCAGATTGCTGCTCCAAGCCTGCATCTCCTGGCTGCTCCAGGGCTGGGAGCAGGCTGTGCTGTGGCTCCAGAGAGAGATTTTGGTGGAGAGCGAGCTAAATGCCTTTGGGATCTTGGGAATATTGCCGGCTCCGTGCTGCTGGCTTCTCAAGCTTCCCCGCTCCTGATCGTAATGCGGGCTGATGGCCCTGTCACCGCCAGGGGCTGTGACAACGGCTCACTCTGACGTGGCCCTGGGGTGTCACCGTGCCGTGGGTGTGCGCGGGGCAGGGGTGTCACTGCCGCCTGTGACAGTGATGCTGCGGGACGCGGGGTCACCGCGGCGAGATGGCCGTGGGCTCTGGTGGCTCCTGGGCAGGGACAGGAGGGCTGGGACGGCTCCTGGGCAGGGACAGGCAGCAGGGACAGGAGGGATGTGACAGCTCTGACATTGATGCAGGAGTTGTGTGGTGGCACTGCAGTGCCAAGCGGTGTCCATCACCCGTGGTGGGGGAAGCAATGCAGGTAATGGGGTATGGGGTTGGAAGGAACAGCCTCCTCCATCCCAGAATCACAAAATGGTTTGGAAGGGACATTAAAGCCCATCTCATTCCACCCCCCTGCCATGGGCAGGGCCACCTTCCACCAGAGCAGGATGCTCAGAGCTCCATCCTCCCTGGCCTTGAGCTCTTGTGGCTGTGATCTCCCTGGGTTTGCAATGCAAAGCTTGACTTTCCTAAGGCTCCTAGAAATCAATGTATAAATCAATGTATAAATCCAAATTCACTCTGGTGCTCATGGCTTCACACCTCTGTGGTGAGCAAACCACAGGACCTGTGTTTGAGCAGCACGTGGAAGCCCAGAATGGCCTGGGTGGGAAGGGGCCTTAAAGATCATCTCATTCCCAATGCCTTGAGATGAAAAATATTCTATTTCTGAAATGTTTTTCTGACATTTCAGAAACAGAATATTTTTGTGGGACATTTTTTAGGGAAAACTTGCTGTTCAGTTGCACACCTAATGCTTCTTGCAGAGACCACCAAAAACAAGATACTAAAAAATGAAGCAACCTATTCTTGGCCCTTTCCCTCCTTCCACCATCAATTCATGCAAGAAAATTGAGGTTTTACTTCAAGAACTATGCATTTTTAATGGATTTTATTTACATAATTTTTCTGTCTAATAAGATGGGTTTTAAATGCATTAACTGCAGCACAGTTCTCTTAGACCTTTGGAGAAAAGAAACTACAATAAAGATTCTTGTCTTCTAATATTCTGGGTTTCAGGCAAAAAATTATACTATGAGATAGGAATGCTTAAAAAACCCATAGTTTCACTGAACAAGAAAATTCAGTTAGAAAAGAAAAAAAAAACTGTATTGGAAAACATCTATTTGCCCACAAAATAATGTAAAAATAATGAGTCCATATTCCTCTTTGATGTGTGTGGCACATGCTCCTTTAAGGAGAAATTCTGTATTTCAGAGATAGTGTGCATATCGTGGAATGAAACGGTTGTTATGGCAACAACTCTCAAAAGCAAGTACTTAACTGAGAAATGTGTTCCACACAGCCATAGAAAAATGAAAACATGAAAACAGAGACAGGAAGAATGGACAAACAGAAGCAGTATGAGATGGCAAAGCCATTTCTGATTTTCAGGCGCGCGGAGAAGCAGCACTGAAACAGCTTTGGGGATTTTTATTTTAATTTAAAGCCTAAGTTTAAAGCTGCATCCGTTCCTGGAAGGTTTAATATGTCTTTTATTTGATGTTGGTGATCCAATAATTAAGAAGTGCCATATCATATTAGCCCACTCTTGTTGCTGTGGACCAAAGAAGGAGATGGTGTTTATTTGCTGCTGTGCTCAAACACACCCCCAGCCTGGGGCACAGGGAGCCAGCTCTCCAGGGAATCTGCACCTCCAGGATCCCCGGGATGGCTGGATGCACTCTCCTGTGGCTCACAGCCGTGTCTTTGGGACCTGGAGGTCAGGGGAGCGTCCTGACCATCTTCTCTCAACCACCTCTGGTACCTGAAGGAGCCTACAAGAAAGAAGGAGAAAGTATTCACAAGAGCCTGGAGTGCCAGGACGAGGGGGAATGGCTTCAAACTGGCAGGGAGAACATTTAAAGTAGAGATGAGTAAATTCTTCCCTGTGAGGGCAGGGAGGCCCTGGCACAGGGTGCCCAGAGCAGCTGTGGGTGCCCCTGGATCCCTGGCAGTGCCCAAGGCCAGGCTGGACAGGGCTTGGAGCAGCCTGGGACAGTGGAAGGTGTCCCTGCCATGGCAGGGGTGGGATGGGATGGGCTTTAATGTCCTTTCCCCCCCAACCCATTCCATGATTCCCACATTCTCTGACCTCCAGCCTGGTCTGTGCAGCCCCAGCCACCTCCCAGATCAGCCCAAAGCCCTGTGGGACAGAGGGACAGAGCAGCACTGGCTGCCCTGGCATTGCTGGTGATTTCTCCCACCACAGCCACATCATCTGGACATCAGATCACTTCCCATCCTACAGAGAAAACCCCTCTGCTCTTCCTCTTCCTGGGCAAATGGCACTCCTGAGCCCCAGTCCACTCATGGGGTTAGCCCAGGACAAGCAAGGCAGCAGTGGTTGTGGCCAGACCTTGTTTTATGTTGGGATCATTCCCACATTTCTATTCTGGCAACCCAGACTCCTTCAGCACTGGCAACAACTTCTAACTTCATCATCTCCCCCATTTCATAAGCACACACCTGATTTTTGCATGAAGAGCCCCAGGCAGGTTCCTGAGCAGCTCCTTTTGGCTCTGCTCTCCTGGCTGGTACCTTCACTCTGCACAGCCTTCCCTTCAGCTGGACCCACATCCCCTCTGTAACTCTTTCCATGGAGATTCTGGGAAGAATCTCTGTTGAAAGACTGATTTCCCATCAGGCACTGTATGCAATATTTTGTTTAAACCTAGACAGATTAGCTCTTCTGCTCCTCTCTATTTTCCTATTAAAATGATATTAAATTAGTTTTATGTGCTCTACTTTTGATAAAGCCTCCTTGATTTTTTTTCATCTCATTTTGTATTTGCCTCCATGTCCTCAGAGGTCCACATCTCAGGAAAATTTTCTAAGGTGAATGGAAGGGCCTGAAACCAGAAAGTGAAGCAGCAAAGTAAAAAATAAATTATTTTAAAAAGTCAAATATTTGACATAACCCAAACTAATCTTCCCAATCTCTTTAACTACTCTATTCCATACTGGTTATGGGAGTGCCTACAGAGGTGACAGAGCCATGGAAACTGGCTCAGGGGCAGAGTGAGAGGTGCTGGAGGTTTCACTCTGCAGTCAAGGTGGGCTTGAGGCACCCCCAGGCGGGTGCTGCAGCTCAGCTGCCTTCCCTCCACATCCACATCCACATCCACATCCACATCCACATCCACATCCACATCCACAGCCACAGCCACATCCACATCCACATCCACATCCACATCCAC
>VXBC01007843.1:109729-128929 GCA_013399945.1 Ploceus nigricollis | reverse complement strand
TCCATCCATCCATCATCCATCCATCCCTCATCCATCCATCCATCCATCCATACATCCCTCATCCATCCATCCATGTATCCATCCATGTATCCATCCATCCATCTTGGGACACTCTCTCATCTGTCTGGGACTCTCACAGGTTTGAGCACCGTGGGGCAGGCAGGGAAGAAGAAAAACAGGTGACAATGGCACTTGACTGATTGAACCCAGAGCAGCCAAGGAGACTGGCTCATCCAGGTGCCCCCTGCTCCATCAGGAACTCTGCAAACTCTTGGATGAACACAACAGCTTCAGCACTGCCTCTGCCTCCATCATCCTTCTAATGATTTCAGTGACCAGAAGGGAAAGGGTTAAACTCCAAATAATTTGTACAAGACTGTTCATTACTATAAGATGTCTGTGTATCGTTAAATTTCAGTTCAGTTTTAATTAGACTTTTTTTTTCATATAAATGTCTTTGTTGTGTCAATTAGTTGATTGACTATCATCTGGTTTCTGGATTAGTGAAACCTGATCCGTTGTGAATGAATTTGTTTATCAGGAAAAAAGGACCAGGGGATGGAAAAAAATTCAATTAAATGTTGATGTGTGGAGTGACAAGCAGTATTCGATAGGGCTTTTAGTTTAATTGCTTGTATTTCATTAAGAGATGTATTTATCAAGAGAATTCTTCATTTTCAAAAGATCTTGGATGTCTTCTTGTTCACTTCTGGCTTTTTAGGTACTCTTGTAGTATTCAGAAAACACAGAGGGCTATTTTTTTATTAGAAAAAGTACTTTATTGTGACATATCCTGAGCCTGTTCCATCACTGCTGTGTGGTGACAGCCTTTTGATGACATCCACATGCAAATTTAAGGGGACAGGGTGTGCCCCTACATCATTTGAGAGACTGTCACTAAAGATCCACCTCCCTTTGCTGCTCCATGGCCTGTGGCCACTGTGAAAACAGTGTGTAAATCCCCAAAGTGTGTGTGAGGAGCAAACCAAGCCCTGGGAACGTTTTGGAAGGCCTGCTTTAAATCTTTTAAATCTTTTAAAGGCTGTAAATCCCTTTGGGAGGAGTGGTTTTCACTCGTGTTTTATTTGGATTGCAGCTCATCGCTTGTGGTTGACAAATAAAAACGAAATGAGCTTTGGGAGGGTCTGGCAGGAGCTGTCCAAAGACAGAGTGGTTGTAACTCCAGGGCTGGTGTAGTTACACAGGGCATCCCTGGGTAGGTACAGCCACCCTGGAGTAACATGGTGAGAAACTGGTTTATTTCTGTAATTCTGGTTGTTTCTAACCCAGCTTTTCTAAAACCTGTGAGTACATGAGCCTGCAGCTGGCTCAGGTTGTTTGGGAGATGGCAACAGGATTCCAACAAAGCTTCCAAAAGGTAAAATAGTTATTTTTCTGGATGTCCAGGTGCCCAGGAGCCCCGAGATGCAGAGTGTGGTGATGGGGGCTCACCTGGAGGGTGGTGGTGCCCTGTTAGTGTGGGGCATCACTGCTCCAAGGGGGGTGGGATATCAGAGCTCAGTTTTGGATGTGTATTGGATGTAAATTCCTTGGGAAAAGGAGTCTCTTTTAGCCTGGCTGTAGGAAAATACCCAGCCAGGTGATCAGTTTGTTGGGTATTCAAGAAACCCTCAGTGCTCTGCTGTGGGTGACAAGGTGAGGACCAATCACAGCCTGGACTCGATGATCTTGGAGGTGTTTTCCAACCTGAAAGATTCCATTATCTTTATGGAGGAGAACTGGAGCAGAGGAGCTCCTGTGACACCAAGCCCTGCCCTCCACCTGTGCAGGAAACTCCACTGTGTATCACTTGGGTGAGGTGATCCATCTGCCCCTCAGAACTGACTGAATTCCTTGTCCTTGAGAGATTTGCTTTTCAGATATTGAGACTTGGGAGCAGGGAGTTTCTCTCCATGGATTTGCTCAGTGCCCAGCAGAAATCCTGGCAGGGCCTCTGGGAGTGTCTGTATAATAAGTAGCTCTAATGAGTGCTAATTACACCCAGCACATGGGTGAGGAAGCTCTTTCCTGAAACCCATCAGTGTAGTTCAGCATCTTCTGCCTTGCCTGTGCTCCGTGCTCCTGTTTGCTTGGAAATTACAGCCAGGACACAGCCTGTCCTCAGAATAAAGTCATTATTTCTCCTATCTGTGATGAGAATTCACATTCAAAAAGTCCAGGTAAGATGCTGGGAGGCAGCTCATGGAGCAACTGGCAATTATATCCTCCCTAAACATTTTGTCTGTGATATTACACCAGCATCATGGCAGTGACTGTGAAACTGGGACTTTTACAGGAGCAAACCAGCAAAGCATGGAGAGATCCTCTAGGTTGTTCCCTCTGGGGGCAAACTATCACTGTACAAATGGAAAGACTCAAGATTTGGGCAGAGCAGTGCTGATATGGTTGAAGAGTCTCTATTTTACCCAAACCTACTGAAGGAGGATGAAAAATTAAAAAGAAAAGGGAAAAAAGAAAGGAGAAATACCAAATGTCCCAGATTGAAAAGCAAGATGTATTAAATTACCATCTGTCAGAGGTGGGGCAGTTATCTCCTGTTCATTGGGCAGTTTTCTTTATCTCTTCCACAAACCAATCCTCCCTCCAGGAGACATCTGCTGTTAATGGCCATTGAATGTCCCTGCATGGCTGATAAAAGTTACAGCACCCACTGGGAGATGCTCTGCCCAGAGGGAGGAGCCCAGCATTCCTACCTGGATAGAATCTGAGATTCTGGGAATTAGACTCAGCCTTTCCACTGTTTTTTTCCAGAGGACAAAGAGCTACCAGATTGTTTCTACAGGATCACCACTTCCACAAGACCATTTCATCTGGGCTGCTACCACCACCCTGACCAACAGGGTGTCAGCTTGTATTCTGACTCTGTCAGTGGTTCTTCTTTTGTATTACTGCATGTATTTGGTTCTTTTTCCCCTTTCCTAATAAATTGTATTTCTGACTTGGAGTGTCTCACTGGTTTTGCTTTCAAACCAGAACACCAAAGCAGCCTTTCCAAGAAGGCTTCGCAGCAGAAGCAGCAGCAGAAGGTGAAGGGTGGGCAGGCCCTGGCACAGGGTGCCCAGAGAAGCTGTGGCTGCCCCTGGATCCCTGGGAGTGTCCAGGGTGAGGTTGGACAGGGCTTGGAGCAGCCTGGGACATGGAAGCTGTCCCTGCCATGGCAGGGGTGGAATGAGATGATCTGTAAGGTCTCTCCAACCCAACCCATTCTGTGACTCTCAGATTCCTCTTCTGCAGAGCCCATGAGCTGTTCCTGGCAGTGAGCCCGTGGAGAGGACTGCCAGGAGATGCTGCAGGAAGCTGGATCAGCATGCCCAGCAGCTCCAGCCCCTCAGCCACCAGCATTCTGTTCTCATCCCTCAGCAGCTGTGGAAGTTGTGCCTATCAGTAAATCTCCCTCATCCCAGCGGCGGCGTGTTCGCTCCGATAAGGGCCCTGTGTAATGGCAATTATGTTTTCATTTGTTGTGAGAAAACTTAATGCTCAGAGTGGCAGAAATGTTATTCATCTGCTGTTAATTATGAGCTACTTACTGCAGGGAATCATGCAAAAACAAAAAAGTGTAATCAAATGCAATAAAGGGAAGCAGCTTGTGCTCTCGCCTTCATGCTGGCTGGAATTAGTGCCTGCCACCAATTATCACCAATAATGCAGCATAGCCCCGTGGGTGACCTTGCCTGGGGCTCTGCAGCAGTGCTGGGGACACGGGTGTCAGGGCAGAGGGGTGGGCAGATCCTTGGGACCACGATCCTCAGCGCAGCAAACCCATGGGACTGGCTTGGGTGGTCTCTGCCTGTCCCAGGCTGAGCTCTGAGGGGAGCTGCAGCAGCATCCCAGCTGCACCGAGGAGCTCCAGCCTTTTCCACACAGTTGTGTTTCCCCCTCCAGGCTGGGGGAAGCACCAGGAAGGGCTGGGGGAATGCTGGGGCTGTTGTCAGTCTCTGATTCCAGGAGCAGGTCCAGAGGCAGTCGGGTGTTGGAGGTGTCTGTGCTCCCAGCTCAGCACTCCTGGTTTTCACACAGACAGCCAGAGTGGGAAAACAGCTGGGTTTCATAGTGTGCCTGGCCTGGGGTCACCTAGGACAAGGAAAATGCTGCCCTTGGACAGCATTTTGGGTCCAGTGAGGGATGCCAAGGTGCCCAGGGCTGGAGCAGGGGACAGGTGGGGGAGGCTGGCTCTGCTCAGCCCAGAGAGAGCCAGGGGAGGTTTCATTGCTGACAGGTGAGGAGGTGCATGGGAGATGGGTCAGGCTCCTCCCAAAGGCACACGGTGGGAGAATGAGAGGCACCAGGGAAGTTCTGCTTCGTTATAAAATTAATTATGTCACCCCGTGGTGGTGGAACATTGAAGCTGAGGCTCAGAGAAACTGGAGGGGTCTCTGTTTCCAGAGATGTTTGGGACTCCAGTGAGGAAGGTTCTGAAGAACTTGCTGCAGCTGGACCTACTCGAGTGTATGGGCTGGACTAGAGACTTTCAGGACAGAATTTTGACCCATGAAGTTTGTTCTTGGAAGGCATTAGGATGGTTTTAATTTCCCTGGACACAGGATAGCTGGTGGTTCCTCATCCTACTGAGCTGCCTGAGCTCTCCCTGTCTCTCTGGTGACCCAGGGAATGTCTCCATTGCCATGCTGAGTTACAGCAGAAGTCAATGAGACACAAAAGCTGTCTTGGGAGAGTGAGAATGACCCAAAAACATTTATTTGAGATGGCAGGAAGCAGACCATTGAAGAGGCAGGGCTGGGATGCTCCTTCCCTGAGGGAGCTGTGGCCTGGACAGCACACACCCTGCCCCTGCAGCCAGAACATCACCTACACAAGCCTGGGGAACACCTCCCATGGGCATAAATCTGCCCTGTGGGTGAGAAAAGAAGGAAATAACCAGGGTGGGATCTGCACAGCAGCTCAGCCACTGATGAGGATTGTCACTAATGCATTTCTGAGCACTGTGAGCTCAGCAGCCTGACATAACGTAGGAAGCACTTTAATTCCCAAAGAAAGGGTTTTTTCCTTTCCCTAAAAAGTAATAAATAGCAACTGTAACTTCTTTGAGGCAAATTTCACTGCAGATCTGTGCCATATCTACTGAGAAACTTCCTTCTGAGTGCTTCCATTAAGGATAAACAGGAGGAATGCTACCTGTGTTTGCATCCCCTGTAAGTACCTCTGCATTGAGACTTGACTTTTCACCTGAAATCTCTGCCTGGTGCCACAAGACTTGGATTTTGTGGGGTTCAGTGCTACCCCTTTGCCATTACCACACAAATATTCTGGCTGAATTCTTCAGACCTCAGGAGGGGCTCACCCAAACCCCCACCAATACATTCAAGCCTTAAAATGGACACGGATGCAAATATTATTCAGTACTTGAATAACAACCCAATTCTTGATTATTTGGGTCTTTCTAGGAATGACCAGGAACAAAAAAATAGGGAAAAAAAAAAAAAGTGAGATTCATCTCAGCCCTCAGCTGTGAATTTTCTGCTCAGCTCTGCTGCTGATACTGAGAGAGCAGATGCTTCCTTACTCTGCAGAAACACAGTGTGTGAAAAAAGTATTTTAACAGCTTTATCTGATATTTTATATCTCACTGTCAAACATAGCAATGATTCCACTTCTATTTGGGTAAGTAATCTGAAAAGAAGGCAGCAATAATCTCTCAGGAGAGCCAGGCATGGGACTAATTACTCCAGCTAGAGATTTGTAAAGACACATTTTCAGTGCTGGGATTTTATCATTCCACTGGGTAATTAAAAGACAACCCTGTCAAAAGAAGTTTTGCAGTCTGAAGTATTCTTTTTCCTCTTTGAAGAATAACCCTTTCCAAGCTCAGCACTGGCATGGCTTTATTTCCCAGGGATGAGGGGGGGTACCCGTGGTACCTGCCCACCTGCCAGCTCAGTGTCACTCTTGGTGGCTGGTTTTGTGTCACAGGATCACAGAATGGCTTGGGGCAGAAGGGACCTTAAAGCTCATCTCATCCCACCCCCTGCCATGGGCAGGGACACCTTCCACTGTCCCAGGCTGCTCCAAGCCCTGCCCAGCCTGGCCTTGGACACTGAGTGTTGGGAAGGAGGGACACTTGGTCAGATGGGCAAACGCTCCAAGTTGGAGCTGTGCATCTGTGACCAGCCAGAGGAAGAATCCCTGCTTGGAATGGGTTCCTTTAGTGAAGCACTTGCTGAAACCAGAACAATTCCAACTGAAAGAGGGGAAATTTAATTAGATATGCAGAAGGAATTGTTCCCTGTGAGGGTGGGGAGGCTCTGGCACAGGGTGCCCAGAGAAGCTGTGGATCCCTGGAAGTGTCCAAGGCCAGGACAGGGCTGGCTCTGTGGAAGCAGCAATGATCAAAGCAGGGGTACAAAACAGGGGTACAAAGCAGGGGTACAAAGCAGGGGTACAAAAGCTGACTGGCTGCCAGGGGGGATTTAGACCCAGCTTGGCAGATACTTGGAGGGACAAGTGACATTCAGGGCAAACTCTTTGGTTTCTTGGGGTACCTCAGATCTCTGGTCAAAGAGCTGGAGTTTAACACCCACAACCTCCTCCAAGGCTGGTGCTGGGTTTTCCAAAAGCTGTCACTGAGCCATTGGCCCTTCTGGACAGCTTGGATGATCTGAAAATCCCAGTGTGGCATTGGCTGCAGGTGCCCCTGGCTGGCACAGCACAGTGTGGCAATGACATGGAATGGTCCATGCAGGTGAAAGCACAAGGAGCACATCTGCACTGCCTCAGCCATGGCATTCAGGCCAGCTGGAGACCTCTGTCTCCTGCCTGTTGTCCCATGCAGCCCCTTTCTGCACCTTCCTCCTTGAATCTCCCTGTTTTCAAGATGGGTTTTTAGCCCAATAAAGGATTTGAAAGTTAAGGAGTTAATTCCTAGAGAAACAAAAATCTTCAGAGCTGATTTTAGTGTCCTTGGGTAGAAAAGGAAACCAGTGGCCAAAGCACTGCACCTGCACCTTGCCAGCTTTTTTTTCTCCTCTCTGCTTGTGCCTTTTGATGCACGTGGGGACCAGGGATAGGGCAGCCCAGTGACACTGACGTGACACATGTAATGAGAAGGAATTGGTGTAAAATGCAATGTATCACCAGATCAGCACCACCCAACTGCCTGTTCCTTGGCATCCTGCCCATTTCCCTCTTGATCCAGGCATTGTTTAATTGCCTAATGGTTATGCTGAGTTTATTTATTTTTAACTTGCCGTGAGCATGGAGAAATGGAAATTCAGCATTAGGAGATCACTTAACAAAGCAGTCCTCTTCAGAGAGATTCACTCCTCATGGTTTTTTTTCCCTGAAGAAGGAATCTGTGAAGATTTCAGGCTCCAGCTGTGCCAAATCCTGGCAGATGGCAGCTAAAGCCCTGTGGCATGACTGGTGGATCTGGTGTGCATCACCCAGCTTGATTTTCCCTCCCAGCAGCAGCATCCTTTGCTCAGGATCCTCTCTTCCCAGCATGGATCATTCCTCTGCTGGAGGCTTCTTGGAGATCCAACAGTGGGAAAACCTGAGTGTCAAAGAGCTGCTGGGGCTCTGCGGGTGGGTGCTGGGCCAGGAACTGGTTAAATTGGTAAAAACTGCAAAAAAGGGTCTAAAGGAATATGCAATCTCTGCAGCTGAGTTCAGCTGTCATGGAATAACAGTCTCTGACCATGGAAATGCACCTGGGGAAGGCAGGTCAGCCCTCTTCATGTCCCAGCAGTCCCCAGATTTCCAGGCCAGTTTTAGGAGTGGTGAAAGTGGAGAGACTCCACACTCCCACAGGCAAGTCAGACCCTCTGGAGAAAGAGTAAATCAGCAAATTTAGATGAGTTTCCCATTTTCTCCATCCCAGTCAGGCAATGGGGCCTGGCTGCAAACATTAATCAATTCAGCCATTTTCTGGTTTTATTTTTTCCCAAATCCCTATTTAGAATCTTTCTCATATTTCTATGAAGACAATTCCCTAACACCCTCTTTATTTGGTAGGGAGTGCTCTGAGCAACAAGAACTCTATGATAGAAACAGCCTAATTAAGCAAAATTAATATTTTGTCATCCAATACTCACATTTAATCCTATATTCATGCAGCCTGCTTTAAATATCCTCCCTATGCATCCCTTCCTGTAAGTCTCTCATGCTCTGCCAGCTCCACTCTGTTTTTATCCATGAGGAACTGAGCTCGTACCTGTGACAGGTGCAGAGTGTGTTGGATCTTTTGATCATCACACAAACCACTCATCCTGATGTCCTTTAATCTAAGCAATGCAAAGAAAATCCTGTGCACTCCCTTTATGCTCCTTCCATCTCCCCGAGTTTGAACAGGAGGCTCCGCAGCTCCAGATCAATGCACCTAAATTGTTTGTCTTTAACTTAGGTGGCTTTAAAGGAAAGCTGCTCAGCCCAGCTGTCTGCAAGTTCACAGGATGGGAAGGGCTCTGTGCTGTTTAGTGATGGGGGAATTTGAGTTACCTTTGAAACTTGGTTTTTTTACAGAAGTCAAGTAATTAAACAGGAGAGAAAAATCACATCACTTACTGCTACATCCTCCCTGTCTTCCTTGTTGCACTGAAACTCAGAGTGAAATCCTTTAATTTATCAATTATTAAGAATTTCTATAATTCACAGATGTGGTTTGGATTCTCTTCTTTTCTCCCTCTGGGAATTATCCCTGAATAATTTGTGTGCAATGGCTGAGATTCCCACCTTGCTCTTGGTTCACATGGGTGGGGTGAGCCAGCTGTGTGTTCCTGCCTCTTGCCTGGCTGGTTCTGCTTCCCAGCCAATCAGGCAGGAATATTGGGGTGGAAGATCCCACTTTGTGGTGAAACACAGCTCTGTTTTTGGTGAAGTGTTCACTCACACTTTCCCCTCCATTAAGTAACCGACCATGGTGGGAAAAGAAGAGGAAAGGGGCAGTGGAGGATCTGGGGCTGGTCATGGTGCTCACACAGCCTGGATGCAATCCCTGTCAATCACACAGGTTCTGCAGCTTCAATCCCAACCAGAATTTTTTGCTCCTGGGTGCTTTCCTGCAGCCTGAAGCCCATTGGCTCCAAAAAAGCATGAATGGACCTCAAAAAAGAGTTGTACCATGAGGGAGCTCCATACAATCTTCCCATTTCAGCTGCCCAAAGAGGTGTGAGGAGACTGGAGGAAACCACCCCTGCTGAAAATGCAGCCTGCTGTTTTACCTCATAGATAAAATTCACTTCAAATATAAACATTCTGCCATGAGTGGGGTAAAACTTTCTCACTGTGGGGCCCCGAATTCTTTATTTAGAAAAAGCAGGTGCTGTCCCCTTTAATGCTGCCACCAGGTTACAAACCAAAAAAACAAAACCCCAACCCCAAACACAAAGTTCCCTCCATGCTATGCAAAATACCCCAGGAAGCTTTTTTCCATTACAGTGGTCACAGGCCATTTTGCTCTTCACTGGTGACAGGGGACCATTAGAATACAATCCCTGATGCCTGTGTATCATAATGAAAATCATATTTCTTCCTGAACTGCCACATCAATTGTCTTTTTAGTAACCTGGGAAGTGCAGCTCTATGCAAACCAGGGAATGGTCCTTCACTCTTAATCTGTTCCCCTGCAAGATAAGTGATAACTTCTTAATGTAACTTTCCAGTCTGGTAAATAAGAAGTAGCTACAACATGATCCTGTGGTTTAAATAGAATCGTCTTCCTGAGACTGAGTAGCTGCTTTCCATCCTCCCCTGGGCAGGAAAACTGATTTTGATAAAATCAGAGCATCCCTCTCTGTCTCTCTCCCTCTCCTTCCCTGGCAGCTGCCTGAAAATCTGCAGGCAGGCCCATTTGCATTTCTGAAATCGTGTGCTGTGGGAACTGGGCCTAAAAAAATACATCTATTGGTGGCAAGATGCTGTCCCAGCTCCTCAGTGCAGCTCTGCATGGAGCAGGGATGGAGTGAGGGGCTTGGGACCGGCATGGGAGCGAGGGGCAGGGGCAGTGGGCATGGTGGGACAGGGAGGAGACAGGAGTGGGACCCCCACTGCCATCCCTGGCACTCTGTCAGCACCGATTTCTGCACCTGTGACCTGTCAGCCAAACTGTGTGACACCCTGAGGCCACCAAGGCACTGGCTGTAAATGCTCCTGGGACATTTGGTACACCCCAGATGGGAGGTGTGCACTGGGATAGGGCTGGGGGGGCAGTGAGGGTCTGGGATAGGCAGCAGGCACATCCTGAGCCCCTCTGGAGACATCCCAGCACCACTGCAGAGGTGCCCAGTTCTTTGCACAAATTGCAGGCTCCAGCACTGCCTTTCACTTGTGTGCTACAAACAATTCAACCAACAGCAGGGAATGTGGAATCCCAGGGTCATTGAGCTTGGAAAAGAGCTCCAACATCATCAAGTGCAACCACTGACCCAGCACTGCCAAGCCCACCACTAACCCATGTCACTAAATCCCATATCCCCCAATTTCTGAACACTTCCCTGGCAGCCTGTCCCAGGGAACTCCTGATGGTGGCAGGTACGTGGGTGTGCTGCATGGAAGTGGCCCCCAGTCCAATCCTCCTGGGGACTGGGGACACCTGCCCAGCTGAATGACAAAACCTGATTTTCCTCCTGGAGGTTTGAATTTTTTGTATTTCTGCTCAGTGTACTGCCCCAAGCCTGCAATTTTAAAAATAGAATGTGAGATTTGGCTCCAGGCAACAAGCCCTCAGGAGCTGCCACCCCTCCCTGGTGCCAGCACCAAACACCCACCTGGCTGCCCTCACCACTGCAGGCAGCTCCCACAGGGCCCCCATTCCTTCAAATCCCTTTTCCAGGCATCCCAACCAGGAAAAGAGAGGATGAGCCCTGGCTCCAGCTTGGTAAGACAGAAGCACACTGCTATCTTCCCTTTTCTGTCTTTTCCCTCTCATTCATGTGCACCTTGAGGGACAAATAATTCAATCTGCTGGTGGATTGGCAAAGACTTTAATGAAAACACTATTTATTTGTTGTTGTCTGATACATCACCAGAGACAAGACTGAGTAATAACAGGTCTGGAAGGGGCAGAGCAGAGCAGAGCATGCCACCAGCATAGGAGTGTTCCAAAAATGTATGATTTTGGTTTCTGGTTTAATTAGAATTTATTTTAAGTGGGTTCATATCAACTAATGAAACAACTGTCATTGATGAACAGGCTCGAGTAGATTTTCATCTCTAGGCAGCAGCTCAGGCAGCTCGTGTGAGGGGAGACTGAGGAAAGGCTCTTAGAGACAGACATCCATTTCAAATTCCTCATCTGAGGGAGGATGGATGCACAGGGGAAACCACTGGAGAACTGTCATTGGGTAACAGATCCAAACCCAGGGTCCCCTCAAAAGCAAAATGCTGTTGTGGGCAGCTTGCTGTGCTACCTGCTGGAGGGGAGTGGTTCTTATCAGAGCATCCTGACCTGAAAGTTCACGGTGTGTGTGGGGAAGAGTTCTGGAGACTGATGGCAAACAGATGTGAGCCCCCAGGCTCCCCACAGCTGCTTTTGCAGGCAGTCCTGGGAAATTCACCTCAGGGAGAACTGAAAATGCCATTCTGCTCATGGGCAAACTGAGGCACAGAAAAGCCACACAAATTCCTCAATCTTAACGGGTCTGTGGGGCACCACAGGAATAAACTCGGTTTTCTTGAGGATTGCTCCTGCAGTCCAACACCTGTGTCAGCCTTCACCCTTCCAGAGCCCCAGCTCCTCAGTCCAGGTTAATTGGAAGCAGCTGGACACTCCTGTGCTTTGGAAAGGCCCTGGGTGGGGTTTGTTTGCCAGGCCTGCAGTGCTGTGCCCTGGTGGGTGCTGGCAGGGGCTGATGCAGGGACATTCCCCAGGCCAGGAGTGACCCGGGGTGGGAAATCACAGGGACAAGTGTCCCAACCATTGCTGATCACTCAGATGCTGCCTCCTGTCACATTTCACTGAGGCTTGGGGTGAAACTGTCCATCAGACCTCTGGGGTTGGTTCTCCCAGGGGTGAGGGCTCCCCTGAGCTGGTCCTTGGTCTCCTGAGAGGATGTTGATGCCAGACCTGGCTCCTGGAGGCAGCTTGCCAGTGGTGGGTACCAAAAGCAGCCCTGGCCTGCAGGATGGCTGCTGGGAGAGCAGTGCCCAGCTTCCCTGGGGTCTGCATGGGGCAGCTGTGCTGCAGGGAAAGCACAGGAGAGGCCCCAGACATCTCTGAAGCACTGCCCAGAGAGGAACCTGTGAGACAGCAGGAGCCACTGGGATGGACAGGGAGAGAAAATGGAGGAAATCACTGTAAGGAAAGAGAATTATCTATTTATGGCTCTTATAACAAAATTAATTATTACATGGACAATTAAAAACAAGGACAGCTGATCACTCTGGTCCTGTTTCCCACCTCCTTTCTCTGCAGGTGCCAGCTGATGGAGACATGGGCTTTGTCCCAAGGAAACCTGGGACTGTCACACAGCAGCTCCTGCTGCACATCCCGACAGAATCAGGGCAGGAAGGGAAATCATCCAAAGGATGTTTGACACAGTAGAATTTGTTTTTACCTCTTTCCTTTAGAAAGCAAAGCAAAGCAAAACAAGTTAGGAAATTACATGCATGCTTTTGGAATGAGACAGTAGCTCAGGGTCATCTGTGTTTATTTCCAACATTTTATCTTATTTCCGTGGACACTTTCTCAAAACAAGGCTTTTGGGTTTTCCTTTTCCAGCCCGAGTTCTGAAAGGTAAGTTTAGGTCTGACCTGTCACAAACAACCCAAAATCACACTGCAAACACATCCCTGCCACTGTCACTCCCCTCCCCTGTCCATTTGCACCAAGACTTTTCTTTCACTGTGTGCTCTCCTGGAAAAAAAAAAAAGATGCAAACACAGCCTGAATTACTCAGGACCACGCTGATGACCCCCAAATTCAGATGACACTGTCTCTTCTTGTGATCAAATCAAGCATTGACATGGCAACAGCAGCTCAGCTGGGGTCCCAAAGCAATGCTGGGGACCAGGGCCGGCATCCTCATTCCTTCATCCCAAAAATGTGATGGGAACAGAGCTGGCATCCTCCTCCCTGTATCCCAAAACTGTGATGGGAGCCAGGGCTGGCATCCCCCTCCCTGCATCCCAAAACTGCTGGGATCCAGGGCTGGCATCCCCCTCCCTGCATCAGCCTCAGAATGTGATGGATGTTCTTTCCTAAGCCACCACACTGGGAGTCACCAGCCCAGCCCGCTCCTCCTGCAAAGCAAGCAGCACATCCTGGGTGGGTTCTGTAGGCTCAGAGCTCTGGAAAGGTTCACTTTCCAGCTGAGGCAGTGCCTGGCCTGGCAGCAGCAGGAGGTCTCTCCTGCCTCCCTCCTGGAGAAGGCAGTTTGGAGGGGAAAATAATTGGGAGCTATTTAATTTTAATTTTTTTTTCAGCAGAAAGAGGGGAAAATTACTGTTGCATGTGGATTTTTTTTTCTCTTCTTTATTATTTTTCTGGACTGAAATGGATTTTTTTTGATATATTGAATATATTTAATATTCAAATGCTGTGAATTTGCAGGACAGAGCAGACAGAGACTGCCTCCTGCGATAAGAGACATTATTACTGTGGTGAAGAATTCCTTTAAGATTCCATCTTAATCGTTCTGCTATTGAAATGGAAGAATAAAGTAATAAAATTAGATGTTTTGAAAAGACTTGATTAAAAAAGTAATTATCCTGGCAGCTCGTGGATTCCCACGTCCTGCCAGGTTCCTGCAGCTCGGGCCCTCTCCTCGCCCAGCTCCTCTGCAGGATCCCGTGGGGATGGAACAACTTTGTGCCAGGCCATCTCCAAGGCACAGCTGCTTCTCCTCTGCTCCCTCTGGGCATGCTTTGGGACTGCTTTGGGGCTGTTTTGGGGTGTCCTGTGCAGAGTACAGAGCTGGACTTGAGCTTTATGAGTCCCTCCCAACACAGGACATTCCCTGGTTCTGTCTCTCCCCAGCCGGGGTGTCCCAGCCCAAGCAGCCCCACACATCCCGTCCTGCCCTGGCAGCTCCCTGCAGCTCTGCATGCCCACAGATCACCACCCATGGGGCTGGGCTGGTGCCCTCAGGTGCCCTCCAGACCCTCCTGGAGGCAGGGAAAGGCTGCAGGGAAAGGCACAGCTTCCTCTGGGCACCTCAGTTCCTGCTGTGTGCCTTCACCAGCCTGTGGGAGCGTGCACAGGAGCCTGTGAACTCAGGCAGGACCCCCAGCACGTCCTTTGGAAGTGTCTCATGGCATCAGGCACCATTTCTGGGTGACAAACTGGGGCTGGGGTCCCCACAGCCTGCACCCCTCTGACCAGGGCTGACAGGGTGATGCCCCATGCCTGGGACACCCTCCTGGCCCATGGGGTCTGCTGGAGGGACAGGATTTCCCCAGGAGGAGGAGAGGAGGGGTGGCTGCACTCAGAGCTGTGCTGGGCCTCCCAGACCCTCCCAGCTGTAATTGTGCAGCTCCTCCATTCTGCATTTCTAATGGGGAAACACAGATGGTGACAGCTGAGTGCAGAATGCATCTATTAAAATCTGCTGCTGATTGTTCCTCATAATGGGCTTGGGGTTTTGTGAAATACGCTGCAGAGAATCCACATCCTCATCAGGAGTGGAACAGGTTACAGGAGTCTCATGCTTGTGTCTGTCTCTTGCCCATTGCCAGGCTTTTTTTGGCCATTATTTATTATTTTCATAGCAGAATAACTGGAGATCCATTCCTGCTGGGGCCCAATGGGAGTTAAATATGTCCTGGCTGAATAAATTCTCCAGCTGGGGACATGTGATGCTTGTGAGAGGTAACCTGGAACAGAGCTAGACAGTGTTAAAGGAATAAAGTAGGAATTTATTAAAAGGCCTTCAAAGGATGCACCTTGGGCAGTACAAGAGCCTGACCAAGATGGACTCCAGGTCAGGAGTTTTCACATTTTTATAAGTTTTGGTCCATTTCCATGTTGGGGTTCATTGTCCCATTACAGCTCCAGGTTATGCAGTCCCACCCTCCCAGACTGCTCTCCTCAATTTGCTGTTGTTTGCACCTTTTGGCCTTTGGGGCCTTTTTGTTGTTTACACTCTTTGGACCTGAAGCTGCAATGGTGTCCTTGGTTCTGGGGCTGGAAAAGGATTGTTTTGTCTGACTGAACTGTGAGGAAAGCTTGCTAACACTTCGTATGAAGTTCAGAGTTACATATTAAGGCAATACATAATCAAAAAAATCTGAAAGCTCAAACTTAAGGCATCACCTGAGGGCTCCCAAGGAGGATGCCCCAGGAGAAGGGCTACCTTCTCCTGTCCCAGGTTCTCCTGGGCTGCCCTTAAACAGCTGGAGGCTCTGGTGGCACCTGAAAAACCAGGGTGAGACCTTCTGCTGGACGTCCTGAATGCAAGGATATTTAGTCTGAGGGATAATCTTGAGAAGAGAAGCTCTGCCTGGCTCTGTGCACAGGGTTCATTTTCACGTATGAAGCTCCCGCAGCTGCAAGGGTGGATCTGAATCACTTCAGGACAGAAGTGGAAATGTATTTGGTCACAGAGAGATTTTTGGGAGCCAGGAGTGTCCAGTGAGATTTTTGGGAGCCAGTGAGACCAGCCCCATGCAGCCAGGCTCCTTCTGCTGGGGCAGAAAACACTTCTATGCTAATATTCACCACTTTCTGCCTGAGGAGCTTTGGGGAGAGGAGGGACACTGGGAATGTGGCTCCTGCTGAGCATGGCAGGAGGATTAAAGAAACTTTACAGAAGTAATGTGAAGACTAGGCCATTCAAGAATGATTTTTTGATTAACTTACAGTTATCACAGTTGAGATAGTGTTTGGTAAAGATTATATTTATTGTAATTTCTCTTAGTGTATTTTCTGCTAGTGGGAAATTTTTGGAGAATACGTATCTCAAATATTTTTCCTTGAACAGATAAATAAGAGGTATTTTATCCTTCCATTTACTTATGGTTGTGTTTCAATGAAGTTTAAGAAAACTAAAGTTAACACTAAAAAATGAAGTGGCATCCTTCATGGCATGGAGGAAATGAGGTGCCATCTATCCCAAGCCTGGAAGGCAGCTCAGAGATTTATTGTCCATAATGTCCCTTCATCACCCATCACCTGCAGGTCAGGGCACCTCTGAGAGCAGCACATCCATGGAGGCTGTCTTAGGCTGGAAATGCAGGATGTGGCTGGGCTGTGTGTTCTGTCACATCTNTCAGAGGGAGGGGGTTTGCATTTTCCATTTCAAGGAAGACTCCTGCCTTCCTTAGCAGACACCTGGCTTTTCAAACCAAGACAGAGGCACCAGCAGGAAAACTCCCAGATTTGATGCCAAGTGCAGACATCCCCACTCCTGCCCGGAGCTGGGAGCGTGCTGGGCTCCTGCTGCCAGGCTGGGTCATTCCACATCCACATTCCACAGCCCTGCAGCCCCATCCCAGGGGTTTGCCAGCCCATCCAGCTCTGCCCACAGCCCTGCACCACTCACACTCTGCTCCCCTGCCACCAAAAGCCATCATTTTGCTGGAGAATATTTCTGAGCTGACAGGATTTCCCCCAAGCCAGAGTGTGAGCGGGGCTCCTGGTGCTCTGGCAGTGACCTTATAATTAAGCAGTGTAGAGGACACTGCTCCCAGCCAGCTCCCTGAGTGCTTATATTTCAGTTTGGGCTACATCCAGCCCTGGTAAATCCATTAATTACACTTCATACAGTGACATTTACTGACGAATGAAAGATTTCATTATGTCTGCCTGCTTCCTGAAGCTCAGTAAGACCCCAGACAAGCTCCCCTGAGCCCTGGCCCTGACTCAAACTTAACCAGTGCTGGACCTCCTTGTTACACACCCACCTCACCTGCAGGGAGGGCTTAGCCAGAGATCTTTGCTCCTGTGATAGATGAGTAATGGGATGGCTGACTCTCACAATTAAAAGGCAAATATCATGTATATATATTAAGAGAAGTTTTATAGATTTATAGTGATGTTTTACCCCCTTGTGTTGTTATCAGGGCTGGCCTGGGTTTGGGACATTTGGGAGGGTCAGCTCATTACCATGGCAGCACCTGGCCCCCAATCAAGGTGTCAGGCAGTGACCTCCAGCACTGGGCAGGGAGGAGGAGTCGATGGACAGAGCTTTGGGAGCGGCTAAAGGGTTAAAAGGTGGGAAAAACCCTCTGCTCCTGGTGCCACAATATTTTCTCTATTCAGTCTTCTGTTGTATTTTTGATAAGCTTTAATAAACCTTTTACATTTTTTGGAAGTGACTATCATTTCTCACCCTTTGATCTCCACTGTGCTGCTGGGACCCAGGGGCTGCAGAAGGCAAGGCTGGGTTCATCCTCCCCAGCCTGGCTTCTGTTCCATGCAGGGACACTGGAGGCATCTCACTTCCAGGGAGAGAGAGGGGGTGCATTAAACTTTCATGGAAACAAGTCAGTGACAAAGGCAGAACATGAGCTCTTCCCTTGGCAGCAGCTCAGGAGGAGCCTCCAGGCCCAGCCCTGCAGGGACCAGGCTCTGATGGCAGCAAGGGCAGACTCTCACAGCAGGTCTGATCCCTGCTCCAAGGGACGTCCATGTGGCCATGGCACCTCCAGGTGAGCTCTCTGAAATCTCCTCTGTCCCAGCAGTGTGTGCTGTTAGCCCCCAGGATGTGCTGAGACAGAGATGAGAGCTGGGAAGGAGCCTGAGCTGCTGAGCTCTGCAGAGGTTCACTGGAGGATGTGACCTCCAGTGTTAGGGGTGCAATCAGAGGGAGTTTGAGTCCATGCAGAGGCCCTTTTCCAGGATGGGATCCTCCTGTAAAGCCTGTCAGTAAGTGACCTGCCTCAGCTCAGAGGCTCTGCTGCCCTCAGCTCTATTCAGCCAGTTCTAGACACTGTGGTGGGAGAGGAGAGGGGTGGGATGGAGAGAACAAATTCCTGTGAGAGCTGTGTTGGAGCAGCTCCCACAGCAGCTTTGAGCAGCCAGCTGCCTTCAGACCACAGCAGATCAGAGGAACTGTCCATCAGGAATTCTGCCTCTGCTCACATCCCATCCCAGGGATCCTGCCACACTCACCCCAACCCTGAACCCTGGCAACCCCTCCAGGAAGAGCTCATCCCACATCTTTTTGGGCTCCCTTCCCAGGAGGGCTGCAGGGGCTGTGGACCAGCTCCCTGACACAGTGTGAGGATGTGCTGCTCACCTGCACCCTGTCCATCAGTGGGAGCTGCCACAAGCCCTGCTTGGGGCATCCAGGGACTGCTCCCTGCAAGCAAAAGCCCCAAGCCTCGACCCTCCATAGCTGCTGTACCCAGTATTATTTCTGGCAGATCACTGGTGCTTAAATGACAGCTACATTAGCTGAGTCAATGCTGAGGATGTAAATGTGCAGCTGGCAGAGCTGGTGTTTAAGCAATAAGACATGACAGCAGTTGGGGTTTGAAGTGATTAGTGCCTGTGCTGGGTGTGCAGAGAGGCAGGAGGCTGAAGGTCGAGTGGCTGCAAGGGCTGGCAGAGCACAGGGTGGCACTGCAGGGCCCTGGGCTGGCAGGACAGAGCTGGGCACTCTCTGAGCACCCTCACCCCGAGGGGACCTTGCAGATACTGAGACTGAGCTGTTGTGGTGTCAGTGGCTCTGTGAGGATTTGGTTGGGCTGTGCAGGTGTCTGTGGCACTGCTGTCCCCTCTCTGTCCCCCTGCAGGTGTCTGTGGCTCCTATGTGCTGTGACCCCCCTCCATCCCAGCAGGACAACTGGAGGAGGCACAAAGCTGCCCCCCATGTTGGGGAACACAGAACCATGGGATCAGAGGTACCCTGGGCTGGGAGGGACCCACAGGATCCCCCAGGGCAGCCCCTGTCCCTGCCCAGACCCCCCAACAGCCCCACCCTGGGCACCCCTGGCAGCGCTGTCCCAACGCTCCTGGAGCTCTGGCAGCCTCGGGGCCGAGCCCATTCCCTGGGGAGCCTGGGCAGTGCCAGCACCCTCTGGGGGAGAACCTTTCCTGATACCAGTATTCCTAATGCATCCTAACTGTTGTCCTCTTCTTGTCCCATGGTTAGAAAGCCCAGCTTAAATTCTGACTCTTTAGGTTGAACATCCCTGACACAGCCTTGGCACTGGGATGGCAGAGACCTTCCTCATCACCTGACCTGCTCCAGGAGGGAGCTGTGAGCTCAGGAGCAGGGAGCATCCTGCTCCTGCTGCAGGATTTGGCAGACAGGGCATCTCACCCCTGGTTGGAGCCCCAGC